>JALMQS010000072.1:32034-43044 GCA_024734495.1 Forficula auricularia
TTTTATACACTTTCAATTGATTATTTAAAATATTTGAATTATTAGAGAGGGCTATTTTTATTTCGGTGGATTCCAAGAGATCCAATTTAAGGCCTTTTCTTTCGAAATGAATGGGGATAGGGTTATTATTAGAGGTTGAATGGTTGGATTCATGTAAGTGAATTGCGAAGGCTGAGGTCGAATCTAAATTAATGTTATCGGATTTATTGAGATGATTAAGAGCTCTTACATGCTCAGAGTAACGTATTTTGAATGAGCGGCCTGTCTGCCCTATATAAAAAGCATCACAATCTTGACAAGTTAATTTATACACTCCTGATTTGTCTAATTTATCAATTTTGTCTATTTTATTGTTAATTAATTGGGAGCCTAAATTGTTGTTGTTGTATAAAGCAGGAGTGATTCCTAGAACCAACACCGAACTCCTTAAAAGTTATTAATTTTAATTTTATTAGCAATTTTCTTTCGGACAATTATTGATTGCCCGTGATCCATAAATTACAATAAATTTTTAATAAAATTATTAATTTAGTTTTTAATCAGAAACACTAATTTTCTCCTTTTAAACTCAGAAAACAAAATTGCAAAATCCGACCCCCCCCCCTCCTCCTACCAAATTCATCAAAACGTTGCAATTTTTATTTATTGGGTATATGATATTGTTAAAAGTTTATATTAGTCTTGATGTGTGCATATTTCAGAGCTTCACCTTTATTTTGAAAATTTACTTTTGAATCCGCCTTCTACTCTTTTTTTACAATCAAGGCTCCGTATAAATTTTATTTATTGTAACTCATTCACTCTGTACCATCAGCTGCACCTTGATTTGACTTCGGGTAAACTTCAAGTTTCTGAAAATCCTTTGCCTAAGATTTTCTGACGACAACAGCATCTCGATATTTTAGGACAGGGTAGCGATTTTCACCATTTTCAAAAAATGCCTATAACTCGAAAATTATGATACTTTTATTAAAAAAATTATTTATGTTCAAGACCTATTCTCTATTCACGGTTTATCATTGTGACACGGGCCACCCTGTATAAGTTTATTTGCAACAAGCAGAGGACAACCTCATTGATTTCTCTTTATGAATCTAGAAATCTACTACTCTCGGCAAAACAAAACCGTTTCAATTAAAACCAATATTGTTTAAAATAAAATAAAGTTCAATATTGGTTTTATTATTTCTATTTATTATTTCAAAAAACACAAAAACAACAAATAGAACAATTTTCATACTTTCGTTAATGAATTTGTTTTAGCATGAGCGTGTTGCCTAGCTGCAGGCGGAGACAGGTCTCTGGTTCCTTGCCCTTTACTGATATAACTAGCCAGTTAAATTAATTAGTATAAATTATAAAGTAAAAAATGCTGTTTTACTTCTGTATATTTTACTAAAAGGATTGTTAAAATAAAGTCAAGGGGATCAAAGTAATAAGAGAATAGAATGAGAATTTCTAAGACCCTAGCTTAAAACTAGCAGCTTTACTATGGTAGTAAATATGTTGTTTATATTGTTAAAACTTCAAGGGTTATTTGTCACACTAATAAATTGATTTTAAAGTTTTAAAGTTTTAGAATATTAAAATCTCAGCTCTTAATTATAATTTATAATTTTTAACCAATGTGATGTTAATTTTTACTTTATCCAATGCGAAGCATTCTTCGCGCGACTTCAAAGGGTCCTCAGATAAAGACTACGGAACCCATGGACCCAATTAAGGTCACAAATTGAAGTATTCAATGAGATTGAATTTTAGCACGTGACGGTTTTGCCAAAAATTACCTGGAATCTCGTCAAGAGGCCAAAAAGTGCCATTTTTTTGGAAGTGCGTGGGGATGGATGGATGGATGGATGTGTGTGTGTGTGTGTGTGTGTGTGTTATCGTTTTTTCGTCCACGATTTTTTCCACACCTTGGCGCTGATTGAAATGAAATTGAAAACCTACCATTAGTTTAACGAAATGAAGCGCTGATTAGTTTTTGGTACATATCGGTCCACAAACATTAGTACTTTATTTCAGCACTTTTTTAGTTTTTTCTAAATATCTTGAAAATGACTTAACCAATTTTGATGAAATTTAATATCCTAATTAAGTACTTTGCGGACCACAAAAAAGGTTAAATAAAGTTTTTAGTAAAATCATATTTTAAGGTACTTTACTCTATAGTAAAATAGTACTTTTTTTTAATTTTAAATTCTTTAAAATTTATTCATTTGATCGTTTTAATATAGCTCATTTAACCTAACTTAAGTAGGAATTGTTAGGCTTCTCGCTGTGAAATAGTAAAAATTTGGAAGGAAATTTTATAAGTAACCATAGCAACCGCGTTGTTTTCTTATCCGTTACCATTGCTGACGACATGGAGGAATCGACTTAAAATCAAAAATAGCCATTGATTCTTATCTAGTACTTGAGGAATAACCATTCTATATTGGATTTTTGACGTTTCGGTTTTTATTGGTAACCATTGCTGAGGACATGGAGGAATCGACTTAAAATCAAAAATAGCTATTGATTCTCATCTAGTACTTGAGGAATAACCATTCTATATTGGATTTTTGACGTTTCGGTTTTTATTGGTAACCATTGCTGAAAACATAGAGGAATCGAGCTAAAATCAAAAATAGCGATTGATTCTCATCTAGTACTTGAGAAATAACCAGTCTATATTGGGTTTTTGACGTTTCGGTTTTTATTGGTAACCATTGCTGAGGACATGGAGGAATCGACTTAAAATCAAAAATAGCGATTGATTCTCATCTATTACTTGAGGAATAATAATTCTACATTAGATTTTTGACCCTTCGATTATTATTGGTAACCATTGCTGAAGACATGGAGGAATCGGCCTAAAATCAAAAATAATGATGGATTCTTATCTACTACTAGAGGAATAACCTTATTGCGTTCCATTTTTGATGTTTTTGAGTTGTTTGCCAAAAAAGAATTTAGTCTTTTTGATTTTAAGTCGATTCTTCCACGTTTTCAGTAGAGGTTGCCATTAATAATCAAAACATCAAAAATGGAATGCAATAAGGTTATTCCTCTAGTAGTAGATAAGAATCGATCATTATTTTTGAATTAAAGTCAACATGAACTGCAAATAGCAAGTGATATCTGATTAATAATACAGGAATAAACATATTAATATATCAAAAGAATTTGGATAAAGTTTAGCAACGATCCGTTGCAGTTTATTTTAATAATTTTTATAATCATTCAGGTTCTCTATAGGTAAAAATGATTAACTATTTAGTTGTTTTACACAGATATACGGGACCTACATTTTAACGCCGGTTCCGAACGGCTAATTTGGAGAGGTCACTTGGCGACTGCAAATATCTATCTGCCGAGACTCGGTCTCGAACCAGCGATCTCCGAACCAGCGATCTCCGAATCAGCGAGTCAACACTCTATCCACTGACCCACAGTCGCCTCCTCTTGTCGTTTTTAGTTTAGTTTTGCGTAATTGGTCTTGAACTTGCATACTTGGTGGTGGTCTTGGTTTTGGTATTCCTCTTGTTCATTCGGCCTTGGTCTTGCTATTTGAAGTGTTGTTAAAGTCTTGGTCTTCCTTTTCTGCAAGATCAAGGCCAATTCATCAATGTATGGCCACGTCCATATTTTTTTTAGTTTACTTTTTTATAAACTCAAGTTCACAGAGCAATGTTTACTTTGTTATTTTGTCTAAACATTAATTAGATTCATTCGGGTGAAAAGATTTAATTTCCTTTTGACTTACGCCCCCCATTCTCCTTTGTTTTGCTCTTTACAAGATAACTCATTTGTTTCATTCTATGTAGCTAGTATGGGTACGGAATTTTAATTAAGGCTTAACCGATGAAAAATCCCCGTGTTGGGTTACATGATTAACCTCACTTTCTATCTCTCTTTTTTTCGGTGCTTCTATGAATAGAAAAATAGAGTAAACAGACATAGACAGCATCCAAATTGTATTGAATGTTCATTAATGAAGAAAGAAAAATATATAGTGAAACATTTATTTACTTGTCACTAAATAAATACAATTATATTGGGTTTTGCATTTTTCAATTTCATTTGCAGGGGCTGGATGGATACTTTCATTAACTATTGTGTAATTTTGAAATTATTAAAAACAACAGGAAATAATAATTATTTTGATTATGTATGTCCATCGATTAAATTAATAAAGTTGTTGTAGGGAAATTAGGACAATAGCTTATGCAAATAATTTTTATTTTATTTTTTTGTCAGCGTTTCGTCAACTTTGTTGACTTCCTCAGCATGAAATCCCCTACAAGATACAACAACTCGTTTTTCAATATCGTAAAATGTGCCTTAGTATTAGAAATTTGAAAAAAATATCATCTGGTGCGGTCATAGAACTTTCACATTTTAATTTATTTGAAGTCATCCCGACACTACTAATTTACACCCCCCTTCCTATATTTCAAACGTATTAAAAATTTTATAACTCATGACACTTGATAAATACACTAATTTTTTATAAAACTCGTTAAAAACCAAAAATCTTTCATGTAAATGTCCACTTTCAACCAAAAGCTTGCTGTACTTCTTCTCAGCTATATCGAGCTAAAGTTTCGGATTTCGTAGCTCTGAGACGTATGGTTGCGAAACGAAGGGGGTACATACGTACCCACTGACCAATGCATTTTTGGCCCTTTTTCCTTTGAGAACCACAATTTCCGGTTTTATGACCTAAATCTGATTTTGAACTATTAAGGGCATTGATTTCTTCCACCTAGAAGTTATAAAATTAAATTAACTTTTTTCATCTCTGAGATACAAGCTCTCAGAGTCAGGACCCAGGTAGGCCATCGCAATACTTCCCCATTATATTCTATGAATATAAATGTGAAAGTAAAAAAAAAAATTACATCCATTTTAAATGGAAAAAAATTTAAACAATAAATTTTATTCAAGTATTTTGTAAAATTAAAATGATTTTTCTGAACGAAGAATTTTATGAAAAAATAGGTTGTCTGTAAAGTCGGTTTACTGACGATAGTTGAACGTGACAACGTCATAAGAAAATACTGATGGAATGGTATTTTCTTATGACGTTGTCACGTTCAACTATCGTCAGTAAACCGACTTTACAGATAACCGATTTTTTCCATAAAATTCTTCGTTCAGAAAATCATTTTAAATTTACAAAATAAATACTTGAATAAAATTTATTGTTTAAATTTCAACTCGACTGTTACAATTTAATTTTTGATTTTATTATTTTATAATAATAAATTTTGTATTGACATTATTTCTTTCAGCAAGTAAACTGAGAATTTGTAGCTTTTAAAAAGCCCGCCTCAATCTTTGTCGCTCGTTCCGCGCTCTCGCTTGCACTTCAAGCCTTAAAAAGAACGCCTCGGAGCGAGGTAACGCCGCATGAGTCATGTTTTTTCGAGCGTGCAGCCGGCTTCATCGAATTATAAGACGTTGTCACGTCAAAAATCAAATTAAAAAAGTACTTAATATTGGAATTAAGAGCTCATTTTTGGTGAGAATTTTTTTTTCTATATGCAGTTTGATATTTTACTTGAGTACCTAAAAAAAAAAAACTTTTGCAGAAATGAATCGCCCTAATATACATATATACAAGAATTTCTAATTTACTAGTAGAAGATAATCAAAAACTAATTTCAGTTGATGGTAGAGCGTGATAATAAATCAAATTCGAAAAATTCCTTTCGGGCCTGTGGAGAGAATATCCGGGTCAAATTCCGCGCATATTATCATTTAAAAAGAATGAAAGAAATGGCATGCTGGGGTGCGAAGGGGGGCTACATAACAAAAAAAGACCCCCTCTCTGAGCCCTTTTCTTGCAACTGGCGTCAATATCTTGGAGCTAGAGCTAGCAGCAGCAGGGTTTATTTCCCTTTCGAGAGAGCGAATTCCTTCCGGGGACGGCGTCGACGGCGACGTTGACGTCCCGGGCTCGTTACGCATTCCTCGGCCTCTTTTTGGGCTGCCTTCCACAACGACCATTTGCTTTTATTATACTAATCCTTCAGTGCCTTTTCAATTCACTTTACTCCCTTCAATGGAAAATCAATTGCTTTGTTCACTTTCTTCTTCTCATTTAAAAACACTACTACTACTACTACGACTACTCTGACTTCTACAGGAAATGATTTCTGCAAAGGGATTCGTATTAATGAAAACCAACCTTTTTCAATTATCTATATGTCAATTTCGAAAATCTTTCTTTAAGAAAATGTCAATTGAAATGGAATAAAAAGACCTGTTAAGCAGGGGTGTCCATAGGGGTGGAGGGTAAGACGCAAAATGTGTCATTCAAATTTCTGGGGGGGGGGAGTTGAAAATTGTTTAATAAAAACGGTCAAGTTTTATAACTTTAAAAAAAGGTAATAATAAAAAATGTGTCAGCTTCATAAGATCACGAGGGAAGTGAAACTTTAATTTTAAAACCCACCAATAACTCATGACAAATAAAATTGATTAAAATTAAGAAATGTTAAGTTATTATTTTAAAACCCAGTAATAGACAAATAACTTTTTGAACAAGGTAGTATATTAGAAATATATCGAATAATGAATGACTCTTCCTTTTTGAAGTGCGGTTAAAAATTACCAAAATTAAATTGAAAGTTTTTGCCTAGAGTAGCAGAATTTTTATATATTGAAGGAGACAATAAAAGAGTGTGTCTTCTGCTGGAATTATAAATTTTATTTATTTATAACGAGACTATAGTTTCGAGGGCTTTGCCCTCTTCATCAGTCTATTACAATGTATTCACAGGGATTAATTTATGAATGAAAGGTTAAAAATCTTTCGTGTGGTTAGGTTAAGAAAAAAAAAATATAAAAAAATTAAAAAATATAAATTATATTTTTTTTTCTTAACCTAACCACACGAAAGATTTTAACCTTTCATTCATAAATTAATTCCTGTGAATACATTGTAATAGACTGATGAGAGGGCAAAGCCTCGAAACTATAGTCTCGTTATAAATAAATAAAATTTATAATTCCAGCAGAAGCACACTCTTTTATTGTCTCCTTCAATTACCAAAATTTTTAAAGAACATACTAAAAGTGTTAAAAAGTTTTCACTTTTTTCCCTTCTAAATCCCAATTAAAAGATTTCCTGAAAATATTACTCGTAAAAGAGATGAGTAGGTACATTTAAGAGTGTTGTAATCCTTTGGTGAGCAAAGTGGTCTCGTTGGGGGATTTTATCTTTAGCCCTTATTGACAGTTCATAAAAAAAGTCGAGAAAAAATGATCCCAGCCACCTGGTGGGTGGATGGGTGGAGTGGATAAAAGCTGCCTGCCTGCCACTCTTCAATGTTTTAAGGAAATTTTTCCCTTTAAGTTGGCCGGGTAAAGTGGCAAGGTGGATGGAATGCGTGTCAGTGTTTGTTTGTTTGTTGGTGGTGAGTAAATATTTACGACTTGAGAGTTTGCTTATTTAAATTTCGAAACAAAATACAAGAACTTTGAGCTTTAACATTTTTTATTTTTATTTCTAAAAGTTTTTGGGAAAATCTAAGAAGTTGTAGGTACTCGATTCAACTCCCAGAGATCAAAATGTATACATACATATTTAATGGCCAAGGGATTTATTCCAAAAAAAAACATCAATCAATCAATTATACATATGTAAAGTTTAATGTTCATTTCTGCTTACTGAAAAATACCATCAATCTATCTATCTTATTATAATCGGCTTGTCGACGGGTTCGGGTTCGGTTGGGAAGGTATTTGAATATCCAGGGTGAGTCACGGGAAACGGATGTTTTTCAGGAAAGCATAACTTTGCGGATTTTTCAAAATAAAATATTTTATTTTCATAGGAACAATCAATAAACTATGCCATAATTAAATGCTTATGAGTAGAGACCGGATTTTTATGCAGTAAAAACTGCCAAAATATGCAGTTAAAAATGCTGAAATATGCAAGTAATATGCAGTATAAGTTGAAATATGTAAATATATGCAGTGAAAGATGGCAAAATAAATTTTTTTTATGCTCTAAAAAATTAAAAATGAAGACAAATATACTATATATTTGAAGGAAAGAATAAAATGATAAAGTAATCTATAGATACCAAGTAAAAAATTGCCCAAAATTCTCATTACATTTAATATATTAAAAAATCTTTAAATTCAAAGAAATAATAGGTTAACTTGAATAAAATCAGCATAATAAATATAATAAGGTATCAAAATAAGCTGACGTGTTCTGATGTGGCCATCCACTTGACTTTACCATACAACCTGGCCCCTCACTTATATTTAATATTTAATAAAATTATTTATAATCATGTAGGGGAGAGGGGTTAGTTTTTGCATTTTTAGACTTCTGGGGTCTCACTGGTTATGTATACACATTTTGGTTGAGTTTGCTCAAATGGCCTAGATTTTTAATTTTTAACCCCCTCCACCCCTCTTAATTTTGGGTCGATATGCACCAAAATCTAATCAGCTCTTAATCTCAATGGACCAAAACTACGTGTGAAATTTGGTTACGATATTCACACTAGTTTTTGAGCTAGCTCGTCAACAAAATTTGGTAACGCACAGACTAACAACCAGACAACCAGACAGACTAACTAACAGACATTTTGACAAAACAATTATTATCTCGAAAAATATAATTTTTTCGATGTTCACTTATTTGAGCTTTTTTGTAGAGCGAAATGCCATGGTTTCGCTCAATTTTTTTAATCGAAATAGTTTCAGCCGTTTTTGAGATATTTCGAAAAAAAGAAGGAAAAAACCCCACTTTTTTCATGCACCATTACAATACTTGACCATACCCTGTATGGTAAAGTAAAATGTGAACGAAAAAAATACGGGATGGGGGGAGAGGTAATTTTATTTAACAGGCACGATTGTATTTGTAAATATTTGACCGGCTATAATCTAATCCCTACATTAATTTACACACACTTCAACACACAAACACACACGAATACTCAATGCCCAAAATGTTCAAAAGGCGGTTAAAAAAAAAGAATTAACAAAGGATCTCAAATATAATTAAAATTTGATTGTAATTGTGAATAATTTATGTTTACAAGTGTTTTTCTCAATTATCTTCAGGTTATTATGTCTACGGTCACTTAAAATTGATTTAAACGATGAAAAGGAGCGCTCCACATCCTCAGTTGTAATGGGGGCAAATTTAAAGTAACTTAAAACTCCCATTTTTATTTAGGAAGGAAAAGTAAAAAACAATTATATAACGTTTATTAATATTTCTAACCTTTAGGGAGAACAAAATATGTTAAAATCCACAATCACAATACTTCTTCAAGGGCTTTGAGAATAAAGGATCAACCCGAGCCATTGTCTGACTGGGTACAAAAGGAAAAGGGAAACCTTTTTTAAAACCCTAAGAATGGGATTTGTGTACCTGAGAATAATTAATTTGATTACGAAAAACCCCATCAAAAACAATTTTGTCGAAAATGAGACCGTGACAGATCGAATTGTCACCCCAAAAACCACCTAACCCGTGAATTTCATCAAAATCGGTAGAGCCGTTTTCAAAATAGAACTAAGATACAAACAAATAAATATATATATATAAACAAATAAATATACAATTTTTGCTCGTTTAATAAGAGTAGAAATTGATTTGTCTATTATTGTTAATTTTGTTATATTCAATAATTACTTTATTATATTAATGTATTAGGCATTTAGCTGTTGAAAATAATAAATAAATAAAAATGTGACAGAATGTGACACAGGGTGGGAGGGGTGTAAAAATTTTTGAAATTCTTATTTACTTAGTTAGTCCTAAGCCTACGTTAGTTAGGTGTAAGGCTTGAAATTCGTGTGACGTAATATATTGAAGGCAGATTTTTTCTATAGTCTTCTATATATTTGTAAAGGTCAATAAATGTTCAGGTTTGGTTGATGCGACATTTTCGAATGAGTCAGGGATTCAATTTTAGAGGAAACCCATAAAGATGGGTCAGGGCTAAATGAGTAAGAGGAAAACTTTTGGCACTAGTAAATATTCTCTATCTAATGAAATTTACTTTATTTTCAATTTTTAATTCGGGGAAAAAAGTGGAGACTTTTCTAATAAGCTATTCAAAATTTATTTTTTTATTTAATTGAATTGATAGAAAGTCAGCATAAAAATCATGAATACCACAAATGTCAAATAAAATAATTTAATAGAACAATATTTTCATTGTTTTAAAAGATCTAACGTTTTTGGATTGATCTTTCCTCCTTCTTCATGGATTAAAAGTGTCATCGAAGGAAACTAATTTTTGTTTCTTTTATAGTGATTTTGCTTGAGTTATAGTATGTTAGATATTTGCCAATAACATACACAAAATGTTATTAATATTATTATCCTTATGGTGGCTTTTTATCAATTCATCATTGAATTTTACCAGTAAATCTTTAATAGGAAATAAACTGCAACCGATCGTTGCTAAACTTTATCCAAAGTCATTTGAAATATCAATATGTTTATTCCTTTATTATTAATCAGATATCACTGACTATTTCCGGTCCATGATTAAAATAAAATAATAAAGAATTTAAAAAAGTACTATCTTACTCTAGAGTAAAGTACTTTAAAATATTATTTTACTAAAAACTTTATTTAACCTTTTTTGTGGTCCTCAAGATCCTTAATTAAGATATTAAATTTCATCAAAATTGGTTAAGTCATTTTCAAGATATTTAGAAAAAACTAAAAAAGTACTGAAATAAAGTACTAATGTTTGTCGGCCGATATGTACCAAAAACTAATCATTTTGTTAAAATAATTGTAGGTTTTCAATTTCATTTCAATCGGTGCAACGGTGTGGAAAAAAATCGTGGACCAAAAAAACGATAACATCCATCCATCCATCCATACATACATCTGCACGCACTAAATGAAAAAATCGCACTTTTTGGCCTCTGGAAGAGACCCTATGTAATTTTTGGCAAAACCATCACTTGCTAAAATTCAACCTAATTGAATACTACAATTTGTGAGTTTAATTGAGATCATGGGTC
>JALMQS010000720.1:0-475701 GCA_024734495.1 Forficula auricularia
TCTCTCTCTCTCTCTCTCTCTCTCTCTCTCTCCCCCCCCCCCCCCCCCCCCCTCTCTCTCCTCCTCTCTTCTCTCTCTCTCTCTCTCTCTCTCTCTCTCTCTCTCTCTCTCTTCTCTCTCTCTCTCTCTCTCTCTCTCTCTCTCTCTCTCTCTCTCTCCCCCCCCCCCCCCCCCCCCCCCCCCCCCCCCCCCCCCCCCCCCCCCCTCTTCCTCCTTCTCTCTCTCTCTCTCTCTCTCTCTCTCCTCCTCCCCCCCCCCCCCCCCCCCCCCCCCCCCCCCCCCCCCCCCCCCCCCCCCCTCCCTCTCTCTCTCTCCCCCCCCCCCCCCCCCCCCCCCTCCCTCTCTCTCTCCCCTCCCCCCCTCCCCCTCCTCTCCCTCCCCCCCTCCCTCCCTCCCTCCCTCTCTCTCTCTCTCTCCTCCTTCCTTCCTTCTCTCTCCCTCCCCTCCCCTCCCTCCTCCTCTCCCCTCCCCCCCCCCCCCCCCCCCCCTCCTTTCTCTCCTTCCTTCAAGAGCAATTAAACTAATTGGAGACCCGGCTCTAACCAACTCACTCGACTCCCTGGCTCAGCGAAGAACCGTTTCTGCCCTTTCCCTCTACTACAGATACTATCATGATGTCTCGTTCAGTCGAGTTCAAATCAATTATCCCCCCTAAAGCCCTCTTTACGAGAAACACGCGGTTTTCGAACGCTCAGCACCCCTTCGCTGTCAAATTGGATAAAAATCGAACAAGCGCTTTCTCCAAATCTTTTATCCCTATGACATCCAGAGACTGGAACTCGCTCCCTGCCACCATCTTTTCCCGCGACTTATAACCTTCAGCTGTTTAAGACTCGTATCCACAGATACCTTCGACCGATACATCGCCCAGCCCATAAAATTATTTCCTCTTCTTTTCACGATGGGGGGGGGCAACCCAGGCCTTTAGGGGATACACCTTTTTGGTGTAACTCCTTCTCTCATTCTTTTCATTAAAATAAAAAAAAAATAAAAAAATCGGCTATCTGTAAATACAGGAATTATTTGACGGATTATAGTGGTGTTTCACAAAGTGGAAATAAAATTAAAAAAAATTAAAAAATCTTTTAAATTATATTTTGGAGATTTTTTTATTTATCTCTATACATATTTCGGGCTATGAACCCTTCACCAGGAGGTTTAACAAAAAACTTTTTTCCATCCAACATCGTCTGGGGCGACCCCTCCTCCGGCGGTGTCCATTGTAGAACCCTATTTGGGATTCTTTCCTCATCCATTCTACACGTGTGCCCATACCAAACAACCAGTTAGTTGTACGACTGTCAAACTCGAGGGGTGGGAAGTTTTTTTTAATCCGTCATCTAAACTAGTTATTTTATTACAACGAAAATAATGTTCATCAAAAGTACTCTTTCTAAGATTCCTATTCAAGTCCAGGCATTATTTCACCCCCCATCACCTTCTTATCCTTTATAAAGCTCAGAACCGCTTGGTCTAAATCAGTGATTCTCAGTCCTGTCCTGCGGAACCCCAGGGTTCCACAAAGGGAGGTTTGGGTTTCCACGCACCTAGAGGTCAATATAAGAAAAAATAGAAAAACAAAGTAGTTAGTAGTATCACCCCTCAAAAAATGTTCATGTAAAGAAAAAAATACTAAATTTCGAGTCTAAGTATTACCTTATCTTCTTTTAAGTGCCATATCAGGTCTCCCTAACGTTTTGGCTCCTCTCCACATATACCCGTGCTGAGTGTGTTTAGTTGTTTATGGGTCATTCCATGTCAACTCAACACACCTATTTTACCTCACCACTTTAGATTTTCTTGAAATTTGGTATACTGATATGCTGTGCTAATATGAATGAAAATACAAAATTTCAAATTTTTATCTTAAATAGTTTTTTTATACGGCCTTATGAAGTTTTCAAAAAATCGCAAAAAAGCACGAACAAACAATATTGAAACTGCTCTAAAAGCTGTCTTAATTGAGTTAGAGAGGTGGGACAGGTCAAAACTGGCTATTTATGAAAAACAAGAGTCAATAATAATTTTTTTAAACATAGACCCCATTACCATCCCATCATTATACTTTCCATAGTAGTTTATGAAAGTACTATCTATTTACAGAATTTTTTTGAAAATTTTAAAAATGGTACTTTTAGAAAAAATCAAAATGAAAAATTTGATTTACATTTTGAAAAAATGTTTTATTACAATCTATGTCAGGTTGAATGTCTCTGAAAAGAGCATTAAAAAAGCTGCAAAATGACACCTGTCCCACCTCTCTAACTCAATTAAGACAGCATTTAGAGCAGTTTCAAAATTGTTTGTTCGTGGTTTTTTTGCGATTTTTTGAAAACTTCACAAGGCCGTATAAAAAAAACTATTCAAGATAAAAATTTGAAATTTTGTATTTTCATTCATATTAGCACAATATATCAGTGTACTAAATTTCAAGAAAATCTAAAGTGGTGAGGTAAAATTTTTATTTAAAGTGTGTTGATTTGGCACGGAATGACTCTTATACGGGACCTACTTTTTAACGCCGGTTCCGATCGGCTAGTTTGTAGAGGTTACTAGGCAATTATACTCTTGGTAGGTTGCCATTTCTTTCCAAGAGGAGGCGGCTGCAAATATCTGATCTGCCGAGACTCAGTCTCAGACCAGCGTACTTCGATTCAGCGACCCGACATTCCAGCCACTGACCCACAGTTGCCCCTTTATATTACTTTATAGTCAAATAAAACAATTGATACATAAGAATGCGGTGAACATCACTATTATTGTCTCAGTGATACCATTTTTGTTGCGAAGTCTAAACAACAGTTCTTCAAGTGAATTGTACAATCTCAAGACGACTTCTAGAAAATCCAAGATTTTATTATATTGTTTGTTATGTTCATTTACAACTATTCTAATATCAGGAGAAATAAAATTTGGAAAAAAATTAAAATCTTGCTTTTTCACTTCAACTCCTACTGTACACAATTTGGTTGAAAATTCTAAATAAGATGTGCAACCTCAAGACATTTGAATTTTGGCTCAAAATTTTTAGAGAATAGTTTTGAGCCCCATAGGCAACTATTAGGATGTCAGCATATCAAAATTCAAAATTTTTTTGTTTTTCACTCCACCCCAACCTACACCATCCTCCCTGAACAAAAATGACCAACAGACGACACGACCCCATATTGTCTCTTTTGATTAGCTGACCCCACCATACAAGCATCTTCGCTCTTGCATTATTTTATGGATGTTCGCCCCCTTGAAAACTTTCTTTGGGCGTATCACGTTATTTATTCATCCCATCACCTCATTTGTTCAAATAGAAGAACTGTCGATCCAATTCATTTGCCCAATACGTTTCTCCCCATCACCTGTGGGGTCTGCAACTAACACGCCTCTCTCCCTCTTTCGCAAATCTTCCTATCTTCAAACATTCTAGACCCTTGAAGCATGCACAGAGTCGAACCTCCACCGTTCTCCTCTTCTCTTAGGTAATTTTAAGGGTCTCTCAAAATCTATAGGTGCTGCATCTTCTTGGTGCGCTCCTTTTTGCATTCATTTGGGTTAGAAAAATGACCTGAAATATCATTTAAATATTAATTAAAACAAAAAATAAAAACAAATTGAATATATTCTTTCAATCATAAGTTTCCGATATTTGATTCAATCGCGAATCGAATGCACGTGATTTTTGTCAGATATTAAGTGAAAATAATATCCGAATTTATATATTTCTGTGTTGAAATAATGAATTTAAATAATTTTCTAATTAATATATTAAAGAATAATTAACATATTAAAGAGAATTGTTTTTGATCGCGCTTTTTAAACAAGATATATATATATCTCGAGACTACTGCTGATTGAGGCTATTGGAGTCTGCTAAATCTTAAGTCTGGACTAAATGTATCACATCTTTTTCATTCTCTCTTGGTCCAGAATTAAGATTCAGCAGACTCCAATAGCCTCAATCAGCAGTAGTCTCGCATATATATAATTTTTTTAAAAATCGCGATCAAAAACAATTCTCTTTAATATGTTAATTATTCTTAATATATTCATTAGAAAATTATTTAAATTCATTATTTCAACACAGAAATATATAAATTCGGATATTATTTTCACTTAATATCTGACAAAAATCACCTGCATTCGATTCGCGATTGAATCAAATATCGGAAACTTATGATTAATTAATAGCAAACACCTAACACACGTGTTAACAGATCGAGCGCGCTGGACTGGGGGATTGAATATATAACATCTCAGATTACAAATCCATTTGGTGATCCATATCAGTGTTTGGTATAAAGGCGTCATGCGGGCTAATCGCGAAATGATGCTGGATCATAGCTAAATGGATCACATCTTTTTCATTCTCTCTTGGTCCAGACTTAAGATTCAGCAGACTCCAATAGCCTCAATCAGCAGTAGTCTCGCGATATATATATCTTGTTTAAAAAGCGCGATCAAAAACAATTCTCTTTAATATGTTAATTATTCTTTAATATATTAATTAGAAAATTATTTAAATTCTTTCAGATGAATTGGATAGTTATATGTATCAGACTGTAGGCCATCAAGGAATTGAATTATACGCAGAAGCAATGAGTGTTCCACTATTTAGAATGGCAACTGAAGGCATAGCCATATTACAAGAGCAAATATATAAACCTACACCCGAGGATGAAGTTGAAGACCTATTTCAACTATTAAAACAAGTTCAAGTAAGTAGGCATAATATTTTTAAGAATTGATATTGACAAATTTGATTAATACTTTTACAATTCTAGGAATCTGTTAATATCGAAGCAGTAGCAGTTGGTGCTATTTTATCAGACTATCAGAGAATCAGAGTTGAAAATGTGTATGTATAATACACACAAAATGCACATTTATATTTGGGTCATTTCATTATATTTATATACATATATACCTATTTAGTATATATTTATTCTATTTTTTTTTATTATTTATTTATCTAAAAAATTATTAATTTGTTCTGTTAATTTATTATTTATCTAGGAATATATAAATAGATTTTTATATCAATCAGATCATGCTTTTAATGAGAATTCTTCTATTTAAGCAGTGGACGTAAAAAATCTCAGACTACCATAAGAGAATTAATTGGTTCTATAACTATAATATTTATTTATATAAGTATTTATCAATATACTAATTTATGAGATAGAATATATAACTGGGATTATGGGTGGAATCAATTTTTATGCCCCTCTACTTAACAAGAATATTTTCTCACATAAAATAGATCTGATTTTATTTATAATTATATTTTCTTTTTTTTTCCTAATATAAAATTGCAAATGATATTAAATTTAATAATTCAAATGAGGGCCAAATGCCTTTGTTTCAGCTGCAATCGGCTTGGTCTCATTGCACTCGCTTACTTATGGCGACGTGATCAAGGAGAGCTTTTACAAGAAATGATTGATTGTAATATTCAGGCGATTATTATTAAAGTTGCTGCCCTTGGTCTAGATCCATCCAAACATCTCGGACTTGATTTGACTGAATTACAACCACATATTATTAAAATGAAAGAAATTTTAATTTATAATTTGATTTTTTTTTTTTTTAATTTAAAATACCTTCAAATTTATCATAAGATCATCAGTTAAGGTAGTTGTTTCGCGACAATACTAGCAAAATGTTAATTATATATAGAACAGACAATAAGGATTCATAATTCATAAACCCAAAACTTTTTTGCTGTTTATGTACCGATTCTAGCCAATCCCGTACTCGTTTGACAAATCTGGCACCATTATAAGAGATTGAATATTTTTATATTAAAATGACAGATAAAATACATTTTAAAAGTTAAAAAATTTCTATAAAAATCGTTTTGTTATTTTTTAACAAACGTAATCAACGCTACATTACACCTTATGAAAATTACTATTTTGAAAAAATTAGCGCATTCGCGCTTTATACATCTTTCGCTGGTTAAATAAATGCACTGTTGCCAAATTGTTTTTAGTGTAAATTTTTTTTTATACATTTTTCATTATTTATTCATTATTATAAGTAGGTTATAATAAAAGGCAGTCCAAATTATTAAAAAAAAATTTTTTTTATTCAAATACCGACGTTTTGGAGACCTTTTCTCTCCTTCTTCAGGGTAATGAATGGTAGTCCGTCTTTCTAAGAAAATAAATAAAATTAAATTCATTATTATCCCGGAAACTTTTTTAAGTGGGAGATAAATTTAACCTAATTTATCGCGCGGAGAATTTACCACTGCTCGAAGCCCCTAAAAACTTAGTAAATTGGATTATATCTAACTTTCTGAGATTTGGCTCGTGATTCCGGCTTCTTTTCCTTCTACTCTATTCTTTTCACGATGGAGGGGCCAGCCCACACAGGCCTTTAGGTGATGGACCTTCTGTTGTATCTTCTTCTCACATCAATATCATTAAAAAAAAACAAAAAAAAACTGTTGTAACTATGAGTCAAAATTGTCTTAAAATATGTATTGGTTATTGTTTAATGTTGGTTTAGTTTTTTATAAAAATGGTAAGGGTTTCTTAATTATAATTAAATATGTATGTAAATTTTCCGATATCCCGTATAGTTCAATGTATAAGAGTCTGAAAAACTCTATTTTTGAAATTTAATATCTCCGGAACTATATTGTTCATAAATTTCGTTTTGCAACCAATCGATGCAGAAGTATTTAAATAATAATCTGTCTAAATTTCAAAAAAATCCTAAGAAAACCCATTTGGCGGAACAACTACCTTAAATGGTATACTTTAAAAAATAAATAACATTGCTAGTTGAAACTAAATTTTTTATTCAATTTGAAATATTTAATTTTTAAAATGAAATCCCGTTGTCTAAACTATTTATTTTCTTTTTTTGTTATACTTTCTAGAAAGAAAAATATGGATTAAATATTTGTGGCGAAGGTGGTGAATATGAAACATTTACATTAGATTGTCCACTGTTTGTTAAATCTATAAAAATGTAAGGAAAATAGACTATTTTATTATAGGTATCAATCATGAAACTAATTTTTTTTTTTTTTTATAAATAGAGATGAATTTGAAACGGTAATGCATTCAGATAATACAATTGCACCCGTTGGATATTTAAATTTTACAAAATTTCACTTGGAAGATAAAGAGGTAAAAAACATCCCGTATTTAAACTAAACATATAGATTATAATTTATTTTTTATTAGTTTACTTAAAATATATAATTTATAAACGCAAAATAAAAACATATTTATTTATTTATTAAATAAAATGCATTAAAAATCTCATCAATATCTCTGGATTGTTATCCATTGATTCACCTCATTTGCTCACACCCTACTGTACATTTATATGCGCAGTACACTTTCACATGTATTTAATTTTTTAAAAGATTATTAAACCCCAATAACAATTATCCTAATTTTAACAAAAATACCATTAGACTGCTTTTTTGCATTTTGCTTTAGGAGTGAATGTGAATATATATGTTACGGCTAATATACAAATTTGGATAGCTTATAAACTAGCTGGATAGTTTATAAACTAACCAAACCGTTGGCTATTTTGATAGAAGGCGCAATGTCCACTAAAATAGCAGCTAGTTTGCAAACTAACCAGGAGTCTTGACTGATTTACTTGAAATTATTGAGAAAACCAAAATAGCGGGTTAGTTTATAAACTATCCAATGCAGCCTGGCTAATATGAAAACCATAATTTATAGTAACACAAAATAGCCAAACCTTTGGCTGGTTTATAAACTAACCAACCAATTTTCTGGTTAATTTACAAATAAAGTTAGGTTATGAATATGAAATGTTATTGTTTTTCTTTTTGATGTCGTGGCCGGGTTGGTTTTTATATTTCACACGAACAGCAACAGTTATTGTTAATAAAAGAAAAATTTAACGCCTCTTTATTAGATATTATAATAAGAAAGCAAATAATTCCAAACTTTACCATGAAAGTAGCTATAAAAGTGTTGTGGAGAGGTTATTGGTTGGTTAGTTTATAAACCAGCCAAAGGTTTGGCTATTTTGTGTTACTAGAAATTATGGTTTTCATATTAGCCAGGCTGCATTGGATAGTTTATAAACTAACCCGCTATTTTGGTTTTCTCAATAATTTCAAGTAAATTAGCCAAGACTCATGGTTAGTTTGCAAACTAGCTGCTGTTTTAGTGGAAATTGCGTCTTCTATCAAAATGGCCAATGGTTTGGTTGGTTTATAAACTATCCAGCTAGTTTATAAACTATCCAAATTTGCATATTACCCGTAACATATATATTGAATTTTATATCATTTCATTATTTATTTAAGCTTGAGTGGCACATGTCTATATCATTAACAAAAAAATTTATACTGATTATAAAATAACATTACTTAATATTAATTTTTTTTTTTATGAGCATGAGTAATTATCTTTCAAATTACAACTTTAACCAATCAACAATATTCATTATTGCTGGATTCCTTAAATTTGCTCTAATTATACGAAATAATCTATGATTTTCTTGATATTCACTAAAACTTTCACATTTATTGGAAATTAATTTTTATTTTTATAAATTAAATAATTACTGCTTTAAAGATCAAATGAGAAGAAAAATGTACTATCAAATTAAAAGATAAAAATACCATATATACCGTCGCATAAGACCCTTAAAACAGACCTAAAAATTAGTTTGTCTTATTTACTCCAACCCTTAAATTTTGGCTCCACAATTTTTACTTTGCCATACAGGTTATGGTCAAGTATTGTAATCATGCATGAAAAAAAAAAAATTTCTCTCTTTTTTTCGAAATATCTCAAAAACAGCTGAAACTATTTTGATTAAAAAAATTGGGCGAAACCATGGCATTTCGGTCTACAAAAAAGCCCTAATAAGTGAACATCGAAAAAATTATATTTTACGAGATAATAATTGTTTTGTCAAAATGTCAGTTAGTTAGTCTGTGCGTTACCAAATTTTTGTGGACGAGCTAGCTTAAAAACTAGTTTGAATATCGAAACCAAATTCCACACGTAGTTTTGGTCCATTGAGATTAAGAGATGATTATATTTTGGTACATATCGACCCAAAATTAGGGGGGGGGGGGGGGGGGGGGGTTAAAAATTAAAAATCTAGGCCATTTGAGCAAAAAAGTTTTGGGAAAGCGGTGTTGGTTTATAGTGAAACATATTAAACACAGGAATTATTTAACGGATTATAGTGGTGTTTCACAAAGTTTTGCGAAATTTTGTGAAATACCACTATAATCCGTTAAATAATTCCTGCATTTGAGCAAACTCAGCCAAATTTTGTATACTTAATCAGTGGGACCCCAGAAGTCAAAAAATGCAAAAACTAAACGCCCAAAATGGGGGGGGTCCAAAAATGAAAATCTTGTCCATTTACGAAACTCAACCAAATTTTGTATACATAATCAGTGGGACCCCAGAAGTCTAAAAATGCAAAAACTAACCTCCCATAATGGGGGGGGGGTGTCAAAAAATGAAAATCTAAGCTCTTGTACCAAACTCAACCAAATTTTCTGTACATAATCAGTGGGCCCCCAGGAGTCTAAAAATGCAAATCCTACCCCCCCCCCCCCCGTACATGATTATAAATAATTTTATTAAATATTCTCCGAATTCATTCACTTCCACTTTCCTTCTAGTATACAAGATCCAATATTATAGGCATTGAATTTATTCTGATTAATGCATGAAATGTCGCTTGAAAATTGAACCTTCTCTTGTACGCCGGTATATAGGTAGTTTCTCATCGGTTTTTTCATACAAATTTAGTTTAAATAACTCTTCTTATTTATACTATATAAATATGTATATTCTAATATTAATAATTTTGAGCAATACTTTATAATCTTTCCATTTTTAGAAAATATCACGTAAGCTACTTTTTTGGTTTGCACCTTGGATAGATAAAAATAAATAAAATAAAATGAATTTTTTTAACATTTGCTTATTTTCCTCCTATTTTAAAATATATTTAAAAAATATTTAATAATCATTCTTCAATGGACTAACTATTTTTGTCTATTTTTCAATTCCATTTTAGAATCGAAGTCTCTCTCTCTCTCTAAGTTTCAGTCAGTTTCTACTTATGCCAAAATGTGCGAAATAAAATTTGGGTAATTAATTATTTTTTAATTCCTCTACTTCTTCTCTTTGGCTTTACTATATTTCTTCATAACGTTATAAAATTTTCCTAGTAGTATAAATAAATAAGGAGTTGAAAGTAAAAAGGTATATATTTTTAATTCTAACCCGACATGCCATTCCAGCCATAATGAAAAAAATCAAAATATTAACAAGGTTTTCATTCAATTATTAGTATTATATCGATATATACATATTATTTTACGAGTATTTTAAATTGTTTTTTTGAAAATAACGTTCGAGCTCTTTTTTTGTTCTCCAAATCTTAGGGAATAGACAGTTCCATGTCACAAATAGAGAGAATTTGTGATCTTGAAGTGAAAACATGGAGAGAATTAATAGCTGATCTTGACGAGGATGTTACGGAAACGAAATTAATTCGTCGAGGTGAAACTGACGAGGATTCAATTGAAGAGCCTGCGCCATCGTTACCAACCTCAGCTAACGCATCTATGGATGAAGAATGTCCTCAAACAAATAATCAATTGCCTACAATTGAACCAGAAATTATTGATAAAGATATAATCGATGGCAATTTAGAACAAATTACGATTGAACCTCAAATGCGAGAGAACGATTCCGGTTGGTGTTGGATTGGTGGCATATTGGGTCAAGGATCTGATACCTTGGAAGCCACCAAGCATGCTTTATCCCTTTTGAACAGTAGGTACCTATGAAAAATTATTTAGATTGATTTTTTTATATATTTTTTTGAAAAAGAATTATTAAATGGTTTTGAGGAATATATAATATCATTATATTTATAGAGTTTTTTAAAGTATGGATCCATAGATTATAGATGGCTCCTTTTCTCTAAAGGATAAGTGAATCTTTCTATCTTCTATATATTTATATATTGTCATCGTGATCTTATATTTATTACTATTATATAGTCTTTCAACCGTTTAAAATGTTTTGGAAGTTTATTTTAAATTTGAACTTATTTTTTATAGATATGGTCACCGGCCATTTATTGACAATGTCTCATATCGTGGCTGTGAGTGTCTTTATTAAAGACATGTCCGAGTTCGCTATCCTCAATGAAGAATATTTGCGAGAATTTTCAAGCGATCATCCCCCGCCTGTCCGTGCCTGCGTCGCAGTTCCTCTTCCAGGCTCTTATCCAGTGGCCCTCGAAGCTCTTGCTCATCGAGATATCAATAGAAGACACACAATGCATGTCCAAGGAATCAGCCACTGGGCTCCAGCCAACATCGGCCCTTATAGCCAAGCTGTTAGGGTAAGGGTTAAAGAATACCAGGTGTATGCATATGAAATGAGCCTTTTTTATGAAAATAAAACACTTTTTTATGAAGGAAAGAAAAAAATATTTTATCCAAAGTACTCTCCATCACTTTCTACACATTTTGACCACCTTTCTGGCAATGTGGATCTCCTTCCAAAAAAACTGCTGCTCTTTGGAAGAAAACCATTCATTGACTCATTGTTCGACTTCTTAGTAAGTTTTTAAGTGCTGCTCTTTAAATGTGTGGTCCATCGACGAAAACAGGTGTTAGTCAGAAGGAGCCAGGTCTGGTGAGTAAGCCGCATGGGGTAGCAATTCCCAGTTGATGCTTCCATCGTATCCTGAACCGTTTTTTATTTAAGTGAAGCAGCGTTGTTATGAAGGAAAATCACTTTATGTTGCCTTTTTTGATATTCTGGCCGTTTTTTCTGCAATGCACAGTTCAAATCGATTAATTGTTGTTGGTAGCATTTAGCATTTACAGTTTCAGCAGGTTTCAATAGCTCATGATAGACGACACCTTTCTGGTTCTATCGTCATCGTCACCGTCATCCCATCGTCATCGTTGAAATCATGTTGCTAATGATAGAGCATGACTACCATAAGCTTCTTCAAGCATTCGTTGAGATTCTGCCGCGTTTTTCTTTAAATGATAACAAAAAAATTAATGCTAGCCTATCGTATGCAGTAGGCACAAAATTCGACATTTTTAACACGAAAAATTTTTATGTTGTTGTAGTGCAAATCAAATTTTCAACACTGAACTTTGTTGACAGATGCTAAAGCAATTAAAATAAACTGCAACGGATCGTTGCTAAACTTTATCCAAATTCATTTGAAATATTAATATGTTTGTTCCTTTATTATTAATCAGATATCACTTGCAATTTGTAGTTCATATTGAAATTAATTCAAAAATAATTCTCATTTAAGAGTCGAGGAATAACCATTCTACATTGGATTTTTGACGTTTCGGTTTTTATTAGTAACCATTGCTGAAGACATGGAGGAATCGACTTAAAATAAAAAATAGCGATTGATTCTCATCTAATACTTGAGAAATATCCATTCTATATTGGTATTTTGACGTTTCGATTATTATTGGTAACCATTGCTGAAGACATGGAGGAATCGACTTAAAATCAAAATAGCAATCGATTGTTATCTAATACTAGAGGAATAACAATTCTACATTAGATTTTTGACACTTCGATTATTATTAGTAACCATTGCTGAAGACATGGAGGAATCGACTTAAAATCAAAAAGACTAAATTCTTTTTGGTAAACAACTCAAGCTTGAGTTGTTTGCCATAAAAGAATTTAGTCTTTTTTGATTTTAAGTCGATTCTTCTACATTTTCAGTAGAGGTTTCCATTAATAGTCAAAACATCAAAAATGGAATTCAATAAGGTTATTCCTCTAGTATTAGATAAGAATCGATCGTTATTTTTGATTTTAAGTCGATTCCTCCATGTCTTCAGCAATGGTTACCAATAATAATCGAAACGTCAAAAATCCAATATAGAATGGATATTTCTCAAGTATTAGATGAGAATCAATCGCTATTTTTTATTTTAAGTCGATTCCTCCATGTCTTCAGCAATGGTTACTAATAAAAACCGAAACGTCAAAAATCCAATATAGAATGATTATTCCTCAAGTACTAGATGAGAATCAATCGCTATTTTTGGTTTAAAGTCGATTTCTCTATGTCTTCAGCAATGGTTACTAATAAAAACCGAAACGTCAAAAATCCAATATAGAATGATTATTCCTCAAGAACTAGATGAGAATCAATCGCTATTTTTGGTTTAAAATCGATTTCTCTGTCTTCAGCAAAGGTAACGGATAAGAAAACAACGCAGTTGCTATGGTTACTCATAAAGATTCCTCCCAAATTTTTAGCATTTCACAGAGAGAAGCCTATCCATTCTTACTTAAGCAAGGCTAAATGAGCTATATTAAAACTTTCAAATGAATAAATTTTAAAGAATTTAAAAAATTAAAAAAGTACCATCTTACTCTAGAGTAAAGTACTTTAAAATATAATTTTACTAAAAACTTTATTTAACCTTTTTTGTGGTCCCCAAGGTACTTAATTAGGATATTAAATTTCATCAAAATTGGTTAAGTCATTTTCAAGATATTTAGAAAAAACTAAAAAAGTACTGAAATAAAGTACTAATTTTTGTGGGCCGATATGTACCAAAAACTAATCAGCGCTTCATTTTGTTAAACTAATGGTAGGTTTTCAATTTCATTTCAATCGGTGCAACGGTGTGGAAAAAATCGTGGGCCAAAAAAGCGATAACATACATACATCCATCCATCCATACATACATACATCCATCCGCACGCACTAAATGAAAAAATCGCACTTTTTGGCCTCTCGACGAGACCCCATGTAATTTTTGGCAAAACCGTCACGTGCTAATATTCAACCTAATTGAATACTACAATTTGTGACTTTAATTGAGTCCATGGGTTCCGTAGTCTTTACCTGAGGACCCTTTGAAGCCACGCTTGCCCCGAGAGCGATTACAATACTTTACCCATGCTTTGCATTGGATAAAGTAAAAATAATAAGGTTATGATTCGTTCAAAATAAAAATAACCTATACGGCCATCTATCGTAAAAGGCTCATTTCATATGCATACACCTGGTATAAACCATGAAACTTTTTCCATATTAGATTTTTTGCTTAAAAAAATAATACTTTGATTTATTTCTGTTATTATTCAAGTTAATTTAATTCTAAATTATCCCTTTTCTCAGATGGGAGATTTAATTCATGTGGCTGGTCAAATTGCCTTAGTGCCTGGAACTATGCAATTAGTGGAGGGCGGAGCACGAAAGCAATGCAGACTTGCTCTTCGACACGTTGGTCGTATTGTCCGTGCCATGGATCCCAATACACAACTTCGAGATGTTGTACAGGGTATAAATAATTATATTTGGTTCAAAACCTTCATAAGGAGCATCTAGAATTCTAGACCCTATTACATTTTGTCTACAATGAAATAAATTCAAAAATAAATTTAATTTTTTATTAAGGTAATTGTTTCGCGACAATACCAGCAAAAAGCTAATGCTAGAGTATATAGAACAGACAATAAGGATTCATAATTCATAAGCCCAAAACTTTTTGCTGTTTATGTACCACTACTAGCCAATCCCGTGCTCGTTTGACAAATCTGGCAACATTGTCCGAGCTTATATATATTTTATCATAGAAATGTCAGATAAAGTACAATACATTATAAATGAAGATTTATAAAACAAAAAGTTCTTAATAAGCGATTGAAAGCTGTTTCGACTATGGCTGAAGCGAAAAAACGTCAAAAAAAGTACTAAAGTTAACCCACTTTTTACGTTAAATAAATGCGTTGTTGCCAGCTTGTTTTTAGTGTAAATTTTTCATTATACATTTTTTATTATTTATTCAATATTATCTCAGAAACTGTGTTGTAACTATGAATTAAAATTTCCTTAAAAAATGTAATAGTTATTGTTTAATGTTGGTTTAGTTTTTCATAACAATAGTAAGAACAGTTTCTTAATTATAATTAAATATGTATGTAAACTTTCCGAAATCCCGTATAGTGCAATGTATAAGACTCTGAAAAACTCTATCTTTGGAATTTAATATCTCTGGAACTATATTGTTCATAAATTTCGTTTTGCCACCAATCGATGCAGAAGTATTTAAATAATAATCTGTCTAAATTTCAGAAAAATCCTAAGAAAACCCATTTGGTGAAACAACTACCTTAAATACATGATCATTTTTAAACGACTTCAGAAAAGGAGGAGGTTCTCAATTCGACTGAATTTTTTTTTTGTCTATGTTACCTGATTTCTTCGCCAATTATGAACCGATTTTGATGATTTTTTTGCATTGTGTTCAGTGTAGTTTCCGATTGGTAAAAACTAAATTTCACTGGTATTGGACCTTTTTTGTTATGTGTGTTCACCCATAACTTATTTTTTTATGAACAGATTTTAATGATTCTTTCTGCGTTTGGATCAGTATAGAGCAAGGTAGTCAGGATACCTAACTATTTATTTATTTTATGTATCTTCAGCGAGAACTTCTTTTTGCCATGTGGACTGATTTCGACGATTCTTTTTTTATTGGAAAGGGGGTACCTTAGAATAAAAGCGACTTCAAAAAAATTAAATGCAACAAATAAAATTATAAGAACTCAAAAATTAAATAAAATGCACTAAAAGGTATAAAATAATTATCTAATTTAGTTACAGCTAAACGATGAAATGTTTACATGAAATCACTTTTTGAAGTCGGTGCTAAACAAACTATATACCTAAGTGAGCTTATCGGCCAAACCTACTAAGTAAGATCCGCGAGTTCGATTCATAAAATGTATGTTTGGCACCGACTTCAAAAGTGATTTCATGTTAATATTTCGTAGTTTAATTGTAACTAAATTAGATAATTATTTTATACCTTTTAGTGCATTTTATTTGATTTTTGAGTTCTTATTTTTTTATTTGTTGCATTTAATTTTTTTGAAGTCGCTTTTATTTTTTTTTTATAAAAATTATTTTTTTACTACTGTAATTAATTTTGATGTCATGTGCCCCATACATGGGACAAGGTGCGTTTGTCTTCCCTTGATTTGATATTATTTATTTATTTATTAGAAAATTGGGTTCTGCTAGATTCATTATTTTTAGATCTTGCTATTTTTAACAATCTTTCAGTAACAAATTAGTATATCGTCGCCTTAGGAGTGTAAACCTGCTAACTCCATTTTTTTATCGCAAATGACATATTAATACCGTTCTAAAGAAAAAGAGATGCAGCATCATCCAAGTAAAACTGCTGCTTAAAATTACGATCGTAAGTTGTAGAAAAAATGTGAAAAATAGTTTCTTTCCTAAACAACAATATTAAAAGATTTTGTCTGCCCTGTAAAATATCATTGTTGTAAGTTTACACTCTAAGGCGACGATATGAAACTTATTATTCAATATAATTTTGCTGCTTAACTACTTTTTCACAAATTTTGATAATTCGTGAAATATGTATTAACAATTAGTAATATTAGTTAAGGAGGTTCCCTAATATAGCTCAGAATCAGTTCGCTCTTTTCCCTACTCTCACATGCGCAGAAAGGAAAAAATATTTTCACTGCGTCGTTTCTCGGATTTGGCAACATTGAATTCTTACCGACGCTAAAAGACAAAAGATTAAAAAAAAAAACATTTCTTGAAACAGCTCAATGCGAAATTCCAGATGAGAACAGTATAGTTAGTTTGAGAGAATTAGATAAAAATCTCAAATGCACCTGCTGTAGAAGTTTTTTAGATATGGAAAAATTGAGTGATTTTAGTGTGACGTTGCCAAGTCGCCATCTTTCACTTGGCATGTTATGAGAGAAAAAATGAAAACCATCAAAAGTACCTAACTTTTAACATTTTTCATATAAAACGAACACCGCTTGATACAATTATTTTAACAGAAAAATATTTGTTATATCTTCAGTTAATGATTCTCAGTTTTTCAAAATAATTTCAAGAAAATTACGATTGTTATTTAATGAAACAGTCGCTTTAACATCAATCGGGATAGGGTTCGCTTTTTAAATATGCAAATTTCAATGGTCAATATTTACAAATTTAGTGCCGCAAGGAGTATTGAAATAGATTTCTACGTATAAAGGACACTTATAAATATGTATTCAAAGTTTTAAAAGGATTTCAAGAAAATCGATTTATTAGGGAACCTCCTAAAGAAAATAAATAAAGACGTGATAAACAAAGGCAAATCTGATAATTTTCCAAACTGAAAAAAAAAACATTGTATAAATTAATTCTATTATTTTTAGGGTATATGCTATGTGACCGATGTTTTATATATCCCCGAAGCAAGAAAAGAATGGGAAAAAAGAACAAATAATGCCATAGTTGATTATCTTGTTGTTTCAAATTTGCCCAAAGGCGCACTTCTTGAATGGCACATTTGGGCACATCGTCACAATAATCGATTCGAATGTAAATATTATAAAAATATTGAAATGAATTTAATCTATGAAAATGTAATTAATATTTTTGCTTTTAATTTAAGATGAAGAAACTGGATGTTGCATAGGCGAATTTCGTGTTTCGATTCGTAGACGATGGAATTATGAGAATAATGTTTCTGCCATAGTCTGTTATGTCTCCACAGGTAGGTTAATCTAAAAATTAAATATCTATAAAAAATCCGGTAAAACTGCAGTTTATCTCTTTAATTTAAAATTTTTTTGTGAAGCAAATTACGTTTCTAAACAATACTATATTTGTGAGAAATGATGTAGTGTTTGAAAGCTTTATCATATACAAAATAATTTGTTTATCTGATTTTTTTCAAGACTCGGTACGCTGTTTGCAGTTTCGGTGATTTAATCATTTTAAAATATAAATTTCTAAATTTGATATTCATTTCGATTTAATATTTTCTTACCTAAACTCCAAAGAACGTTCCTAGATTAGCAAATTAATTTATTTCTACTAGTCTGAAACAGGTCAGGACTTGTATTTGGCATCCTTGCAATTACTTAGCTCTAAAGGGAAAGAGATCATTTTATCCGCGCCCTTTACAGTAATTTTTCTTGATGATATTCTATTATTTATTAAATAACAAAAAAAGTGAAAACATAAAGCTTAAGATGCTCTTATAAGTTTATTAAACTCAAATATAAATTGTTCATTTATACCTATATTATAATTACATTGGGGATCTGTACTCTTCACTAATCCCTGTCGTGTGGGTTCACTGTGGGTTGTTGCGTTATGTATCTAGGGGTTTATCAAATAAAAGGTTCACTTAAGATAAAATATTTATTGACAAGTATAATATTCTATATACAAGTTTAAATAACACTTTCATTCGAAGGGTGTTAATTATAAAAGGCGTAATTGTAATATCGTTAATCGTTTGAGAGAGTTCGTTATTCGTTAAGGGGTTAAATCTGTTCGTGTCTGACTGCTGTCTGATCGTTGACTGTTTGCCAGTCAGTTTGCAAGTCCAAGGCTTTGACATTATTTCATAAGGGTGGAGGGAGAAATATCACGTGACAGTAAACGGAAAATTCCATACATTAGTTAATAACAATATTTGGAGAATTCACATCTTTGTCATCACTCTCTGATATATGACTTATTTCCTATATAATCTCAGAGAGGGTCCATGGGTTACTGATAGGGCGGAAGACCTTAATTAGAAGAGCGGAAAGCAGTTGACATTACATCTGGTTTACAAATGAGCGTAATTAAAAAATTTCTATATTAAGATTTCAAACCTACATACATTTCCTTAAATTCTCAATAAAATATTCAAAAAAAGGATGTTTTCTACATTTTTGAACCAGAAGTTTTTAAAGCAAGAAAGCCAAAAATCTAATCAGTTCTCCGCATTGGAAATACAAACATTTTAGTACAAGAACATAAGAACTTGTCGTTCTTAAGTTGTCTTGGATAACTCAATCCAGGCCAACAAACAGAAAAAATAAAATGATTGATTAAAATGATTTTTCTCCACGTATCAAACATTTTTAAACACAATGTTTTGTTTTTTAATTTTCCCATGAATTCAATACTTGTCTCGCCCGTCTGCCTCTCGGACGTTCGAGTAATCTCTTTAAATTAATAAAATTGGTATTATTTCAGCGAGTTCTAACTCTGGTTCGTTGATGACTGCGAGCGGGGATGAAACGAGCCAAGTCTGCGACCCGCGTTCAATTCAAGATGAGGTCCTTATTGAAATCATTTCGTATTCATTAGGCAAATTGCTTCGAGACGCCGCGCCAGATTCCGTTTGCTATTTACGACTCTTTTCTAAGGCAGGTCGAGCGCCTTCACAAAACACAATTCATAATTTATTTCATTCACCAACACTTTCACAATTTAATGTTGTACATAGTATAATACCAATTATCGAAATGCATAGTCCACATACATTCTTGTCAATATGTGGAGTGAGGCACTAAATTGAAACGAAAATATAAATAAATATAGGTATATATATATATTTTTTTTTGTATAAAAATTAATATTGAAATAAAAGAAACAATATAATCTATCAGAAGATCGATAATTTTAAAGATATTTTCAAAAACATTTTTTTTTATTTTTAGGTTCCAAAGACCTAATTAGAAATTCCTGCAATCTAAAATTTTAAAATAACCACTAGGAATTGTCTACACTTTAGAGCGATAATTATTTAATTAATTAAATAACTAAAGTCAACAAAAATCAAAATCATTCAACATAATCATTTTATTATTTTACTATGCATAAAGAATGCTAATAAGTTATAAGGGGATAAGAAATATAGAATTTAATGCTTACAAATGAAATTATTTCGAATATTAATTTGATTACTTTAATTTTTATTTAAAATTAAGAAAATAATTATGGATTATAAACGTAATTTAAAGTGATATTTTGCCAGGAATAGAATAGTTTCTTATTGATAAGAAATAAATTAAGGATTGTGTCTTTTGTTTTATATATATTTTCCCATTATATCCTACTATAGAATCTAGAGTAGGGGTTCTTAAACTTATGTATGTAATCCGAGGACCCCCTCTTGATATAAAAATTTAAAAAAAAATACATAACAATCATAGAACATAATAATAATCAAAATGTATTTTTTGCGCTTCTTGCTTTTTCATCGTCTTCTTAACAGTTTGCAACCCGAGGGGTGAACCTCGATTGGAATTAGGTGTACACCATCTTTGGAATTATTTGGAATTACTTTGGAATTCATTAGAAAATCTATTGTCTTTTACTTGGAATTGAAAGTGGGAGTAGGTGTACACGATATTAGGTCGCGATTCACCCCTCGTTGCAACCATTTTTTCGTAATTACGCGGACCACAGTTTAAAAATCGCTGATCTAGACTCTATCAATCTTAAGATTCTAGAGCAGTGCTTCCCAACCTTTTTCATGCCACGAACTCCTAAATCTAATAAAATAATCCGCCGACCCCGGAAAAAAAAACATATTTCGTCGTCAAAATTTTTATTTCACATGTTTATAATCTATCACAAAGAATAGTAACTTACTTACAAACAGTTTTTAAAAATAAAATAAGAAAAACTATACATAGTATGAATCTCACAAAATAATTTAATGTGATGGTTGCGGTTGCATGTTTTTACATAAATCAATATCTGGTTCAATTGCAGAAATGCTAACTCGCAATAAATCTTACAAAGTCTCCGTGGAAAGGCATGATCTGTGCTTATTTTTTATTAAAAGTAATGACCTAATGACAAAAATGCTGTTTTAGGTATGTACTAGGTATGTAGTCGCAAAAGGAAAAAATGTTCATAAATAAATATTTGTACTTTCTACTGAAAATTTTCTCAGACCCCCGCGAAAAACCCGTGGACACCCCAAGGTTGGGAAGCACTGTTCTAGAGTTGATTTTCCCTGAGAGTGAATGGAAAGTTTGCGGCACTCCATCCAGCCTTTTGAGGACGTTCCCTAATAATAGCTCAGAAGCAGTTCGCTCTTTCTCCTACTCTCACATGCGCAGAAAGGCAAAAATGTTTTCACTGCGTCGTTTCTCGGATCTGGCAACATTGCATTCTTACCGACGCTAAAAGACAAAGAATAAAAAAAAAACACTTCATGAAACAGCTCAATGCGAAATTCCAGATGAGAACAGTATAGTTAGGTAGAGAGTATTAGCTAAAAATCTCAAATGCACCAGCTGCAGAAGTTTTTTAGATATGGAAAAATTGAGTGATTTTAGTGCGACGTTGTCAAATCGCCATCTCTCACTTCTCATGCCATGAGAGAAAAAAATGAAAACCATCAAAAGTACCTAACTTTTAACATTTTTCATATAAAACGAATACCGCTTGATACAATTATTTTAACAGAAAAGTATTTGTTATATCTTCAGTTAATGATTCTCAGTTTTTCAAAATAATTTCAAGAAAATTACGATTGTTATTTAATGAAACAGTCGCTTTAACATCAATCGGGATAGGGTTCACGTGTTAAATATGCAAATTTCAATGGTCAATATTTACAAATTTAGTCCCGCAAGGACTATTGAAAAAAATCTCTACGCATAAAGGACACTTATAAATATGTGTATTCAAAGTTTTAAAAGGATTTCAAGAAAATCAATTTATTAGGAAACGTCCTTAAGGATAGATTGAATCATTTGATAGCATATTAGCAGAAGACACAATCCATAATTTATTTATTATCAATTTTCAATTCAAAATTTCAACATTTTATCATTACTTACATTCCGATTGAAATATTGGTTTTAAACATTTTATAATTTTTTAACTTTGAATTTTTATTAACTTCTAAATGTACATATAATTGTTTCAATAATGAAACACACGAAATGTGTGCTTTTTAGAGAAGTGGAAAAATTAGAAAGAGATAGAGAGTCAAATGGAGGCGAGTATTTGCTTCACCAGAATCGATGATACTTTTATGTAATTATTTAATTTCTTAAAATATTCTCTCTTTTAATATGTAAACAGAATTATTAAAATAACTTTTTTAATAAAAAAGATCTGACGAAAGAAGTGTTGTTTAATTTAAAATTAAATAAAAGATTATTTTCCACTTGATATAAATAAATATTTAATTTATTTGAGACTATAGTTTCGAAGGGTTTGCCTTCGTCTTCAGTTTAATACAATTATTTCACAAGATCATTTAATAGTAATAGCATTTCAGTTTTTCGAACTTACAATTCAATGAAGGACCTCCTGACTCTTCACTTGCAACAAAAACTGAAATTCCATTAAATATTCATCTGAAGCATTTATATTAGACTGAAAGATACAATTTAGATATGTATCTATATAAAGTAGATTTACATCAAGCAAAGTTTTGCTTTGTCCCTAATAAAAATATTTAAAAACCATTTAGAATTTTTTAAATAAAAAAACCTGAAAATATCTTTTTAATATTATAAAAATTATTATCTTCTGATTGATTTTAAATCTTAAAACAAATAGCTTTCTCATTTATTATAAAAAAAAAGAAAAAAATCGAAACGAAAATATAAAAAACAACATAGATCTATATGTTCTATTTCTATGTGCCTAATATATAAAATTAATTTCAATAGCGCACTGTGATTAATATTAAAAAGAAATATTTAAAATATTATTTAAAGCCAGGTTTACACTTTGGCACGAATGGCGAGTCGAATATGTAGTCGGTTCACTCGTCATTCGTCTCGTCGGGAGCGAAGTCCACTCGCGAGTGCCGTCCAGTGACGAGTCACGAATGTGTAAACCGAGGGGTGAACCGCGGTTGGAATTAGGTGTACACTGTCTTTGGAATTATTTGGAATTACTTTGGAATTCATTAGATAATCTATTGTCTTCTACTTGAAATTTAAAGTGGAAGTGGAAGTAGGTGTACACAATTTTAGGTCGCGGTTCACCCCTCGGTGTAAACGGTCACTCTCGTTCTGGGAACGAACTTGCGAAATCCGCTAGCGACGGTTGGCGAGACACGATTGCGAATGTGTAAACCTGCCTTAAGGTATTCCACTTAAAATTGAATCTTTTTTGAAACTTATCATTTTAATGTTATTTTTTTAATTATGAAAAGAATACCAAGTCTATAAACTCCATTCTTTATACACTCTAATATTATATAATAATATAACAAGTTTAATGTTTCTAGAAAATCAACCTCTATTATAAAATTTGCCTCAAGGACGTTCCCTAATATAGATCAGATGCAGTTTGCTCTTCCCCCTACTCTCCGTTGCGCAGAAAGGCAAACATATTTTCACTGCGTCGTTTCTCGGATCTGGCAACATTGAATTCTTACCGACGCTAAAAGACAAAGGATTAAAAAAAAACACTTCATGAAACAGCTCAATGCGAAATTCCAGATGAGAACAATATAGTTAGGTTGAGAGAATTAGCTAAAAATCTCAAACGCACCAGCTGCAGAAGTTTTTTAGATATGGAAAAATTGATTGATTTTAGTGCGACGTTGCCAAATCGCCATCTCTCACTTGCCATGCCATGAGAGAAAAAATGAAAACCATCAAAAGTACCTAACTTTTAACATTTTTCATACAAAACTAATACCGCTTGATACAATTATTTTAACAGAAAAATATTTGTTATATCTTCAGTTAATAATTCTCAGTTTTTCAAAATAAATCAAGAAAATTACGATTGTTATTTAATGAAACAGTCGCTTTAACATCAATCGGGATAGGGTTCGCTTTTTAAATATGCAAATTTCAATGGTCAATATTTACAAATTTAGTGCCGCAAGGACTATTGAAAAATTTATAATTATAAAAGACACTTATAAATATGTGTATTCAAAGTTTTAAATGGATTGCAAGAAAATCGTTTTATTAAGGAACGTTCTTAAAAAAATATTATTTATTTTGTTTCTGTTTGCTCTGGCTAAAATTCAGACCTTGATTTTTTTTTAAGGGCAAAAAATAAAGGGAAATTCAAAAAAAATTAATCAATTTTTATTCTCACAAAATGAGGCTCTAAATATGTATGTATATAAACATTTTTTCCTTAAGATCCACATTAGAACAATTGATAGCTCTACTAATTGCCAGAAGCTGTCTGCAATTTAATGACGTCAAAACTTTGATGAGTTTTTGATGTTTGGACCTTTAGAAAAAATACTGCTGTATTACTATTCATCCGATTCATATATTATTTTATGAAGCAAACAGTGTTTTATTTATACTTAATTATGTTTCACTAATAACAGTGGACAAATTTATTTTTGTGCCATCTCATAATTTTTATTGTATATCTTTACTTTTTTCTATTAATTTTATAAAGGTCATATAAAGTGGGTATGAAAATATATATATATTTTCACTTCATATATTTATGTATCGAGGTATATGAAAAAAGTTTATTCATGAAATAATTTTTTTTATCTAAAGAATATTTTATATCATTTCGTCATTTTATTTTACATATTTTTATCAATATATAAATATTTATTATTTATTTTTAAATAATAATTACTGGCAGCTTATATACATAATGATTTTAAGTTGATTGAGCAAAATGTAACATAAATCGAATGTAAAATATAATGCATAAAACTTATTTCTATAATGTAATAATACTAATATTATTGATTCGCATTATCTGTCTAACTGCTTTTTAATTTAAAACATTTTTAGATAAGGTACTATAAATGTTTTAAATTAGAAATTTGTTGTTTGATGAGGCTCTTGAAAACCTTGGAAACAGGTGGAATGTCTTCGTTAGGAAAAAGAAATACAGATTTTCTTATAGTCTAACCATTTATTCTCCAGAAAAACTTTTGAGACGTTTCGGCGGATGTCTCACGCCATCCTCAGTCTACAAGGGAAACATAATCTTAATTACAGTCAAGAAATTTAACAATCATATGTCATTTTCAAGATACAAAGAGACAAAATAAGAAAAGAAAAGAAAAGAAAACTCACCCTGGTTTTTCATAATATAGTACAATTTTTTATGCAGAAATTCATTCTTTTTCCACAGTTAACACATTATAATTTGTATTTTTATCAAAGCTTGTAATAAGAAATAACCAACTAATACTGATATCTCTTTTTAAACGTTGACAAATGGTAAAACCTTAAAATTCACCTTGTGCCAGGTGGGATGGGCAATCAGATGACAGGCACTTTCATCTGATTGGCCATCCCGCCCGGCACAAGGTGAGATTTAAGGTTTTGCCCTTTGCCAAAGTTTAAAAAAAGTTTACCAACCGACATACAACTGGCCCTTAGTCACTCAACAAAAAACTAGAGTATACATCCATTGCCCCTAAAATGCTAAAATTTGGTGGTAAACTTTAGGACACTAATAAAAATAAAATCGAAAAACCACCTTCAAACCCTAAAGTGAAGGGCAAATTCACATCTAGTAAAAATACACATGTACATTGTACAATGTAGACCTGTAGACTGATCCTAGGATGCTAAAATTTGACATAATGGTAAATTTTAAGACAGCAATAAAAAGAAAGATCAAAAAACCGAGGCTTTCTCCTCTTTTAAGCCCACAATTAAAAGGAAATTTGTAGCCTGAATCCACATCTAGTTAAATGTCGATAATTTATAAATAATAAGCTGGCGTATTCTGATGTGGCCATCCAGTTGACTTTACCATACAACCTGGCCCCTAAAATTATTTATAATCATGTAGGGGGGGGGGTTAGTTTTTGCATTTTTAGACTTCTGGGTATACAAAATTTGGTTGAGTTTGGTAAATGGCCAAGATTTTCATTTTTTGACCCCCCCTTTTTGGGCTTTTAGTTTTTGCATTTTTAGACTTCTGGGGGTCCACTGATTATGTATACAATCACATATCATTTTCAAGATACAAAGAGACAAAATAAGAAAAATAAAATAAAAGTAAACTCACCCTGGTTTTTCATAATATAGTACAATTTTTTATGCAGAAATTCATTCCTTTTCCAAAGTTAACACATTATTATTTGTATTTTTATCAAAGCTTGTAATAAGAAATAACCAACTAATACTAAAACATAATATTTATTTATATAAATAAAATAAAATAATTGTACTATATTATGAAAAACCAGGGTGTGAGTTTTATTTTATTTTTTTATTTTGTGTCTTTGTATCTTGAAAATGACATGTGATTGTTAAATTTCTTTTTTTTTTTTTAATGATTTGGCTGTGAGAAGGAGATAAACCAGAAGATGCACCCCCTAAGGCCTGTATGGGATGGCCCCTCCATCGTGAAAAGAACAGAGTAGAAGGAAAGAAGCCGGGATCACGAGCCAATCTCAGAAAGCTAGATATGATCCAATATCTAATTTACTAAGTTTTTAGGGGCTTCGAGCATTGGTAAATTCTCCGTTCGATAAATTAGGTTTAAATTTATCTCCCACTTAACTGTGATTAAGATTGGTTTCGCTTGTAGACTGAGGATGGCGTGAGAATATCACCGAAACGTCTCAAAGGTTTTTCTGGAGAATAAATGGTTGGACTATAAGGAAATCTTGTATTTTTTTACCTAACGAAGACATTCCACCTGTTTCCAAGGTTTTCAAGAGCCTCATCAAATACCAAATTTTTAATTTAAAACATTTTATATTTTTATGAAATATGAAACAATTGTTTTTTTTTTTTTTTTTTTTTTTGAAAATTCACTTATATATAGATAAAAATAAACTAAAATAATTCATAAACAAAGCTAGAAAGTAAAAGCAATCGAGTGAGAGATTTTGAGAATTCAAGAAGCATGATTATAAAATAAATAAAATATGATATTAAAAAAGAATGAAGGTATCAATTATATGTTGAAGGTTGACTTATTTTATGAATATTTTTCTTTTAAAATTCACTTATTATATTTTATATTATTAAATTATTACAAAAGTTGTCTGATCCCCACCAACGATGGATCTTGGAATGTCTTTATATTCTCCTATTATCGTATTAATAATTCCTTGCTATAATTATTTTTCTTTTCTTCTACCAAAATGTTTGTTATTTTCTTAATTCAAGACTATGTTCGAAAATAAGAAAAAAAAGAATTCTGTCAATGATGAATTTTATCTTTTGAATTGTTATATGATTGAGTATTTTTTTTTTTTTTAATTTTTTTTTAATTTTTGTTTTTCAATTTGGAAATATAAAATATCTAAAAGATAATACTGTTCAATTTTTTTATTAACACAAATTTCCACTCAAGTTATCATCAGTAATTTGTATTTCAGCTTTAGATCTGCCGAACTACCCTTTACTGGAAGCAACTCTTGTTATTTTGACTCCTCTTTAACTTTTCACTGGCTTACATGGCTAAAAATGATTTCCTTAATATAGGTCCCATAAGCTTAATTAAGGTAGTTGTTTCGCAACAATATTAGCAAAAAGTTAATGCTAGAGTATATAGAACAGTCAATAAGAATTCATAATTCATAAGGCCAAAACTTTTTGCTGTTTATGTACCGATTCTAGCCAATCCCGTGCTCATTAGACAAATCTGGCACCATTGTAAGAGATTGAATATATTTTATGATAGAAATTTCAGATAAAGTACATTATAAAGGGAGATTTATAAAACAAAAAGTTCTTAATAAGCGATTGAAAGCTGTTGCGACAATGGCTGAAGCGAAAAAACGTCAAAAAAATTACTAAAGTTAACTCACTTTTTAGGTTAAATAAATGCGTTGTTGCCAGCTTGTTTTTAGTGTAAAATTTTCTTTATACATTTTTCATTATTTATTCATTATTATCTCAGAAACTGTGTTGTAACTATGAATTAAAATTTTCTTAAAAATGTATTAGCTATTGTTTAATGTTGGTTTAGTTTTTTATAACAATAGTAAGAACAGTTTCTTAATTATAATTAAATATGTATGTAAACTTTCCGATATCACGTATAGTGCAATATATAAGAGTCTAAAAAACTCTATCTTTGGAATTTAATATCTCTGGAACTATATTGTTCATAAATTTCGTTTTGCCACCAATCGATGCAGAAGTATTTAAATAATAATCTGTCTAAATTTCAAAAAAATCCTAAGAAAACCCATATGGTGAAACAACTACCTTAAATCACTAATTTTTACTGCTTATGCTTATACTATACAATTTAGAAGAAGTCAAAAGGCTATTTATTCATCTCTTAGTCACTCAACAAAAAACTAGAGTATACATCCAATGACTCTTTGGTGGTAAACTATGGGACACTAATAAAAGTAAAATCGAAAAACCACCTTCAAACCCTAAAATGAAGGGCTGAATTTTGTAGGGTAAATTCACATCTAGTAAAAATAGACATGTACTATACATTATACAATGTAGACCTGTAGACTGATCCTAGGATGCTAAAATTTGACATAATGGTAAATTTTAAGACAGTAATAAAAAGAAAGATCAAAAAACCTAGGCTTTCTCCTCTTTTAACCCCACAAATAAACGGAAATTTGTAGGCTGAATCCACATCTAGTAAAATGCCAATAATTTATATATAAAAATTAATCGTTAATGACATTTAATTAATGGTATCACTTCAGTTGTGTCTTTATTTGTGTTAGTAATTAGGAATTGCCATAGAATCTGCAAGAAATCATCCACTTAAGTGAATTGATTAATTAATTAAGGATGATCACCCCTTTTAAAGGGTGAAGGATTGATCTTAAAAATTTATGTACGCCATATTTGTTCTTGTAAACTTTAACTACAACATTTGATGAAAATATTTAAAAAATATTGACTTGATTAAATGAACAGAAAGTCAAAAATAAATAAAAATTCTAAAAAAGTCATATTGTAGAAAAAATGTTCTGTGCTGGTATTATGAGCCCCTTGAGAAATCTATGGAAGCCATGGTTAGAAAACATTAGTCATATATTCATATGAACATTGTATTTTATGAATTACAAAACCTTAATAGTGTATATAAGTAAGAAAACAAACAAAAAATGATTTAGTCTCTGCAATAATCGCATAAGCCTTTTCAAAACCATTTCTTTGTTCCTAACTGCATTTATTGCCATAATCATATCATCAGTATTTCAGTTTTTTTTTTTAGGTTTTGATTTCGTGGCATTTAAAACAAGAAAGTCCCTAAAAAGTTGGGGCTCATATATCAGACAGAGAAGGGGGCTCAAATTACCAAGATCGTCATATTGGATTTCCTCAAACCCCAACCGTTCTTTTTTATTGTCTAACTTACAAACCGCCGACATAAAATCGACGTTTAAAACCTACTGTATCAGATTCCTTGTCCATTATAGTGAATATAACAGAATAGTTACCGTAATTAAAGGCTAAATACCCACCTTTCAAAGTTTTCAGCAAGAGTGAAACAAAAAAACTTGGTACAGCCATCAACTATCATCCACAACCGAACAAAAGCACTCTAGCAACAAAAAGAGGAACACATTTAGTATTTGCAATAAATCCCGCTAAATTGTGTGCTCTGTATGACCAAATATATTGGGGGCTCATAATACCTACATGACTCATATTACCACCTTTACCTCTATTATTAAAAAATAATAATAATAATAAATATAAAAAATTAATTTGTATTTTTTTATTTAGTGTTTTCTAAATTTAGTTTTATTATAAATGGTTTTATTTATTTATTGGATTCTTTCAAGAAAAAAATAGTTACAAATTTGCCACTACCTCTTACTGCGTAACAACAAACAAACAATTCAATCTCATACTTACAATCACATCGGAAATGTGATTTTTTTCATATTTTAAATTGACACTTCTAGAAATGTTTTTATGTTATATATAGGTATATATATACCATATATATATAGTGCTAAAGTATTAATATAAATCAACTTTTTTCATTTTGTAATTATCTATCTATAATGTATAGACTACAAAAAATTTCAAGCGTCAATCAATTATTTAGAATTGATACGAAGCTATTTTACAAGCGATTTATAAGTTATATTTCATCAATTATTTACAAACATCAACAAAAATGAATTTTTCCGTCGAATTTACTTTTTGCTCGGATGTTTGGGTACAATTTTATCTGATTTATTTAATTCTATTGTAATTCAGTATATATATATTTTTTTTATTTTATTATTATTATTATAATTATGCATGAGTAGATCCCTAAAACCCAAAATATTAAATTTTTAAAAAAATAATTACTATATATTATCCTAAAAAATGTGATTGATATTATTATATTATTTTATAACAGTTTTAAATATGAAAATCGACTAAAATCTTGTTTTAAAAATTATTTATTCGATCTAAAAGAACAACGGAGCTTTTCTAGAATAATTATTTTTATTTAAATTTATTAATTATTAAAAAAAGAAATTTCTATTACAACACATAGAAACATGTGTTTCTATTTGTTAGTGATGGAAATATTACTAAAACAAAAGTAAATGAAAATTGGAACTCTTTTAGGCAATCGGCTCCAGAGCAGAGGGAATAAAAATGTTATCCATTTTAAAATAAGATAAATATTAATGTAAAGGAATATTATTTAAATTTTATTTATTTCTGGAGCCATTTATACCTTCAAATAATAATAATAATAATAATAATTACATTTAATTGAACGTAATTGTTATTTCACAAAGCGATGAAAAAATGTATTAAAAATTAGATATATTAGGTGTATACTAGTATTTAAATTAAATATTTTATTCACTAATTACAAAAAATGTTCATAAATTAAAAAATAAATTGCAGCTTTTCAATTATTAATTCAATTTACGTAAGTTGATTATTCAAGTATTATCACAGCATAAAAATCATTAAAGAATTAGGGATCGAAAAGTTGCAATTCATATTGGAATTTTTACAAGATTTATTATTTAAAAATAAATCATATCAGTTTTTTTTTTTTTTTTTAATGACGGATTGATTACTCAAATTTTAATAAATACAATAAAATGAATTATTACAAAAATTAATTTATCAAAATTAAAATCACGTTAATTAAAAATTTTAAATTTTTAAGGACGTTCCCTAATATAGCTCAGATGCAGTTCGCTCTTTCCCCTACTCTCACAAGCGCAGTAAGGAAAAAATAATTTTACTGCGTCGTTTCTCGGATCTGGCATCATTGCATTCTTCTGACACCTGTTGATTGTTTATCGTTCTAATATTTATACATATGAATTAATATACTATTACTTATTTGTATTGAGTACTAATAAATGTTTTATTTTTTATAACGATTGACTTTTCATTTACACTGACCCAAAGTTAATTTATGTCTCAGAGCTATTCACATGTCCCAGGGCAGTGCGACATTGCTAAGTCGCCACTGCCAGTTGCCATCCCATGAGAGAAAGAATGAAAACCATCAAAATAACTAACTTTTAACATTTTTCAGACAAAACGAAAACCGCTTGCTACTATTATTTTAACAGAAAAATATTTGTTATATTTTCAGTTAATGATTCTCAGTGTTTAAAAATAATTTCAAGAAAATTACGATTGTTATTTAATGAAACAATCGCTTTAACATCAATCGGGATAGGGTTTGCGTGTTAAATGTGCAAATTTCAAAGCTCAATATTTACTAATTTAGTGACGCAAGGACTATTGAAAAAATTTCTACGTATAAAGGACACTTAATATAAATATGTGTATTCAAAATTTTAAAAGAATAGCAAGAAAGTCGATTTATTAGGGAACGTCCTTAATATGATCTGGAAAAAATTACTCAGAAACAATTCATTTTTTTAAGAGTTCCTTTTTTTAAAGTAATCCTTTAAGAAAAATGAATGGAATGTAGTAAATTGCTAAAAAGAAAATTCCACTTAACAAGGACCAAATATAAAAATAATAAATTATATAAAATAAAGTGATATTGGCCCCTAATGGAGTTGTTAAGATTGTAACTAATATCTAAGAAGCGTTTTAATAAAGTTTTTATAATTATATCTTTAAAATCATTTAAATTATTATGCCATTTAAAGAGGATATTTACCAGGTGTATAAGTATAAAATGGGGATTTTTTTCTAAAAAGACATGTTAAATTCGGAAGAATGATAAAAAGTGCTTGATTCAAAGTATGCTCCATCGCTTGTTATACATTTTTCCCATCTTTCGAGAAATTTGTAAATTCCACGCCAGTAAAAAACTTCCTCTTTTGCTGCGAACCATTCATCGAGCCATTTTTTCATATCTTCGTATGAACCAAAGCACTGCCCAGCAAGTGCGTGACTTATCGATGCAAACAAGTGGTAATCGGAAGGAGCAAAGTCTGGTGAGTAAGCCGCATGGAATGGATAGAACTTCACAGCTGAGTGTTTCCAACGTCTCACGAACCGGTTTTTCCGGATATGATGGAGTATTGTCATGGAGAAGAATGACCTTATTTATTTTATCTTTTTTGATATTCTGATCGTTTTTTTGAGCAGCGAACTGTTCAAACCGACAATTGTTGTTGGTAGCGTTTGCTATTAACCGTTTCAATCGTTTTTGTCCAACAATGCTTGAAATTCTGCATCTTACCTTTGTGGCGGTTTTCCGTGTTCCTTCTCTGTAACACCAAAATCACCATTTTTGAAACGCCGAAACCATCTTTCACACGTAACTTGCGATGGAGCATGTTCACCATAAGCTTCTCAAAGCATTCAGTATGATTCAGCAGCAGTTCTTTTCGAATGAAAACAAAAAATTAATGCTGCCGGCCAATGCTCTTCTTTGGCACAAATTTCGACATATTGAACACAGCAAAACAATACTATGTAAACACTTTTTCAATTTATCGCTTATGCGCGTTTGACACTTGTTGATGGAGCAACAAAGTGCCATCTATGTCAAATCTTTATGCCACACACTGAATTGGTACGTCATCTGTTTCTAAAATCCCCATTTCATACTTGTACACCTATATAGTAAATATAGATTACAAATATTTCTCCCTTTCTTGTTCTAGTCTCCTATATATGTACTGTTTTTTTTATATTTTTTGTGAAAAATTAATCTTTTAGAGATGATTTAAGCAAAACCGAAAAATCTATTTTAATTTTCATTATTTATATAAATTTATTTATTTTCAATAATAATAAAAATAATAAATAAATAAATAAATTTTTGACTTTGGTACATACCCCGGCAACTATTTAAAAAGTAAAATAAAAATAAAAATAAACATAATAATAATAATAATTTCTGGAGGGGGCATTATCACGACGATGCAGAAGGCTGTACTGCTGGGTACGTGCGGGACAATCCGGAGGTTCCTGAACCTTCCCTCAACAATAATATAGAAACTATCATCTTTGCTGTTTATACAGCCGGATGTATAGTACACAAACCTCCTTCAAAAGGAGAGAGAAGAAATAAGAATAATAATAAATAATATATATTATAATATTAAATCTCGAAAATATATTTATAATAATATCAATATTTAATTTCCAATTACTTAATATTTCTTCATTTCTTTTTTTTCTTTATTTTTAAATATAAAGTTTTTTATTAATTAACTTTTCAAAAAGAAAGTAAGTATTCCCTTTAAATATATATATATATATATATATATATATATATGTATATATATATATATATATATATATATATATATATATATATATATATATATATATATATATATTTATTTATAATCTTAAATTAAAGATATTTTTTCATCTTTTAAATTTGAATACTTAATTTACACGCATGTATAATTTAAGTTAAATTTAAGAAAATTTAAAATGATATAAGCCTTGATGAGACCTAATGGGGTAATTTAATTAATCTATTTTTATATGAACTTATAGAAATTTATTGAGGGGAAAAGTAGAGAATCCAAAAGATTCTATAAAAATACATTCAAATCATTTAAAATAGTTTTTAATTCTCCATTAAATTAGTTTCCAAATTAAATTTAAGTATAATACGCATATAAACCGTGTAATTCATAATTATAAAGCACCAAATGAAATACTAAGGTAGTATAATAAATAAATAAATATAAATGATATTTCTAAGTTTTAAAACTTTGTTTCTTAATTGTATTATTTATAAATGTTATTATATTATATTATATCACAAGTTATATTAAATTATGATCCGTTCAAAGAATTGAAATAGAGCGCAATTTATATAATTTATTTTGGTATTTCCTTTCACTAAAATGGCAATTTGGCCAGCTTTCGTTCTTTGTTCTATTATCACGAGGATTAGGGGAGTAAACTAAAAGACTAGATGTCGAAACGAGAGAGTTTAACTTAATTTTAGAACAAGAAACCCTTAAACTGATCAATCAAGCTTTAGGTGTGGGATGTGCAAGATTTTATTAGGGGTGTTAATGTTGCTTAATTTATCCTGTAAATTTGTAATATTAATTTTTATAGAAGAAAATTAAGCAACGAAAGGGAAATTGAAAATGATACATTTTGAGCTTGCAATTTTGGATAACTGAATGTAAAAGTAAAATTGGGAAATAAAATATTTGAAAAAATAGATGATTATTAGAGACCGGATTCCTATGCATTTGCATATTTTGTTTGCCGCCACATACGACCCAAGAGATCAATTATCTATCCGAATCATGCATCTAGGATACTGTGGGCTAAATTTTATACTGCATATTTTTGCATATTTGACTAAGATTGCATATATTTGCATATTTAAGTAATATTCCATAAAATTGCATATTTGAAGGATTTTTTGTAAAATATTGTCTATTTCGAGCCAAATACAGATTTTTTAAAAGTAAATTTTCGGAGAAAGAATGAAAAAAATGAAGAAATATATATATAAAGTTCCTTTAAATTTGCCCCCATTACAACTGAAGATGTGGAGCGCTCCTTTTCATTGTATAAATCAATTTTAAGTGACCGTAGACATAATAACCTGAAGGTAATTTAGAAAAATACTTGTAAACATACATTATTTACATTACAATCAAATTTTAATTATTTTTGAGATCCTTTATTAATTTTTAAATTTTTTTTTTAAATTTTTAAAAAAAATTTCTATTTTATTTTTAATTTTTTATTTTTTTAATATTAAAAAATTAATATGAATATTAACGCAATATTATTCACACTTCAATGTTGCCACTGCAATGTTGTGCAAGGTTCGCAATATTGCTGCAATATTCCAGTCTGTCTTGGCAAATATATAGGTAGTCTTTTTGTCTTCAATTTTAATTTTTTGGTGCATAAAAAATTTATTTTGCCAATTTTTACTGCATATATTTGCATATTTCAACGTATTCTGCATATTACTTGCATATTTCAGCCTTTTTAACTGCATATTTTATGGCATATTTTGGCAGTTTTTACTGCATAAAAATCCGGTCTCTAATGATTATGCTATATTATTTTATCATTCTTAAATAAGAGATAATATTCTTTTAAGTATTTTCAAAAAATGTTGGTTGCTCTTTATCAAACAGAATTAATCAAATCTTTGCTAATTTTTTCTTTTATTTATTAAAATTTGTTTTTCACATTGTACGTCGTTATTATAAAATATTTTGAATACCCATTTATTAGCTGCCTGATTGATTCACTTAGAAAACACGAAAACAAATTACTATTATTTTTAAATAAATCAATTTTGCACCGTTTTTTCCAATAAAATACCTACCAAATAAACCTAATTGCAAATAAATTATGTTTGAACTATTCACCGGGGATAATTAATTTCGCTAAGGAAATATGTATTATTGTAATTATAATGACTACATTAAAAAAAATGTACTTAGAGTTATTAAAACTTATATAATTAGGCCTAAACAATTTTATTGTATTTAATTAAAAAAAATAACGATTTTATAAAATATGCATTTTTAAGCTATAATGTGATTAAAACGACAAACAAGTATAAGTTCTATAAAAAAAAATTAAATAAATTAACTTTACTAAAGATCTAACTTTCAAAATTTTCAATAAAAGTTCATTGAAAATTATTTTTATTTTTATTCTATTTTTTTTTTCTTTTCAAAATGAAAAATTTATATTTTTGCGTGGGATCTTATTTCTCATTTTTTTTTTATTATTTTTTTTTTCTTTTATTAATTATTTAAAAAAAGTATCTTTAAGTTAAGATTGTTCATGTTTCAACTAAATAATTAAATCTCTGATTAGGATGAATTGTATAAGACATTATTATTTACATTCATTAATAAAAAAAATAATTACCATTTCTAATATATCCTAGAAATTAAAATCAAAAATTTATGTGACTAGATTCTTAATTTCTTTTCTTTTCTTTTAATCGTCATTGATTTGATCATAATGAGCGAATTTTAGAAAAACTTGTTCTAAAGTCGTTTGACTGAAGGAATATTCTTCTACGTCGAAATCGGTTTTGGCTAGAGAAGAAAAAACAAAAAAAATTGAGATAAAAAATTATTCACTTATTTTAATATTAATACATATAATATGTAAATATAAATACAGAGAGAATATTTGTGATAAGATATTTTTTTTTCATTTTTTGTCTTTTCAAATAGAACTAACTCTTCAATTTTTGACAACATGTATTCTTGTAACAGGTCTGTAACTTTAAAATGCGGGGTTTTTCAATAAAAATACACAATAATTTAGAAAAAATTGAAAAATATATTTTATTCAAAGTATGGGTCCTCGCTTTCTACACATTTTTGACATCTAGTAGGCAAATTATGGATGCCATTCCAAAAGAATTGAAAGTCGCGTGAGCAAAACCAGCCGTCGAGCCATTTTTGGACGTCTTCATAAGAATGGAAATGCTGCTCGGCAACTGCATGTACCATGAATGAAAAAAGGTGGAAGTCGGAAGGAGCAAAGTCTGGTGAGTACGGCGGGTGGAGTAATATTTCCCATGCAAGTGCTGTTATAGTCCTTGACCAGTTTTGCTGCGTGACTGGGTGAATTGTCATGCAGCGAAATCACCTTCCCATGCTTTCGATCCCATACTGGTCGTTTTTCGATCAACGTATGATTCAAATTAATCATTTGTTGTCGGTAGCGATCCAGTATTAACTGTTTCGTCAGGTTTCAGCAGCAATTCGGTGTCTTCAAACTGTTTTGGTCGATTTTCATGGTTTTTTTTGTCACTAATATTGAAATCACCGCTTTTGAATCGTTTAAACGACCGTTCGCAAGTGTCGACAGATAGAGTATCTGCACCGTATGTTTCCACAAGTATTCGATGTGTTTCCGTTGCATTTTTCTTCTGATTGCATAAGAAAATCAGTCCATGCCGCAAATGCTCTTTGCCTAAAAACTCTACATCTTTACCACCGAAAAAAGTATGCTACTAACTCTTAAACGCTTAAACAAATATGACGTTTTGAAGCTTACTGACATAGCTACAAAACGACATATTGGTTATGGCGTTAGAATCTATAGGCTTTGTGGGCCATCTTTTGGAAATAAACCCGCATTTTAAAGTTACAGGCCTGGTATATTGTATAGTACCTATACGAATATGGGAATATGTCATTTACTCTACTAAATATTATATATCTTGTTTTAATAAATAGAAATCTTTAATAATCGTGAAACGTTTATTCAATATCCAAACGTTTCGGAAGAATTTCTCCTATTATCAATGGAATTTTAAAAAGAAAAAAGTTGCTCTAAGAAATAAAAAACTTTTTTCTCAATGAAATTTTTAAAAAGAAAAAGTTTTTTATTTCTTAGAGCAACTTTTTTCTTTTTTAAAATTACATTGATAAAGAGAGAAATTCTCCGAAACGTTTGGATTTTGAATAAACGATTTAAGGACGTGGTCTCGGGAATCACATGCCCATTTAGCCAAAATAAAGTCTTAAAACCATTGCAAAGAATATAATCTGATTAGAATAAATGTATATAAAAATAAAAGAAATTAAAAGACAAGTTTTAGTTTCATTGAAATATTCTTGAATAACGTACCTTGTTCTAATTGATGGAAACATTCAGCTAAAGAACGCACGCCAACTTGAGGCACCGAGAATGTTAGACGATCGGCAAAACTTTCAGACAAGGTTGCCTAAAAACAAATAAAGACAAATTCAATTTAATAATTCTAGATTTAATTTAGAAACGATAACAAAATTGAAAGTTCAACGATGGCTATTTCCTTTGATTGATTTGCGTTTTAGTCCAGTCAACGAATGGGTTATAGAAAACATTTTTTTCTTATGGAATGTGTTTGGGGTGGTTAGGTTAACTTGCCTGAGGAAATAACTTGGCGACAAAGCCTCGGATATCTCGATGTCGATTCGCTGCAGGCGTAGTTGGAGTCCGATCACCGCCGGATAATTTCATTTCTAAAGTATAACCAGCCCCGTAGAGATTTTTTAAATGTTGTGTTGAACCTATACACCTAAAAAACAAACAAACAAACAAACAATAAATTTAATATTCCATTATTTATGATGAGAAACATTCCAACTAACTAAAACAATAAAATAACTTTTCGAGAATTCTAATTTGAAGATTAATTCTTTAAATAATAATTTAACATTCGACTAATTTTAGAATAAAATTAACAAGTTGTTGTAGGGAAATAAGGACAATAGCTTATGCAAGTATTTTTTATTTTATGCCAACGTTTCGTCAACTTTGTTGACTTCCTCAGAACTCTAAAAAATGAATGGCCTCAATTAGTACATGTTTTAACAATTTCAAATCAATAACAAGCTTTGATCTCAAACCACCTCAGTACATACAAAAGCAATTCAACACACACAAAAAACTCATTTTACATACCAAACAAATTAACTTTGCATAATTGTCATTTTATAAATATTCATTCTTAGCAAACACATATAGGCTCAGATTGAAAATATTTCCTATTTAAATTTGAGATCAAAGCTTGTTTTTGATTTTAAATTGTTATAACATGTACTAATTGAGGGCTTTCATTTTTAGAGCCCTGAGGAAGTCAACAAAGTTGACAAAACGTTGGCATAAAATAAAAAATATTTTCCTAAGCTCCCTATGACAAATTATTAATTTAATCGATGGACGTAAATAATGAAAATAATCAAATAAACGTGTATATACTCTAGACTTTTCCCCCCAAAATTTTAATTTAACTTAATTTTTTTTCTAATTAATAATAACCGAGTGGAGAACCACGATTGGAATTAGGTGTACACTGTCTTTGGAATTATGTGGAATTATTTTGGAATTCATTAGATAATTCCCCTTTATCTATTGTCTTCTACTTGGAAATGAAAGTAGAAGTAGGTGTACACGATATTAGGTCGCGGTTTACCCCTCGATAATAACTAAATACTTGTTGGAGATTTCTAATTTGAAGATTGGTTTTTTAAATAATAATTTAATAGCTGACTGAATTCAGAGTAAAATAAACTAATGTTTATCTACTCTAGAGTTTTTCCCATAAATTTTAATTTTAATTTAATTTTTTTAAATAGTACCAATAGAAAATTAATATTGCAGCTTTATTCATATTAGCTCAATTGAAAGCTAAAATCTGAATTTTCTTTCCTTTCGAACAATTGCAATAAAATCTTTGATTCTGATAATATCCCTAGGGGTCGTCCATAAATTACGTCACACAGTAAGGGGGAAGGGGCATCACAGATTTATGACAAAATGTGACAGGGGGGCCGGGGATCTTAAAAATTGTGATGTCACAAAAGTCAAATTAAAATTTTTTAAAAATATTCAAATATAATTTTTAGATTTCAGGTTATTATTATTCCAACCTGAAAATGTTGGTAAAATAAATCTAGGCAAAAAATTGTAAGCAGCGACTGGACACGCCTAGCTCTTACGCAGCTTTCATTCTTCACTGTGCAATCTGTTGCCTAAATACAGGCGCACCACCTTCATATATCAAGTTTAAATTCAGTCGACACTTTGACGATTTTAATTCATACAGTTATTTACTTATATTTTATAATTCAATATTTTTCTTATACAAAAACTGATTCATTTTTAGCAAAACCTCTTATTTTTTTTCAAAAAATAAACTCTTTTTTTCTTATAATTAAGGATTCATTCCCTGAAGAATAATAGTATGTAATAGTGATTAAAAGTGATAGTGTGTCGTCACAATAAAGGGGGTCATGAAAAAGTGACAGAATGTGACATAGAGGGAGGTGGTCTAAAAACCTTGAAATTCCTGTAACGTAATTTATGGACGGCCCCTTACTACTTTTCAAAATATAAATCTAATTCTTGTTGCTTTCTCCTATTTTTGTTGAGTCTTTAGAAATTGATGACTGAAGGTGAACTCAGTCCCAATACCAATTGGTTGATAGTCTAGGTCTAGGCCAGCGTGTCCCAAAGTGTGGGTCGCGTCCCGGCACCGGGTCGTAGGAAAATTTTGCCGGGTAGCGAAAAAAAATTGTAAAAAAAAAAAAAATTACGTATTATATTTTTTTTACATCAGTTAGAGTCTAACTTTAAATTGCCATTAAATTTAAACATAACTTTAAAGAAATGTGTCAAGTTTGTAAACTAGATAAAATCTAAATGATAGCTGATCTAAACACCTCCTTTTGTATTGTAATTCACGATGGCTTTCAAAAAGAATCGTTTTCAAACGTCTGTTTGAGCTAAAAGACGAAGCTTTATTTCTGAATGAATACCCACCATCTAAAAAAGATGCTATTTTTCCTATTTAAGAATAGATTCCACGGTTTCGAGTGGTTAATTTATTTGTGAGACATATTTGCTACATTCAATGAATTGAATTACAATTTGCAAGGCTTTGGTTTAAATATTTTCAAACTAACGGAAAAATAATTAAAAAAATGACTCTGTGGAAACAACGACTTTCACAAAGAAATTTAAAATCTTTTGAAACATTTATTAAATTTATTGAAACCCATGCATACTATGATGAAGGAGGTCTACATCTAGAAACACTATCAGTTTCAATTCAAGAACATCTTTCGGAGCTAATAAATAGTTTTAAAGTCTACTTTCCGGATATTCCTTCAAATATTATGCAGATTAAAGATCCTTTTTCTGTTGAAATTGAAAAGGAAGAAATGTTTAATCTTAGTAAACAAGAAGTTGATAATTTAATTGAAATTTCATGTGACGCCGATCTGAAAAAAGTGTTTGAAACTATACCACTAATTAATTTTTGGTTGCCCTGTCAAAAGTACTATCCAAGCGTAAGCGAAAAAGCGATACAATTTTTAATGACTTTTGTCACCACTTATAATTATGAAGGTGCGTTCTCAGCCTTGGTGTACTTAGAAAATAAGTATCGAAACAGATTGTATGTCGAAACTAATTTGAGAATAAAATTAACATCATTACCTTCTAATTTGAAATTGTCATATGATGACAAACAACATCATCCTTCCCACTAAAGACAAAATATGTGAAATCAAAGTTTACTTCATTTACTAAAGATTTGTTAATTTTTTTATTACTTATATTTTTCTTATATAATTATTTTACAATTTTTGTGTATGAATAAAACAAACAAATAACTTGATTTTTATTAAAAATAAACTGCAACGGATCGTTGCTAACTCTATTCAAATTATTTGAAATATTAATATGTTTATTCCTTTATTATTAATCAGATATCACTTGCAATTTGAAGTTCATGTTGACTTTGATTCAAAAATAATGATCTATTTTCATTTAATACTCGAGGAATAACCATTCTACATTGGATTTTTGACGTTTCGGTTATTATTAGTAACCATTGCTGAAGACATGGAAGAATCGACTTAAAATCAAAAATAACGATCGATTCTTATCTACTACTAGAGGAATAACCTTATTGCATTCCATTTTTGATGTTTTGACTATTAATGGCAACCTCTACTGAAAACGTGGAAGAATCGACTTCAAATCAAAAAGATTAAATTCTTTTATGGCAAACAACTCAAGCTTGCTTCGCATTGGATAAAGTAAAAAAAATTGTTTTGTAAATAAATGGGGTTTTTTCCACAAGGTGGGTCGCGAAAAATTTTAAAACCTTGTACTGGGCCGAGGTCAAAAAAGTTTGGGAAACGCTAGGGTATATAAAATACTAGAAATTATAGTACAGATGCCACAAAATATAGCAAGTGAAAATTAACATCTTTTTAATTATTTTTTTTTTCTAAAATTTTATTTTTTATCTTTATTATTATTATTTACATCTAGTTTCCAAAAATTTTAAATATTATATATATTTTAAAGTAAAACTGTAAAGCTAGTATTCAATTAAATAAATACTTACCTAAGCTCTCCTTTAACCATGATTCCTACTCTAGAACAAAGAGCATCAGCTTCTTCCATGGAATGTGTAGTTAAAATTGCTCCCCGTGTACCCTGGATTTGGAAATTTATAAGTAGTATTTTTATAAGACTTAATAAATATACATTTGAATATACACACTATTAGTTTTTGAATAGGTAATATAAATAAAATAAAATTTTCTTTAATGAATTATATTTAGATAATTTTCAAAATATCAAATTATTAAGATTTCTTTGGAATAAATAAATAAATAAAACTTTTGGGGCCGTCCATAAATTACGTCATACAGTAAGGTGGGAGGGGACATCTAAGATTTGTGACAAAATGTGACAGAGGAGCCCGGTGATCTTAAAAATTGTGATGAAACAAAAGTCAAATTATTAAATTATAGGGTATAAAAGTGATAGTGTGACGTCCCAGATGGGCTCAATGAAAATGTGACAAAATGTGACACAGGGAGAGGGGGGGGGTCTAAACATCTTGAAATTCGTGTGACGTAATTTATGGACGGCCTCTTTGCTAAAATGAAAATACATTATTTCACTTTACTTAAGGAGGTTCTTTCGCGACAATCCACACAAAAAGTTTTAGCCTCGTAACCACTCTATAAATATGAACGGAACTAAAGTTTTAGGGTATTTTTTTTAACGTGACTGTTCACTCACAGTACGAAATCTCTATATGGATACACACATACTTGCCAGATCGTTTACAAGCCATTGTGCTTATATTCCCTCCACTAAAAATAATCGCCCAAATAGGTTTATTTTGTTTTTATCAAAACTACGTGGTAAATAATTTCAATTTTTTTTTAAGTTACTCCGAATATATTATTCTAGCAAATATTAGTTTTTCATCAAGATGGTGAAAGTCGTTCAATGAAAAAAATAAAATAATGATCATATCCCTACCCTTTCCCTATCTACCCTATGTTAAAAATGTCATTTTTAATTGCAATTATTTCATGTTTGGTGTGGTAAATCGTCTTCAAATTTTAACAGTATGTGTATTATGCTTTTAATGACTTATATTCCAAGTTTCAAAGACTTCTTGAATTTTTGCATTTGTGAAAGAACTACCTTAAAAAGAAAAAATAATGATAATAAAATAATAATAATTATTATTATTTTTGCGAATTTAAGGCTACGTTGACTATAATAAAAATGTAATTCATCATTTGGAATTTAATCATTTTTGAATCATTCTAACAAAAGAGAAATCACATTTGACTACATATATGTAAAGAGTCCATCCAATTTACGATAATATTTTTAAACTATATGAATAAATAATAACTTATGGCTTTTTAACCAATTCTTTAGCATTAATAGATTTTTTAAATAATAATAAGATAATTTTTAGAAAAAAAACCGACTTCAAAAAAATTAAATGCAACAAATAAAACAATACAACTCAAAAATCAAACAAAATGCACTAAAAGGTATAAAATAATTATCTAATTTAGTTACAACTAAACGACGAAATTGTTACATGAAATCACTTTTTGAAGTCGGTGCCAAACATATGCATTTTATGAATCGCACTTGACGGATCTTACTTAGGGCCGGTTGTATGTCGGTTGGTAAACTCTTTTTAAACGTTGACAAAGGATAAAACCTTAAAATTCACCTTGTGCCCGGTGGGATGGCCAACCAGATGACAGGCACTTTCATGTAAACATTTCGTCGTTTAGTTGTACTAAATAAGATCATTATTTTATACATATTAGTGCATTTTATTTTATTTTTCAGTTGTATTGTTTTATTTGTTGCATTTAATTTTTTTGAAGACGTTTTTATTTCTAAAAATTTTTTTTTCTCTTTTTAGTGATGTTGAGAATAGCGACTTATGATAACATTTTGCATGCATCTCGTAAGAGAAAGATTCGTGTGAATGAATTAGAAAATGATAATAAAATTCAATTCATAAATAAAGGAATTCTCTCGAAACGTTAGCGGGTTTTAAATTTAGTTTTTTTTTTTATAAGAGATTTTTTTATTATACTTTCGATTATTTGCTCATATGAATTGGAGATTTCCGCTATTTTGTCATTGATCATATCATCAGAACTTGATCAAATTAATATGGTACCAATCGGAAACTATACTGAACCAAATGCAAAAAAATCATCAAAATCGGTTCACAATTGGTGAAGAACTCGAGTAACATAAACACAAAAAAAAAAAAAATCAGTCGAATTGAGAGCCTCCTCCTTTTTTGAAGTCGGTTAAAAACAAACTATGATAAATAGAAATGTTATTCTAATTACCTGAAAACTTGCCAATATTGTATCCCATAGACTTCGTTTACTCTGAGGATCAAGCCCTGCCGAGGGCTCGTCCATTAAGACCACACATCCGCCTCCAACCATTGCCATTGCAAAACTCAATTTTCTTCTTGTTCCGCCTGAACACTGGCCGGCTTCTTTCCCTGCATGTTCACTAATTCCCAATCCTTGGAGATATTGTTCCACAACACTAAAAGTATTGACCTTCATTAGCAAATTAGTTTTATACTCAATTAAAGCAATATAAGATAATATAAGAAAACTTTGTTCTATCTAAAAAAAATTCAAATTTAAATTGTATTGGAACCTATTCAAGTCAATTCTTAAATAACAAAAAAATCACAAAATTACTATAAGTGATTGATCTTAAAAGATTCCCAGACACCCTGTCCATATTTAATTGAAATTTAATATTTTTTCAAATCAGAGGGGGTCTAATGGCAAGGCCTAATCGCTGAAGCCTTGGTGAATAAGAAAATATAATATAAACATTTAGCTTATCGATTAAAGACTGTTAGAAAATGTGAAAAATTATTTGTTTAATATCTGTATTACTTTTTTTAATGGCCCTGTTATGGTCATGACCATAAGTGCACTTAATTTTTTCAAAGATATTTTTTCAGGTGTTCGTTTTGATTATAGAAACATTATTTGAACTTCCCTGAAGTAAAAATAAATAAATAAATAAATAGAGTATATTTTGTGATTTTAAATGAAAGTATTTTGCATCGAGTCATCCTTTTCTTTTAAGTAATATCACCATATTACTAATGCTTTATTATACTTCCTGAAAAGTAAATTCGGGGGACAACGAGATATGTTGAAAAAATTGTTTTGATTGTTTTATAGACAAAAAAAATACATAAATAAATACAAATCTTTTTTAAACAATCTAGAATTGCTTATTAAAAATTCTAACGTTTCGGGAGAAATTTTGAAAAATTCTGAAAAATACTTTTTTCCTTTTTAAAGCAACTATTTTTCAGAATTTTTCAAATTGATAAAAGAGAATTTCTTCCGAAACGTTTTGATTTCTAATAAATGTTTCTGGATTGTTTTATAAAAGATTTGTATCTATTTAGGAGATAGGGAGATATCAAATTTCCTTAATTTGGATCACATAATTAAAGAGGTCAGAAAAATTATTTATAATATTAATAAATGAATTTAACTTTTAAGGACCAATCATAGATTTTAGAGAAAATATTTTTACATTGCACATCAGAGAGGTTCGTCCCCTTAGGAATCGAACCCAAGCGCTAAGCTTTAATTGAAAAGTTAGTGTTTTGCCGAGAGTAGCAGAGTTGTTGATTCACAAAGAGAAACAAAGAGGTTGTCCTCTGCTTGATCTGCATCTTGCTTGCCGGGCCGTTAGCCAAACCTTTAAGACAAAATTAAAGGGCCCCTCACTGAAAACTTTTTTCAGTTTAGCATGATTTTTTGCTTTTCCCTTCGAGTTGAAGGGAGTGAAAAATCTTTAGCTATAATTTATATATTTGTTGCATGTCAAAGAGATGTTTGTCTTAAAGGTTTGGCTAACGGCCGGCAAGCTACTTAGCGCTTGGGTTCGATTCCTAAGGGGACGAACCTCTCTGATGTGGAATGTAAAAATATTTTCTCTAAAATCTATGATTGTTCCTTAAAAGTTAAATTCATTTATTAATATTATAGGTCTGGGTTGATTTTTGAAATAATTTCCATCTTTTTTTCAAAAAAAGACACTCAAAAAGATACTTAAATCTTTGCATTCACTATTTATTATTTATAATGTTAAATTTAGGGAACGAAGAAAATATTATTTTTAATATAGACAAAAGGATCAGCCGGGATCTTCGCATGTGTACTGCAATGCTTTGTCATAAGAGCTTTAGCTCCTATATCCTCTTAGCCACCACTGATCGCCGAACCCAAACTAATACCTAATGTCTATTTTTTTCATAATGATATTGATACAAGAAGAAGTTGCACCAAAAAGGTACAACCTCTGTAGTCCGCGGTGGACCCTTGTATCGTGAAGATAAGAAAAGATTTAAGGATTGGGTAGGAGTCGAAGGTATCTGTGGATGCTGGTCTTGAAAGATTGAAGGTTATAATTTGCTGTAAAGACGGTCAGGGGAAGAGAATTCCATTCTCTAGATGTAATTATGGAATTTCTTTAATCTCTATTTATAATATTCTATGATCCTATATAATATTATTTAATAATGTGATGATAATAAATAATTTATTTAGAAATTTTTATTTTTTGGGCCCTGTAAAAGTTTATTTTTATTTATTTATTTATTTAGTTTATTGGCGTGTTGGCTACGAGGCCAGTGACGACACTGTTTGTTTTAGCTACACAGTTCAAAATTAGTTTAACAGTATAATAGCGAATTATCGCAGACCTCACTGTGTGTCGCAAAAGTTTACATTGGCCCTGACTTACTTTAATTCCCAACTCAAATATATTTACTTAATAATTCTTATTTTTGAGAAACTTTATCTCTATATTTTATATTCCTTATTTCTTAAAGCTTTGGAAAACATTTTTTTTTTAATGAAAATGATGAGAGAAGGAGTTACACCAAAAAGGTGCATCCCCTAAAGGCCTGGGTTGGTCCCTCCATCGTGAAAAGAAGAAAAAGAAGGGATTTTATGGGCTGGGTAAGGGTCTAAGGTATCTGTCGATACGGGTCTTAAACAGCTGAAGGTTATAAGTCGCGGGGAAGACGGTGGCTGGGAACGAGTCTCTGGAGGTCATAGGGATAAAGTTGGCGGAAGCGCTTGTTCGAATTTTATTCAATTTGACAGCGAAGGGGTGCTGAGAGTTCGAAAACCTCGTAAAGTTTCTCGTAAAGAGGACTTTAGGGGGATAATTGATTTCAGCTCGACTGAACAGATACTATGATAGTATCTGTAGTACAGAGAAAGGGCAGAAACGTTTCTTCGGTGAACCAGGGAGTCGAGTGAGTTAATTAGGGCCGGGTCTCCTATTAGTTTAATTGCTCGCTTCTGAATTGCATCCAGTGTGGCAAGAGAATGCTTCGAGGCCCCCTCCACAGATGAGAGCCATATTCGGCCATCTGTCGGACTAAATTTAAATCTATAATAATTAAAAATAAACCAACCCCCTTCGGACAAAATTTCTTGCCACGAGTCGATAGGAAGAATTTTTCGAAACTCAGATTTAATATAAAGCATACATGTTTTTTAATAACGTTTAGGGAAAGCGGTGTTGGTTTATAGTGAAACATATTAAACACAGGAGTTTTTTTAGCCCAATCATGATCCTCTATGTAAAATTTTTAAAGTACCGAGATATTTCTTGAGTAGGTACTCCTCGAATTGCAGCATAACATTCTAGATGCTCCCGAACAGTGATATTTTTCCATTGAGCATCATGTTGAGGACAATAGCCCATTAATCGAAATGCTGTATTCTGATGTGCCCAAACGTTGTATCCTCCGATTTGAACCTGGAATTTTTTTTTATTTTTATTTAAATTAAATCATCCTTTTGGAGTTTCATAACAATCAAGATTTTCTAAATATTTCAAATAATAAAGGCTTTTTTGAATATTGTGATATTAGACTTCAATAAGCAAACTGATTGCCTCTTAGCGAAATTGAAGAATTATATTTGCGTTGAACATGGCATTAAAAAAATTAAATATGAATTCTCTAAGCTAGCGGTCTTTAAATTTGTTGTCTAAAATGGAACCCTTATGATAAATAATTTTTATAAGAACCCCCTCCAGAAAAATAAAAGTAGAATAGAATAGTTTTTCATTGTGAAATTTACTAATAGTTCAAGTATTACGCAAGCAAATTTGCTTTGGTTTTGGACTCTTCCCCAAATGATTTTTAAGAAAAGTACCCTTCTTTTTAAGCTAGTTGTTTCGCGACAATACTAGCAAAAAGTTAATGCTAGAGTATATAGAACAGACAATAAGGATTCATAAGCCCAAAACTTTTTTGCTGTTTATGTACCGATTCTAGCCAATCCCGTGCTCGTTTGACAAATCTGGCACCATTGTAAGAGATTGAATATTTTTATATTAAAATGACAGATAAAATACATTTTAAAGGTCGATTTATTTCTATAAAAATCGTTTTGTTATTTTTTAACAAATGTAATCAACGTCTACGTTAAACCTTTTAAAAATTATAATTTTTAAAAAAATCTAGCGCATGCGCACTTTATACATCTCTAGATGGTTAAATAAATGCGCTGTTGCCAAATTGTTTTTAGTGTAAATTTTTCATTATTTATTCATTATTATGAATCAAAATTTTCTTAAAATATGTATTGGTTATTGTTTAATGTTGCTTTAGTTTTTTATAAAAATGGTAAGAAGGGTTTCTTAATTATAATTAAATATGTATGTAAATTTTCTGATATCCCGTATAGTGCAATGTATAAGTCTGAAAAACTCTATCTTTGGAATTTAATATCTCCAGAACTATATTGTTCATAAATTTCATTTTGCCACCAATCGATGCAGAAGTATTTAAATAATAATCTGTCTAAATTTCAAAAAAATCCTAAGAAAACCCATTTGGCGGAACAACTACCTTAAGCTATATAAAATGTCAACTTTTTTAAAGAAATGATTTCTGAATCTTTGGAGGCACATTTTGCATGTTCGGGAACATTTTCTGGAAAATTCTGAGAACCCCACTCGGGAATTTTGTTTTTAAATAGTTCTTAGATAAAAATGACAATTTTTATATTTAGAATTTCGGCATTGACTTGCACGATGGATCCCTGAACAGATTGAAGAGAACCCCAAAGTTCCAAAGAAAACAGTTTAAAGACCGCTGCTCTAAGAATACCTCATTAATATATGGTAATCCAAATGTCTTTACCCGTCCTTTAGTTGGCGCTTCTTCAGCTATCATGATTTTCATTGTAGTAGTTTTTCCAGCTCCGTTATGGCCCAGAAGCCCAAACACTTCTCCAGCTTCAATAGCAAATGAAAGATTTCTCACAGCTAACTGCAATTTTATTTAAATTGATTAGTGTCAAGAAAATTTTTCTGCAATAACAATGCTCAACAAAATTTTTATCCGTAAACCTAACAATGAATCCTACTAGAGTTTTATAAGCTGATTCTCATGGTGTTTTTGGTATTTTTTACAATGGGTCAGGGCTTTGAGATCTTTTTGAACTAAACACCGAAAAATACCATTTTTACTTATTCTTAAGAGGCCATAGATATGAAACAGCAATATTTCAAATCAAAATACTTTGTTTCCTTAATAGATAAACGTTTCCTCTTTAATTTTCAGTTTACTCCTCGTTTTTAGCTCAATTTGAACTCAATTTATAACTAGAACAATTAAGATAATGTTTGTGTCTCTGTTTATCTAGTTTTAGATTTTGTTTAAATCGGGTTATAATCGAAATAAAAGAAAATAGGTAATTTTGAAAATTAAATAGGAAGTTGTTTTCTATTAAGGAATCAAAATATTTTTATTTCAAACTACCTGCAAGGCCTGCCTTCGGCGGCCCTCTTGCTGGCCAGAGGCCTACGCCCCCTGGACCCCCACCACCCGAATCGCACCCTCGCACCACACCACCACCCCGTCACTGCTCCCCAAATCCCACACCCCACCCCCGCTACCTGGACACCCTTCCAGTACCACTCCCGTACACCACACCCTCTTAGACCCCAACCCCGAACCCTCCACTCCCCCAACCCCACACCACCACCCCGCATCCAGTTTTTGCAATACTAGCACTCTAAAGGCTAACAGATTATGTATACAAAATTTGGTTGAGTTTGGTCCAAGAGCAAGGATTTTCATTTTTTGACCCTACCCCCCCCCCCATTTTGGGTAGTTAGTTTTTTCATTTCTAGCTCTCTAGGGGCCCAGAGATTATGTATACAAAATTTGGTTGAGTTTGCTCCAAGGGAAGGTATTTACATTTTTTTCACCCTCCCCCCCCTTTTTTAGTGGTTTTTTGAAGTAATTAAAAAAAAAGTTTTCAGAAATCACATCCCCTACAGCTTTGCTCATAACAAAATTTGCCGTAGAGTTAATAGTTTAGGAATTATTTGATTATTTGATCACTCCCCCCCAAACCCCCTTTTGGGGTCAACATATCAAAACGTTATATAGCAATAAACGTAAGTTAGAAGTTAGATACAAATATGAAATTTCATATTATTCCCTTCAGCCATTTTTATGTGAATCGTGAACAACTTTTCTCGGAACCCACGGAAACATACACACACACAGACAGACAAAAAGATAGGAATTTTGTTGACAGTGTTTTCGTTGATAACTTTGCTTGAAACGTGTACAACCAAAATTTGGCGTGATTTGGACCAATGTACAGACAAAACCTTAATTGTATATATAGATATTACTGTTTTATATCTATGACGATTGTAAAATAGGACCAAATAGCCTTTTTCTGCGTTTTGACCAAAAACACCTCAAAACTAAGAGCTGTTGTAAAACAAAATTGCAAAGTGACAAGTTGAATCAACGTGAAAAATTCTACTAGGATCCATTGTTAGGTTTTTAAATTTCATTTTAATGTTTGTCAATAAAATCTGACCCCGGGGGTAGAGACAAATTTGAAAAAAATAAATATATAGTATCGTAAAGTCGCTTATGGCTAGAAAGGCCGAAAAGCCAAAAAAAAAAAAAAAAAATTGTCAAGCTTTATTAAGTATGAATGAAAAAGAACCTTAGTATTAGCGTCAATGGTGAGTGCAGTTTCCACACCATCGTTATTATCGACTTGACCATTTGCTGTGCCATCCGTCGACGTACCAGTGTTGGCCACTTTCTTAGGATTATCGTCACAGCAGACGCAGGCGGCCAGACAGCCGTTCCCTCCATCACAATAGAACCCTTTGCGCTTGTACTCTTTACGGAGATTCTACAATAAATATTAAATATAGAAATTAGTTTGATGAAAATACGGCCAGTCATTATCAAACTAATACAAATCGGTAATTCATTCGAATTTATTTCTGAATATTTGCCTATAAAGCAGACATCTATTCCAAATTAGATAAATAAGCGGGCCAAATGGCATATATCGAGAAATTTAAACCTTAAATCTTCCAAAATATTTGGGATATTGAATTCGTTCTTATTTTTTGTTAATAAGGAGAGAATAAGATAATTTCACGATTTTTTTCATAATTTTAAGTTAAGCCGCATGTCTCTAGGCTGACACTCACTTAAAAATGACCCCTCTGGGACACTCTCAGAAAATTTAAAAAATATTTAGTCTAATTCTTCTTAAAGAGAGCTTTATAGGAATACCTCACATCCTATTGTGAAAAATATTTTTTGATTTCCGACCCCACAATCAATTCGAACCCCTTCAAAATATTCATTCCATTAAAATTTAAAATCATTAAAATTAAATTAGGGAACGAAGAAAAGATTTTTTATTATAGACAAAAGGATCAGCCGGGGTTCGAACCTGGGATCTTCGCATGTGCGCTGCGATGCCTTCATAAGAGCCTTCCCCTTGGGAGTTGATAGTAACATCGACAAGATCCCCTTTCATCCTTATTTTTCCTCCAAGGACAGCTTCGGATTCATTGTAACCTTATTTTTATTAAGAACAGTCACACTTTTATCACCTTACGCCCTGGGGGATCCGGAAGCTTTTGAATCGAAGACCATTTGACCTTGCAGAAGGAGAATCCGAATTAGTCTCAGGATTTAATGTTGAGTACGGTGGTCACCCACGATCGATGCCAACGGGTTTCATTGAAGTCATTGTTAGGGGTCTTAAGCATTTTAATCTGAACGGACGTTGCTTGTTTTAAGAGCATCGTCTTGGTTCAATGTCTGAGTAGGGTTAAAATTAAATATATTATCATTTATTCCTTTGGTAGTGGGGGATAAGGAGGTTATAGGGGCTGAGGCTGGAATTAAATATTTTTTAGTGCAAGCCTTAGCTTCTATTATGGTTTTATTAATAGTAGTTTCTATGGAAATAGGGTCAAAATGATTGAGAAAGGGGAGCTTGATTGATGAACGTAGTCTATGAACGTTCTGAAAGTCGAAGTTTGTTAATCAATTGAGGGTTGATTAATTTTATACCCAACATGGCTATGTGGTGGTTCCTTTTAAGTGCATGTAGCATGGCGGCACCCCCTTCGATCAATTTATTAGGCGAAGTGAGTTTGTTGGTGGGGGTAGTAAATTGAGCCAACGTAATTTGAGATAACGCATGTTAGCTTTAATAATAATGTCTTATTCTTATCCTCTTGGCAACTGATCCCCGAACTCAAGCTAATACTTAATGTCTATATGAATTTGGAATTTCATTTTTTTTTTTTTTTTATTTAATCTTTTAATCTCCTCATTCATTTTTGCAGCTCTGTAGTAGCCGGACTATTGTGATAGATTGGGAGGCGTTTGAATATAAATTAGTTTAAAATCAATTTTTGATTTTGGAGAAAATGAATACACTTAACTTGTACATTTCAAGTTTGTATCTTTTTTATCTTTTTGGTTTACTAGCTACAAAATGCTCTGACAGATGAACAGACATTGTAGCGACCCTAAAAGGATCCCGTTTTACTTTTGAACGGAACTCTAAAACATCATTGTTTTTTGTTTACCTGAACTACGACGACAGGCTTTGTAACTTGGTTTGATTGACCTTGGCCAAATAATGTTTGTACTTTGGCACGTTCTAAACGTACATCAGCGTCTTCGTGTTCACCCATATCAGAGTTATCCAACAATTCCACCGGTGGTTGAGCCTCTGGCCTCTAAATTGAATAATATAAAAAAAAACATAATTTCATTTTTTTGAATAAAATTAGGCTTTTGGAGCATTTAGCAAAACAGAATAAATAAATTATAGCAATGATTAAAAAGGTATCTTAAATAACAATGACATAACTTTTTAAGTTAAACCTACCAGCATATTATTGATAACAGCTTTAACGGTAGACCCGCTTTTAACACCATCAAGTATATAAAGAACAATTGACCAAAAAGGAACATGAAGGATTATTCCTATAAAAAATAATTCAAAGATTAATTAAATCTAATGGAGAGATATTTACAAATGTTATGAGATTTTACCCATTAAAGAGACACCAATCTCCCAAGTAGCATAATCACTTATCTGGAGATATGAACAGGCACTATTGAGCTGACACATTGCATATACTCTATCAACATAGTAAACAAGAGCATATGGAATGTACATGGTATTCACAAGACTGAAAAGAGTGTGTAACCAGACACTAGCTCTACCACCTGAAACCAGAAAACAATCAAAATTAATATATTATTTTTTAATAGAAAAAAAGAGAAAAGTAGAGTCAAAATGTGTTAATTAATTCCCTTAGAAAAATCTCAAGAAACTATCTAGCTTCTAATGAATACGAATGATTTAAATAATTTAGATAATTTTTATCTCACCCAAAACTTTATTTGACAAAACAGGCCAAGTTCGAAAAAGTTAAATTATTTCCATGAAACTTGGCTGGTCACGAATTTAGTTCATTTACCCTTACTACATAATTTGTAATAACCAAGTTTCATGAAAATAATTTAAAATAAAAATTTAGAATCCATAAATTTAGATTGTCATTCAAAATGGAAAGAATGCATTTTAATTGAAAGTACTATTTTCTCAACTTAATTATTCTTGGCGAATTTAACTTGGCTACACACTAGATTTCAATACTTTTTCGAACTTGGCCTGTTTTTCACAGAATGTTTTGGGTGAGATTTCTCTTCTTTTTGTAAGCTAATATATGTAGCTTTTATTTTTATTTTTGTTTTAAGGGAGTTAATTTATCCTATAAATTTCACCCCTTCATTTTACAGGCTTCTGAGATATTTTATTTTAGCATCCTAGAGTCATTTCATATATATTAGATGCAGATTTATCTTACAATCTCCATCCCTTCATTTTAGGGATTGAAAGAGGGAAAGTCTGGGTTTTTCGTATTTTTCCTTTATTATTACTCGAAACTCTACTATTTTGGCAAATTTTAGCACCCTAGATTTATTTCATATTAATGGATGCAAATTTACATTACATTCTTCATCCCTACATTTTAGGGGTTAATGGTAGTAAAATTTTTGTGCAAATATTTCACCTTAATTATTGCCCGAAACTCTACCAAGATACCAAATTTTAGCATCCTAGGATCATTCCATATATAATAGATGCAAATTTACACTATAAACTTCACCCCTCCATTTTAGTGGTTGAAAGAGGGAAAGTCTGGGTTTTTGGAATTTTTCCTTTGCTTGTGTCCCAAACTCTACTAGCATGTCAAATTTCATGATGCTGGAATGATTGGTACCTTATAGGTCCTGTCAGTCAGTGAGTGAGTGAGTGAAATTAGCTATTTTCTCAGGTCCATATCTCAGAATCTATTTAAGCTATATTATTGAAATTTAGTAGTCTCCCTAAGATGGATTACATAATTACATGTGTATAATTTTAGCTCTGTATCTCAAATGGGTTCCGAGCTACAGGGAAGTCGAAATTGGCTCAAAATGGTTCGTGTAAATAGCGTACAGCGTACAGCCCAAGCTAATGCTCGAACTTGGCCTGCGCACGCTGTGCGCTTTGATTACACGGTAGAAGGATTGTATTCACCTTCTTAGGAATTGAACCCAAGAGACAAAAACCAATCCGCTTCTAAAGCTGACCTTCGAGGTGAAAAAATAAAAATTATTCATAACAATTCAGATTTAATAGAAGACAACATCTCGTGTCCCCGACGAAACGTGCCGTAGATTGTTATGATAATGATTGTATTTGTTGCTGATTAAAAATATATATTACTCACTTTATAAAAAAAAAAATTGTTTCTATTAAAAATGAAATATCAGGTAAATAAAATAAAATTATTACCAATTTGGAACATATCAAGAAAGACGACCAGCATAAAAGGCACAAGTCCCAAAAATGTTGCAACATTCGGGAGTATTGACTGGGCAGAGTCCATTTTATCAAAAATATATGATACACAAGTTGCGAATAAAATACTTGCTGGACAGTAAAGTAAAACCAGAATACCAAGTGTACAAAACGCCGGCGGCTCCTAAAAGAAAAATTTGGAATTTTAATAAACATAAAGTTTATTAATAAAAGAAAGAAAGAAAAAAAAGAAAAACACCTTCAATGAGGCAATGTCAAAGATGATGATTAATCCAAGAAGACAAGAGCAAATAATAAGCATTAAAAATGCCAAAACAAGAAAATATGTAAGGAAATACATTGCAAAACTTAATCCGTTTACTCGGAGTTGATTTTTTGCCTTAATCTAAAAATAAAAATATACATTAATATTTGTATTGGAAATTTTAAAAATTAATTTTTCAACTGTTCTTGATCACTAAAAAAATTTACCTCACGATCATAAACCATATCAACAGCTAGAGAAACGGGTACAATAACGAAAATCATGCCTATGAAAAGAGCTGAACTAAAAGTCCCGGCGTTGAATTCCTCTGGCTGTGACGTAAGCTGGAATGGATGGGTTTGAACGATTAATTGATGAGACTGTTTTGTATATCTCTTCTCGACAATGCCTTCTTCACTAATTTCTTCTTCATCAAAGTCACTCAAAACAACACTGCAATGAAAATGAGAAAAAAGTTCATTAATTTTCAAATATATATATATTACTTTGACTAGCTATAGAAATTGCATCCATGATCCAATATAAACAGTGCAATAAAAGTCAAACAGAGAAAATTATTAATTATCGATTTAAAAATGTATAGGGTCATATAAAAAGTCTCAGCAGTTTTTTGGTAAATTTTAGAACAAAAAATTTCTTTATTGAAAATCAATTTTAATCAAGTACATATTGACCATTACTATCTATGAACTTTTGCCATTTTTTGGGTAGCTTCATAATTCCATCGGTGTAGAACTTCTGTGATTTATCGTCGAAAAACTTGGCCAAGTGATTTTCAGTGGCGCTTCGGTCGGCCATTTTTTTACACTCAAGAGAGTTTTGCAGAGACCGAAACAAATGGTAGTCAGACAGTGGAAGGTCCGGGCTATACGCTGGATGCATCAAAACTTCCCAACCAAGTTCCGTCAATTTCTTTCGAGTCATCAAAAATGTGTGTGGTCGCTTGGTTGGAAAGATTTTGAGGGTAGGCCGGACCTTGCACCGTCTGACTACCATTTGTTTCGGTCTCTGCAAAACTCTCTTGATGGTAAAAAATTGGCCGACCGAAGCGCCGCTGAAAATCACTTGGCCAAGTTTTTCGACGATAAATCACAGAAGTTCTACACCGATGGAATTATGAAGCTACCCAAAAAATGGCAAAAGGTCATAGATAATAATGGTCAATATGTACTTGATTAAAATTGATTTTCAATAAAGAAATTTTTTGTTCTAAAATTTACCAAAAAACCGCGGAGACTTTTTATATGACCTATTATATTTATATAATTTTTATTTCTCGAAATCAAATAACAATTGAAAGAAATTTTTTTTTTTTTTTAAATTCGGTATACTGTCCAAAAATTTTAGCAACAACAGTCCGAAAATAGGGTGAATTCAATAATTGGCCTGCCTACCGGACGTACCGAGGAAATTTTTTATAGATGATAAAAACTTACTTATATAGAGTATTGCTGATCAAATTTAAGATGATTGGTAATGAATGAGCGGCAGTGTCGTTGTATATTGCAGTGACGGTAAGGTCGAGGGAACTCGGATCCCAATCCTTGAAAAAAAAAATTGAATGGATGGAAGAATAAAAAAATGTTACATAAAGATTTAAACATTAAAGTAAATGAATTTTTAAAAATACTAATCGATAAATAAAGGCTAATATGTACAATACCTGAATATTTAGAGCAGCCATGTGGGGACGTAACAAAAGTAAGGATGAAAAATTCCCATCGTAAAAGTCATAAGCAACAGATAGGCCGGTAAGGAAATCATCTATACTAGAAGATGTGCCATTAAAAATAGCAATGCGAGGTTCTGGATATGTCTCTGGAAATTCAAAGAATATCGAATACAATAAGTTCAAGTTATGCTCAAGAATCTAGATTAAGCCTTGAACTTAATTTTTTTTATTATTATTTTTTGACTCCGGGAACAAAGCCCATTTAGACAGCACATCTGTAAAGTGTTAGTGAGGGAGCCGAGTTTTAGCCGGCAAAAATTTTATATGCTAGCTGGCTCGAACCCGGGTCTCCCGCTTGAACATCGTCATCAACGATGCTGAAGCGGGGCCAGTGCCTTAGCCAGCTCGGACAACCCGACTCCCCATGAACTTAATCAATAGTTAATAAATATAAAAATGTATCTAACCTTTGTCTAATATTAAGGGTCTTGTTGCTGGCGGAGGCGGTTGAACTGCTGCTAAATACAATCCTAGAGCCGCCAGTCCTACAGGGAGGGCTAACATTAAATAGACCTGAGGAGTGAAACAATATATATTATAAATAGAATTAAACTAATAATGTATAGTAATAGACAAGTGTTTAAAATATTATACTTTTTGAATATCGCGAGTTAATCGTAGACATCGAATTTTGACCAATGCAACCAGTGTTTGTTTGAAATTCGGATGGGTCTGAATCGGAGGCTGACCAAGTCCAGCTGGAACTGGCGGCGCAAGTTTCGTCGACGGAGGACATTCAGTATCGGACGAAGCTAAAAAAATAGAGAAAATAAAGTAATTAGATAATAAAATAAAAATTCGGATGTGTGCTTAACACCACACGATAGAAGTGATAACTTATATGGCATTTATAACTCTAATATCCTAATTATAAAAAAATAAATTTTTCAAGTAAACTTGTAATTATTTTTTTGGGATTGTTAAATATAGATATATATATATATTTATGTTATGCTTATTTTTAAATATTATATTATTATATTTAATGTTTAGTTTTTTTATTCAGGATTTTGGGCTAAGTATTTCTATTTTTCGATTTAGCCGTAGACTTAGTCCAAGTCCTGACATAAAAAAAACTAAACATTAAATATAATGCACTTGGATGTTGATGAAAGCAGCCGCAACCGCAACCGACGTTTCGGAGATTTATTCTCTCCTTCTTCAGGGTAACAAAAAGTCAATGAAAGTAGTTCAAATCATAATTACTTCCTGTCTCCTTTGACAGTGCCAACATTGATAAGCAATTTTTGAATTCAATTGCTTTCACTTTATTGTCTATTCGACCTTGATAGAAGAAGGAGAGAATAAATCTCCGAAACGTCGGTTGCGGTTGCTGGCTGCTTTCATCAACATCACAAGTGCATATTTATACCACTCCGTCTCCTAAAGAAAAACTCTATCAATTAAATATAATATTTAAAAAATAACATAACATAAATATATATTATAACAATCCCAAAAAAATAATTACAAGTTTACTTAAAAAATTTATTTTTTATAAAAATATAAATTTTAATAATTTTTATTATTTTTTGAAAAGGAATAATTAATATATTTTCCGACAATGATTGAAATGATACTAGACCAGGGGTTGGCAATCTGCGGCTCTTTCGATGTCAGATGCGCTCTCCAGTTCCATGCGCAAATATTAATAATTAAATTAAAATTTGTTATTAATAATTATATTTGAAGATTTCAATTTTCCGATAGTAATAGATTCAAATTTACTAGAAAATCATAGATGGTGTCATCTATTAAATCCGATGGAATGGATAATGTGGATATATAACTAAAAATATTCCACTCCATCGGATTTAATAGATGACACCATCTTATGATTTTCTAATAATAATCATTATTTTAAGCTAAAACGAAGATCAGCTGCCGCACTGTCAAAAAACAACTTGAGGCAGGGTTCGATTAGATAAAAAATGGGTTTCCAAACTAACCTTGTAATGTTCGGTTAAGATATATTCAGTTCGGCTCGGTTCTTAGGTTCGTATACCTTCATTTCGGGATGGCATTTAGGCGGTTAGGTTGGCGTTAATTATAGATTATATTATTTGATTAGTAATTGTATTATTCTAGCGGAGCTAGCTAAAATACTTTAATATGTAAATGAATAAATATTATGTCCTATTTAAAGCTATTTATTTTAAATCAAAAATCAAATTTATATACTGAATCCTAATCAAATACCATAATATTGAAACAAAAATGTTATTGCCTCTTTAAAAACTGCGAAATTTTCTAAATTGTAACTTTTGGCTCTTCCGTCTCAAAAGGTTGCCGACCCCTATACTAGACCACAGCACAACCGAGACCCGAGACGTGACGTGTGACGTGACGCGTGACGGCTCAATCTCATTTACTGCCCAGGAAAATAAAATGTACATGAGCGTCAAAATTCAAATATAAGATATTAATTTGAGCTTAGAGTAAATGCTGCAGCGTCATCTGTGGCTAGACACAAACCTCAACCGTGACGCTGGCGGCTCAATCCCATTTACTGCCAAGTATGTTAAAATAAAAAGTGTGCAAGGCGCGCCAAAAGAAGTTATCACTTCAAAAATATAAAAAATAATAGTTGTTGATTAATTACCTTTTTCTTGGAGTGCTTCATTATGAAGGGACTGGTAACTGGTACTTTTACTTTGTAAAGAAAGAGATCTACTTAGAGCTCGATTCCGAACCATTTTCTTGCTGAGATCATCAACTCCACTTGCTACGCTCCCTCCACCCCCAGGGGATGCCAAAGAGACGCCTTCCGAGCGATCCAATCCGTCTTCCACTTCATCATCGACGTCTTCGTTCCGTTCTAAATGTAGAAAAACCTATTCCAAAAATAGGGAGAGTTAATATCAAAGGACCAGACAAAACGGCGAGACCTGCTCGGTAATGTTTTTGCTTTAGTTAAAAGTGATATATTATAAATATTATTTTTAATTTTAAATTCACACGTAATAAAGTCGATTTTTATATGCAGTCAGAATTAAATAAAATTTAATGTATTCTGTTGTCAATGTTTTGACCGTTCCGGTCATCATCAAGGCATCGCCGTACACAAAGTTTTGAACTTAATTGCAATTAAAAATAATATTAACATATATGGAGGTAGTGGGGTAAATAAAATTTGGCGACCAATGTTTCCGGATGGCCGAAAAAGCTCCATGCTTCGGATTTTCAGTATTATAAGTCTTTGGAGGACCCCTCCCATACGCCCGTGTATTTCTAATACAATAAATAACACCCTGTGTGCTAACGCCAGTGCACGGAGGAGGTTCTTTCGTTAACCATTTTAAGCCCTGAAGAAAGAGGGACGTTCCTCCGAATCATCGAGTTTTTTAAGAGGATGAAAATGACATTCTAATATCTAAAATATTATTTTATTCGGAATTTGTGGTTTTCATTAACTTTGGGCTGCCATTACATCAATTTATTATTAAGTCTAAGTACCAACCATTCAATAGAAATTGACTCTAATTATCTATTAAAATTTTTAATTTAAATTTTATTAAACCAATTATTTTACATGAATTAATGTATACATTGTATTTGAGCTTCGACTCTGGAGATTGCTTCTCCACCATCGACTGTCCTTTATCATCTTTTTAGTCCTTGTTTTTAATAAGAGGAAAAAACTAATTAAATAAAAAAACCTCTTTTCCGATAATTATTCCAATTCCATTATTTAATCTCTCCTCCTCCTCCACCTCAATCCATCAAATTTTTTAATTTTAATATAGGTATAATCATATTTGCAATGAGCTATTAAGTATTAGTGAGTTTTAAAAGTAAAAAAAAAAATATTAAAATGAAATAGAGAAAAAAAAATTAATTAAAAATTTGTATTGACACAGTGGCTTGTGAATAATTACTTTAATTAGAAAAAAGCAATTAAACAAGCTTTCGTGAGTCTGTCGAGAATGACGAACTCAGTCAACATCGAAAGCCGACGAATACGTCGATAAAATCAAAGAAATGATGGCTGAAAACTGTAAATTGACCATTGGAGAGATGGCAGCGAACTTGAAAATCGCTTATGAATCCGTTGAAGACATTTTGTTTAATGATTTGCCTTTGAGACGCCAAAAAAGACCGGATTTGTGGGAATCATGTAACGCGCGGTCGAACAATGCCATCGTTATCCGCAACTTTTTGACCAAGAACAGAACGAATATCATCCAACAGCCACCGAATTCGACAGATTTGGCTCCCTACAACTTCTTCCTGTTCAGTCGACTCAAAAAATCCCTTTGGGAAACGCGTTTTAGCAGTCAAGTGGAGATAATGAAAAAATCGAAGACGACTCTGATGGCCAAACCGAAAACAGTATATAAAAAATGTTTTGAGAATTGGATCAAGCGCTAGCATGAGTTCGTTGCAATCGATGAGGAGTACTTTGAATGGGACAATATCGATTTTGATTAATAAATTTGTATTTTGTATTTTCTGAATAAATTCCTGAAACTTTTTGATCAAGGAAGTATTGTCCTAAAAACCCCTTAACCCATAACTTTAATCGAAATCGTAAAAGCCATTTTCGAGAAACCGGTTCTAGAGAAATATATATAAGAATTGCTCATTTAATATAATAAGATAAGATAATTATTAAATAGTAGCATAAATTGAAAGAACCTCTTCAAGAGTAGTCATTGAGACGCCGTAGCTACAGATGCCTAATCGATTTGTTTTATTTGTAATTTCAGATTCAATCGCCTCAAATAATGGAGCGAATTCCCCCACTGCATCTCGAGGAAGTATAAATGAATATTCTCTTCCGTGTCGTCTTGCTCGTTCCGCCTTGGGGACATGAGTATGGACCAATCGTGAAATGGCATGCTCCCGGGCACAGCCATCCAACACCAAACTGAAAAAAGAAATAAACGAGAGCAATTCGAAATTAGATTTAATAATATACTTTACTCTTTAAATAAAAAATAACTTAAACTTACGTCAAATGATAACCTATTCCGAATTTGTTTTTTAGAAAAAGTGAAGTACCACAGCAGCGAACCCGTCCTCGAGCGACAACCGCTTTTCTATCGGCGAGAATATCAGCTTCATCCATGAAATGGGTAGTTAAAAGAATCACCTTAAATCAATTGAAATTAATAAATAAATCCATTTAAAAGTGGAATACTTTTAATTAAATAATAATAATAATAAGGAAAAAAGAAATAAATCAAAGAGAGTCTTTTGAGTCTTCTGCTTGATGTAAATAAGTATACCTATCTAACAGTATCTATATTTAAAAATAAATACACATTTTTTAATATATATTAATTTGAGACTCTAGTTTTAAAAACTTTGCTTTTATCTTCACTTCAGTTTAAGAAATCATCACTATCCAGCAATACAGTCCTAAGAATCCTCTTAAAATCTCACATCCCATATCTTTCATTATTTGGGGAAAATACTCCAATCTAGGGCTTCCACTTCCCCTTTTCTTTCCCGTGTCATCCTCTAAAACAGGGTTGTCCAACCTTTTGGATTACACGGGCCACATTTGAAGAGAAAAAATTGTCTCGGACCGCGGATAAAATATTATAATTCTATTGATATTTGTTATTCAAAAAAGATAGTTAATAAGTAACATAGAAATAAGAACTTTATTATTTTTTTAGCTCATAGCGAGCTTCTAATTTTACTTTCGTAAATTTTTATATGCAGGTACTTGAAAATAGCTTCTCGTATATGTACCTACATACTTACAAAAAGTGATATTATATATTAGTATTTGTTTATATATTTTCCTGGTTAGATAATTAATATAAAATTCTAATAAAGAGACATTATTCAATTTTTCTTTCAGATCGGTATCTAATTGTTGTTCTAGAACATTCAATCAGAAAGTTTGCAAGTAGAAAATTTATTTCTAAGGAAAATGGACTCGAAAATAGACTAACATTTTTTCGGAAATCTTGAAATCTAGTACCAGATTAAAAATTTTAAATTAGCACTTTTATTTTTCGATAACTTCACAGTAGATTTTCAGATTTCTTATTTTAGAGAAAAAATTATCATGCCAAATTGTTGTGGGTTTTCCAGTATCTACATATAAATCTCAATGTTTTAAGGAATTTTATGATTTTATATTGGGCCATGGGTTGGACAGTCCTGGCTTAAATCGATAGGATTAAAGAATGATATCGTCGCCTTAGAGTATAAACCTCCTAACTCGCAAAAAAAAAAAAAAAAATTTACAGGGCAGAGAAAAAAACAAACAAAATTTAAAATTGTTGTTATGAAAAGAAACTATTGTTTACATTTTTTTTTCTAGTACTTTAATTCTTACGAGAAATATTTCACACGAATATTCATTTGTTAGTTAAAAATTGAATTGGCTTTATAGATTAGAGAGGAACTAAATCATTGAACTACTTACTACCTATACCTACTCGATTAAGTTAAAAAAACCTTTTTTCGAATATTAGGTTAAATTATTTGTGTTAGAGTGAACATAAGGGCAAAGCCTTCAAAACTTTAGTATCATATTAATAAAATATTCCCAATGTCCCTTTTTACTTTACCATACAGGGTATGTATTATAATCGTGCGTGAAAAAAGTGTTTTTTCGCTTCCTTTTTTCAAAATACTATTTTGATTAAAAAATTGGGCGAAACCATGGCATTTCGGTCTACAAAAATCTCTAATAAGTGATCATCGAAAAAATTATATTTTTCCAGATAATAACTGTTTTGTCAAAATGTCTGTTAGTTATTTAGTACGTTAGTATGTTAGTATATTAATCTGTGCGTTACTAAATTTTTTATACTTTTTTCATCAAGTAGAAGAAGCAATCTTTACACTAATTTTAAAAATTAAGCAATAAATATCATACTAATCATTGTTAGAGAACGTGGGTTGTTAGTTCTTGGTGAAGAATTTTCTAATAATAGTTAATTTAATTTGAATAACATGGTAACAAATTTTGAATTATTAATACCTATGAATAAATTATTTGGTTGGTCTAAATCTAAAATATGGGCATAAAATAAAAAATACCTTTCCATGTCTTCGATTTTGAAGCACTGACCACATGTGTCTTCTTGAATATGGATCAACACCAGCAGTTGGCTCGTCCAAGATAATTATCTTAAAGAGAAAGAAAGAAATTAGGACTTGATTTCAAAACACAAGCCAAGTTTATCGAAATCCGTTTATCTTAGGGTCTCCAATCACGGCTATTCCGACACTTAATTTCCGCTTTTGTCCACCACTGAGATATTTTGCAAATGTATCCGCTTTATCAGTTAAATCAATATCTTTTAATGTTTTATCTACTTCGTTGTTTATTGATTTGGAAGGAATCCCCTAAAAAATGTTGGAAATTATGATTATTAATATTAAAAGAAAAAAAATTATTTTTTGTTTTTAAAATTCAAAATTCAATAGATACCCTAACAGCAGCGAAAAATTCTAGATGTTCTCTTGGAGTTAACATATCGAATAAAATATCATGTTGCGGACAAACTCCCGTCATGGAACGAATCGCACTCATATCATTTGGGTCTCTAGAAAATTCATTTAAGAAATAAATGTACTAGTCATTCCTTTTATTATATTTCAATCATATTATTGTATAACACAGGTCGACAAAATTTTTTTTCCTTGTCCTAAGATTTATTTCATGATTTTTCTACTCAGTGTGCACCAAAATAAAGGAAAAATACCTATATTCCATATAAAGTTTGCTTTTGTAGTGGTTATAATAATAATAAACGACGAAAAAGGCCATTTTGACCTATTTTCTAGTCTCATTAGATATTAAACATCAATATTTGAAATCAAAATATTTTGTTGATGTAATAGAAAACAGCTTCCTCTTTGATTTTCAAATTACCACTTGTTTTTAGCTCAATTAGAACTCGAGTTATAACTAAATAAAAACCAAAACTACGTGATTATAAAGGACAATAAATATAGATAAAAACATATGGTCTTAGTTTTTTAGTTATAACTCGGATTCTAATTGAGCTGCAAACAAGTGGTAATTTGAAAATCAAAGAGGAAGCTTTTTTCTTTTACGTCGACAAAATATTTTGATTGCAAATATTGCTGTTTAATATCTAATGGGACTCGAAAATAGGTCAAAATGGCCTTTTTCGTCATTTTGACCGATAGTATCTCGAAACTCTAACCTGTTGTAAAAAATCGAGAAATTGCATGAAAATCAGCTTATGAAACTCTACTGGAATCCATTCTTAGGTTTGCGGGTACAAATTTTTGTCGACCTGTGTAATTTATAATAATATAATATAATGAATTAAGAAAAATCTTATCTTCACCTGATATCGTAGCCAAATATAAAGGCAGTCCCACTTGATGGTGCAGTTAACCCAGTAAGAATATTAAATAAGCTTGTTTTTCCAGCTCCGTTGTGCCCCAAAATTGCAGTAATTTGTCCTTCATATATTGTTAGATTGATACCTGATTAAAGAAAATAAATAATTGTAATGATGAAACTTTAAACAAGAGATGATTTTAAATTTAAAGGTATAGACTAAAAAAAATCAATTGCTAACTTAACGAGGTTTATTTAGGCATGGTTGTATGTCGCAAGTAAGTGCTTTTACCACTAACCGACGGTAGCTGTGCAGAGGAGGTTGGATGGCCAATCAGATGACAAGAACTTTCAGTGCCTGTCATCTGATTGGCCATCCTAGTCCCTCCATTTACCAGCTACCGTTGGTTAGTGGTAAAAAGCATTTACTTTGCGACATACAACCGGGCCTAAGTGTGGTTCGACAAAGTGAGATTACGCTCTGGAAAAACTTGGAATATTTAATAAAAAATGTAGGTATATATTTAAACCATGAATGGAAGGTTTGAAAGAGCGATTTACACCTGTTGGTACTCATATTACAAAAGGTATTCGAAATTTAAAAATTATTTAGTATTAAATATGTAGATACGCAAAAAAAGTTAGAATAATAAAGAAAAGGTCTTTTTTAACTATAGTTTTAAAAAAATATAAGTCGAAATTAAATCTTGACCCTAATCTTGGTTTAAATTCATTGGTTTCACAAATGCAGATTTAACCTTCCCATTAGATTTTTAACCGACTTCAAAAAAGGAGAAGGTTCTCAATTCGACTGATTTTTTACTTTATCCAATGCAAAGCATGGGTAAAGTATTGTAATCGCTCTCGGGGCAAGCGTGGCTTCAAAGGGTCCTCAGGTAAAGACTACGGAACCCATGGACTCAATTAAAGTCACAAATTGTAGTATTCAATTAGGTTGAATATTAGCACGTGACGGTTTTGCCAAAAATTACATGGGGTCTCGTCGAGAGGCCAAAAAGTGCGATTTTTTCATTTAGTGCGTGCGTATGGATGGATGTATGTATGGATGGATGTATGGATGGATGGATGTATGGATGTATGTATGTATGTTATCGTTTTTTTGGCCCACGATTTTTTCCACACCGTTGCACCGATTGAAATGAAATTGAAAACCTACCATTAGTTTAACAAAATGAAGCGCTGATTAGTTTTTGGTACATATCGGCCCACAAACATTAGTACTTTATTTCAGTACTTTTTTAGTTTTTTCTAAATATCTTGAAAAATGACTTAACCAATTTTGATGAAATTTAATATCCTAATTAAGTACCTTGGGGACCACAAAAAAGGTTAAATAAAGTTTTTAGTAAAATTATATTTTAAAGTACTTTACTCTAGAGTAAGATGGTACTTTTTTAAATTTTTTAAATTCTTTAAAATTTATTCATTTGAAAGTTTTAATATAGCTCATTTAGCCTTGCTTAAGTAAGAATGGATAGGCTTCTCTCTGTGAAATGCTAAAAATTTGGGAGGAATTTTTATGAGTAACCATAGCAACTGCGTTGTTTTCTTATCCGTTACCTTTGCTGAAGACATAGAGAAATCGATTTTAAACCAAAAATAGCGATTGATTCTCATCTAGTACTCGAGGAATAATCATTCTATGTTGGATTTTTGACGTTTCGGTTTTTATTAGTAACAATTGCTGAAGACATGGAGGAATCGACTTAAAATAAAAAATAGCGATTGATTCTCATCTAATACTTGAGAAATATCCATTCTATATTGGATTTTTGACGTTTCGGTTTTTATTAGTAACCATTGCTGAAGACATAGAGAAATCGACTTTAAACCAAAAATAGCGATTGATTCTGATCTAGTACTTGAGGAATAATCATTCTCTATTGGATTTTTGACGTTTCGGTTTTTATTAGTAACCATTGCTGAAGACATGGAGGAATCGACTTAAAATAAAAATAGCGATTGATTCTCATCTAATACTTGAGAAATATCCATTCTATATTGGATTTTTGACGTTTCGGTTTTTATTAGTAACCATTCCTGAAGACATAGAGAAATCAACTTTAAACCAAAAATAGCGATTGATTCTCATCTAGTACTTGAGAAATATCCATTCTATATTGGATTTTTGACGTTTCGGTTTTTATTAGTAACCATTCCTGAAGACATAGAGAAATCAACTTTAAACCAAAAATAGCGATTGATTCTCATCTAGTACTTGAGGAATAATCATTCTATATTGGATTTTTGACGTTTCGGTTTTTATTGGTAACCATTGCTGAAGACATAGAGGAATCGACTTAAAATCAAAAATAGCCATCGATTCTCATCTAATACTTGAGGAATAACAATTCTACATTAGGTTTTTGAAGTTTCGATTATTATTGGTAACCATTGCTGAAGACATGGAGGAAACGACTTAAAATCAAAAATAACGATCGATTCTTATCTAATACTAGAGGAATAACCTTATTGAATTCCATTTTTGATGTTTTGACTATTAATGGAAACCTCTACTGAAAATGTAGAAGAATCGACTTAAAATCAAAAAGACTAAATTCTTTTATGGCAAACAACTCAAGCTTGACTATGAAAAAAATAGATTCAGAACCGCTGGTCCAAACGAAATAAATTTAATTCTTAAATCATGAAAATAAACAAAGAGATTGTCCTTTGCTTGATGCAAATAAACATACACATACAGATAAGTATGTATATATATGTAGATTTGAAATCTTAATAAGAAATTTTTAATTACGCTCATTTGAAACGCAGATGTAATGGTCGGTCAAGTGATTTCCGCCCCGACAAACGAACCCTTACTTTCAAGTAACGTCTTCCGCCTTTTCAAGTAACCCATGGACCCTTAGTGGCCCGTTGTATGTCGCAAAGTAAATGCTTTTTACCATCTACCATTTGTTAGTGGTAAAAAGCATCTACTTTGGGGCATACAACCAGCCCTTAGTCTGAGATTATATGACTAGAGGAAATCCGTAATAAATCAGAGAGTATGATGACAAAGACGTGAATTCTCCAAATATTGTTAACAACGAATATAGGGAATTTTCCATCAACCATGTCACATGATATTTCTTCCTGCCCTTACGAAATAATGTCAAAGCCTTGCACTTGCAAACTGACTGGCAAACGAACAGCATTCAGACAACGAACAGATTCAAACGTATAACGACAAGATAGATTCACCCCTTCCGCTTAACGAATAACGAAGTCCCTCTAAACGATTACTATTACGCCTTTATAATTAACGTCCTTTGAGTGAAAGTTTTCATTTAAGCCTGTATATAGAATATTATACGTGTTAATAAATATTTTATCTTAAGTGAACACCTTTTATTTGGCCAACCCCTAGACACATAACGCAACAAGCCACAGTGAACCCACACGATCGGGATAAGTGAAGAATTCAGATCCGACATATATATTACTTATTTGTTTGATACTATAGTTTCGAAGGCTTACCCTTCATCATTAGTCTTTTTAATCATAAATATTAGTTTTCATGGAGTCAGTATCGCATGGATATTGAAAATTTTGTTCTTTCTTAACACAGACAAGCTTAATCAAACATTTGATTAATATATTATAAAGATAAGATGTAAATAAATATTATATTTAATATTGATTTACTATGAGTTAAGTGATACTAGGTCACTTATTTCACATTAAAATTAAAAAATTAAAAGAATTAAAATTTTTTAATTTTAATGTGAAATAAGTGACCTAGTATCCTTAACTCATAGTAAATAAATATTAAATATAATATTTATTTACTCTTATCTTTATTAAAGATGTTTCACCTTGCACCAACACCACAATCTCTACTAATTATTAATATATTATACTTATATATACATATCCATATTTAATATATATGTGTGTATGTATTATTTGCATCAAGCAGAGGATAAGTAATTTATGATAAAATAACTCTTCTAATCTCGGCAAAATAAAAAAACTTCTTAATTGAATTTAATTCTACCAGTTTTAATTACCTTATTAAATTTTAATAAAAATTAAATTTCATTTTTACCATTTACTGCACGAACATCCGGCTTCCTGCAAGCATGATATACTTTACAAAGATCAACTATTCGAATCGCCTCTCGGCCTTTAAGCTCTCGAGCAACTGGTTCGATATCTCGAGCCCCTTCATCATTCGCTGAAGAGTCACCATTCACTGTAGGAACCTAAAAAAAAGAATTGGCCAGATTTATAAACAAAATTAATACTATATTTATTAAGTAAATACTCACTCGATGGGTTGGGGGTTTTTTGCACCAAAATGAGGGTAAAAAACAAAACCATGGCTTTCTTTTAATGCCATGTTCACTTGGAAAATAAGAGAATTTTTAATAAAAATGATAATTAACAAAATAACTAGTCAAATAAGAATATATTATGGAAAGTACTTGGTAAAACACTATCTAAATAATAGGCAAGGCAACCGTAGAGAACACAATCGAAAGCCATCATTACTAAAGAAGCTCCGAAAGGTAAGCCCGGACCATTCCAAATATTGTCTAATGTTACTCCTTGATCAGAGAGTTCTAGGACGATGGCCTAGAAGAGAAGAAAAGAATTCAATTAATATTTAAAAAAATTATAATTTTCTCATTAATATATCAAAGAATAATTAACATATTAACGAGAATTGTTTGCTTTTTAAACAAGATATATATCGTTAGACTACTGCTGGTTGAGGCTATTGGAGTCTGCTGAGTCTTAAGTCTGGACCAAGAGAGAATGAAAAAGATATGATCCATTTAGCTATAATCCAGCATCATTTCACGTTTAGCCCGCATGACGCTTTTTATATCAAACACTGATATGGATCACCAAATGAATTTGTAATCTGAGATGTTATATATTCTTCTCCCAGCCCAGAGCGCTCGATCTGTTACCTGTATTTGATTCAATCGCGAATCGAATGCAGGTGATTTTTGTCAAATATTAAGAGAAATTCGGATATTATTTTCACTTAATATTTGATAAAAATCACCTGCTTCCGATTCGCGATCGAATCAAATACAGGAAACTCATGATTAATATTTAAAATTCAGATTCATATTACTTTTCAAAATGATTAAATAAATGTATATAGTTATTTATTTTTAATTTAATTACGTAGGATTTAATTATTTATCTTTAAATTAAGCAGTAGATTGAGAAATATTGTTCTTGATTTTTGATAGATTTGTATTTAATTTTTTTTTTATCAAAATTTTATCTACAAAATTAAATTCATTACATTAAGGTGTATAAAAACACTTAATTATACTTAATTTAAAAATGTGAGTATCGAGGAAACATTCCCTTCTCAAGACTTTATTTAATGAGGTTCTTTCGCGACAATCCACACAAAAAGTTTTAGCCTCGTAACCATTCTATAAATATAAATATGCTAAAATATTAGGTTATGTTTTTAACGTGACTGTACTTTTTACACTACTATATTATTTTAATGAATGGATCGTTTCCAAGCCATTGATATTATATCCCCTCCACTAAAAATAATCGCCCAAATATGTTTATTTTTTTATCAAAACTACGAGGTAAATAATTTCAATTTTTTTTTAAGTTACTCCGAATATATTATTTTAACAAATTAGTTTTTCATCAAGATGGTGAAAGTCCTTCAATGAAATAAAATAAAATAATAATCATATCCCCACCCTTTCCCAATCTACCATATGTAAAAAATTTCATTTTTAATTGCAATAATTTAATGTTTGGTGTGGTAAATCGTCTTCAAATTTTAACAGTGTGTTTATTATGGTTTTAATGACTTTTATTCCAAGTTTTGAAGACTTCTTGAATTTTTGCATCTGTGAAAGAACTACCTTAAATCAATGTCCTAGTATTTTTGAATCAATAGCTTTGTGAGAAAAATCTTTAAAAAACCCGATAATTAATTTAATAAAATTAATATTAGGGCTTATCAAGAATTTATTGCAGATATTCAAAATATAAAATCTGCATCATTATCCAACTAGTGTGACATTCTAGACCAGCAGAATAAAATAGCCTTTTGATTTATTCTGTACGGGAGAGAATTTTAATTACTATTGCATCGCTACAGTCATTGATAAAAAAATAGAACTTTTTAAAAAATAATAAAATCTAAATAGCTATATGAGTTTCTGGAGCAGTAGAACTCATAACATAAAGCATAAAGGCTTAGTGGATTACTTTTCTATTTACTATCTCGTAATAACGATAAAGCAATATCGAAGACAGGAAATGCAAACTAAAAATTTGAATTAAAAATAAAAAAAAAAATTAATTGCAAGTTTTTAATGGGATCAAGGTTTTTCATGAATAAAGTATTTTTCTTAAGAAGATATTAATTTCTAATGAAAGGTAGATGCTACAAGAGATCTGTAACACTAAGTGAAAGGAAAGGGGAGAGAATTCCAGCCTCCAGCTCATATTTATAAATAAACAATTTATTTTTACGATATCTATTTCGACCTTAAACGAATTCTAAGTTGATACAAACTTTAAGGGTGCGGGGGGGAGGGTGTTGTCGTTCGAAAGTGGTATTTATAACAAAGGGTGGGAACGTTTTTATAAAATTAGAAAAGTATAAAAATGTCAAAAGACTTTTTAAAGGCTTTTGAATACAGTCTACTCTAATAAATATAATTTTAAGAAAAATGACATAAAAGACAATTTAATAAATGTTATATACCTAGTAGAGTTTATAATGTTGTCAAAGAAAAAAGAAAAATATATAATTAACTAATCAATTTTTTTAAGGTTTGAATTTTTATTTAAATCACACATAATTAATTATAATTATTTATTAAACACGAATAAATAATACAATATAACTACGACGTTTCGATCGACTTATTCTGCGATCGTTCTCAAGTAGGAGCAGTGTGCACCTATTCCGATTATAGTTTAAATGAGCCAATCACGTGTCGGTCAGGCTTATATAGACTCCATGTACAGCCCACTCAAAAAACAAAAACACTGACTACCTCAGCGCCCTCTGTCGGACTGAGCATTACATGTTTTTAAAAACCATAAAGTGTAAAATATTGACAAATCAAATGATGATAATAATAACAATAATATACAACAATTAATCCACATATCAAGAATATTATAGTTTACATAGTTGGATTTTATAATACAAGGTACATCGTTTATATTATCTACATGAAGTTAGCAAGTATTATAAAATCCAACTATGTAAACTATAATATTCTTGATATGTGGATTAATTGTTATTTATTATTGTTATTATTATTATCATTTGATTTGTCAATATTTTTCACTTTATGGTTTTTAAAAACATCTAATGCTCAGTCCGACAGGGGGCGCTGAGGTCGTCAGTGTGTTGGTTTTTTGACTGGACTGTACATGGAGTCTATATAAGCCTGATCGACATGTGATTGGCTCAATTAACCTATAATCGGAGTGGGTGCTCATACTTGAGAGCGATCGCAGAATAAGTCGATCGAAACGTCGTAGTTATATTGTATTATTTGTTCGTGTTTAATAAATAATTATAATTAATTATGCGTGATTTAAATAAAAATTCAAACTTTAATCAAATTAATCACAAAAATAAAAGCTTCAACAGCTTCATTACTAATAAAATTTTATTAACTTTACTTCTATTAGTTCTAAAAACTAGTTAATAATAAACTTACACGATCCATAGCTAATGCAAATCCTGTACTGCTAATCAATGAGACCAACCAAAGAGCAACATGACTTGAATCTCCATCAACAAATACTTGAATAAAATAAAGAAGAGACATAACATTGACCGCAAAATTTCCTAGAATACCGGCAGTCTAAAACAACAAAATAACATAAATTTCCATTCAGATAGAGATATGTACTTTCAAATCTCTTTTTTATATATTTTTAATTTTTTTTTTAACTAATAGAACTTACTCGAGCTTTATCGAAAAACGGTGTAAGCATAAAGCCAAACATGATGATAGAGAAAGAATAAAGAAGAATTAATAAAAAAACAAGGAGAAAATTAGTGTGCTGGAACACCTTCAGAGTAAAGAGAAGAACAGTCGAAATGATAGAGAGGCACAAAACAAAAGCTGCGTAGATGATGAACCACGAAAGCCTAGCAAACAAATAAGACACGAGATATTTTATTTGCTTCGGACATATTTTTTATTGCTGGACATTTAACGATACTTACCAAAAGACTGAATCACGCAGGCCCATAATTTTCATGCCTTCTTTAATTTTTTTCTCTTTTTCCCCAACAATTAATATTAAAAGATATGTGATGAATTGAGAAAGGGCCATAACCATATAGAGTGGTATTATGACTCGAAAAGCAACTAGCCAATCTAAAAATAAAAAATACATTTAACATTAAACCTATTTACAAATATATCTATTCAATAAATTAATATTTATTAAAGCAATTTGAGCCGCAAAAGTTAAATAATACTATTAAACAAAAATTTCTCCCCGTGAACCTATAAATGGGTTCCAGTAGAGTTTATACTCTGATTATCATGCAATTTTCCGATTTTTTACAACAGGTCAGAGTTTTGAGATATTATCGGTCAAATTGACGAAAAAAGTCTATTTTGACCTATTTTCGAGTCCCATTAAATATTAAACAGCATTATTTGAAATCAAAATATTTCATTAACGCAATAGAAAACAGCTTCCTCTTTGATTTTCACAATACCAATTGTTTTTAGCTCAATTAGAACTCGAGTTATAACTAAAAAACTAAAACTACGTGATTATAAAGTATAATAAACATAGATAAAAACATACGGTCTTAGTTTTTTAGCTATATCTCAAGTTCTAATTGAGATAAAAACAGCTGGTAATTTGAAAATCAAAGAGTCAACAAAATATTTTGATTTTAAATATTGCTGTTTAATATTTAATGGGACTCGAAAATAGGTCAAAATGGCCTTTTCGTCATTTTGACGGATAATATCTCAAAATTCTGACGTGTTGTAAAAAATCAGGAAATTCCATAATAATCCGCGTATAAAACTCTACTGGAATCCATTGTTAGGTTTACGAGGAGAAATTTTTGTTTAATTTTTTCGAGTAGTGTAATTTAATGAATAATTTCTTATATTAATTCTACATATTTAGAAAATTATTCTATTATTTTTTGAAAAGAAAAAATGAATTGAGCATCCGACGGGATTCGAACCCGTGTCTTTCTCCTTCAGCCAAAGAGCGCCTTTTACCAACTAGGCCACGGATGATCCCATCAGGAGAGCTCTTTAGATTGAATGTCATTATTTCTTTTCACGGCTTTTTCTATTTAAAGTATAGTTACTTATATCTTAGACAAATGAACTTTTAAACGTTAGTTTTAATTTTTTTCTTAAAGCAATTTGAGCCGCGAAAGTTAAATAATTTAATGAATAATTTCTTATGTTTATTCTTCATATTTAGAAAATTATTCTATTATTTTTTTCTTTTAAATTAGTAAAATTCTACTGAAATAATCACTTACTGCCTGTGTAGGCTTCTTTTGGAAACATTTCGAGCATCACATTAGGAAGTTTAATATTTTTCCTCTGAGAATCCATCTAAAATTAAAATGAAAACAACATTAATAAAAATTCTGATCGGAGCATTTTTATAACGTTTTTATATTAACTGACCCTTAATTTAGTATAATCAATAAGCATCTGTAAAGCCGCAAATCCCGAGTAGTAATATTGATTAACTGGACAGGATTCACCAGTCTCGACGGGAAAGACTCCACCCCAATAGCTTGTTGATTCTCTACAAGATGCCCGAGAGGCATAAAGTTCCCCCGATGAGGGCACAGCCATCCACCCCGGATTTGTTCGAATTTCATAACTAGAAATAATTTAGAGGAATCATTTAATTTATAATTAATATTAACACATAGATTAATTTGAAGAAAAAAATAAACTGCAACGGATCGTTGCGAGATTTTATCTATAATCATTTGAAATATTAATAAGGTTATTCCTTTATTATTATTCAGATAAACAGACCAAATAAAAAAAATTTAAAGAATTCAAAATAAAGTACTATCTTACTATAGAGCAGTGATTCTCAACCACTGTGCCGCGGCACTTTTGTGTCCCTCGAAATTCTTGAAGTGTGCTGCCAAATTTTGGAAATGGAAACAAAAATATTTTCTATGTACTTTTGTCTAATGAGTTATTATTTTTTCCAGTTCGGCCATTCAGATCACATAATTTAATGTAAAAATAAATAAATAAGCTTTAAAAATATATACATTTTATATACTACTTCAAAAATTTAGATATTGATTGGGTTCGTAATCCATTTGTGATAACGGATACGTCTGTATATGAATTAGCTTTGAATGAAGAGGAAGAACTAATTTCGCTTTTTAATAATCGAGATTTAATTTCAAAACATTCGGAAGAGTCAATTAATTCATTTTGGATTAACATTAGATGCGATTATCCCATAAGAGCCAAAAAAGCTTTAAAAATATTATTACAATTTTGTACATCTTATTTGTGGGAATTCGAATTTTCAGCATTAACCAATATAAAAACGAAAACAAGATATATATTTTTAAATGTAAATGACAAAATGAGAGTGGCATTATTATTTTTACGACCAAATATAAACCAAATTATGAAAAATCATCAAGTTCAAATTTCGCATTAATTGTATTCTTATAATTAATAACTCAATAAACATTATGTTGTCTTTGGAGTACATATTATTTTATTTAATATATAAAATTATTATCATAAACTATTTTACACAGTAACACAGTGTATTATTGGTAAGTAAAATTATTTTAAACTTATCATATTGTTAGTGTGCCGGCAAATTTTAAAATTGTTAAAAGTGTGTTGCAACAAAAAAAAGGTTGAGAATCACTAGAGAAGAGTACTTTAAAATTTAAATTTCCAAAAATTTATATAAACTTTTTTATGGTCCTCAAGATACTTAATTAGAATATTTCATGCAAATTGGTTAATTCGTTTTCAAGATATTTAGAAAAAACTAAAAAAAAAATACTAGAATAAATAAACTAATCAGCGCTTCATTTTGTTAAAGTAATGATAGATTTTCAATTTCATTTCAATCGGTTGAACTGTGTGGAAAAAATCGTGGACGTAAAAGCGGAATCCATACATTCATACATCCATAGACTAAATGAAAAAATTGTAATTTTTGGCGTCTGGACGAGACCCCATGTAATTATTATTATCAATTTTTCGTCAACTAATGTTTATAAGAAAATAGGAAGATAAAAGATCTGAGCCTGACAAGGGAAAAAAAGAAGTTTAATTCCATTGGTTCAGCAGCTAAGAGGAAAAAATTTAATTCAGCCCCTGGACACTATGCAACTATATTGTCTTGTTGGCCGAGAATTTGCCTATCCTACGTTTGATCCAGGCGGAATATACGTATATGTAGTATATTATCTTTAGTTTAAGGGAGTTGTGCAACGGTACAAATGATCTATTCCACTTAAGTCTCATTATTCGATACTAGCTTTTACAAAGACACCAGAAAAGTGTTGTGCAATTTTCCGATTTAAGAAAAATTAATCTATTACTTAACTAATAATAATAATAATCTATGAGGCGAATTTCCTTAGAACATCGTCTTAATAATAATAAATAAATAAATAAAAAATAGAAGGGTTTTACTAACCTAAGATGTCCGAACTCATTTCGATGAAAGAGGACCGCGTGGGGCACCGATGCAGGGTTGGTCCAGTAAGCAGCATTGAGAGCGTCTCGCGTTTCAAATAAACGAAATCGGATGTTTCCACTGGAAGGAGTTGTAGCTGGAGAAGATAACGGAGTGGATTGAGTAGTAGATGTAGAAGAAGATAACGTTGACCATAGAGATTGCATTTCAGATAGAAAATACTGAAACAAAAACACAATTCAAAAAATTTAATGATTTAAATTGAAGACAAAATTAATGATTTTGAAGAAGAAAGACTGTTTGTGAAGTTTATAGATGGTATATTGGTAAAGCCGTAAAGTGAGGAATATCTACACAATCAAGATTTTCAGCAGGAGCTGAGAGCTTATAGCGCAGGGCTGTCCAACTCGGGCCCCGCATCCATAAGGATAATTAATGAAAATGTCACTTAATTTTATTCAAAACTAAACTAAAACTAAAAACTAAAACCAAAATTTGGTTCAATTTGGATGAAGAATGTCAAAAGGTCCTTAAGGATAATTAATGAAAAAGTCACTTAATTTTACTCAAAATGTTATTAGAAAGCTAAAACTAAAATTTGGTTCAATTTGGATGAAGAATGTCAAAAGGTCCTTAAGGATAATCAATGAAAAAGTCACTTAATTTTATTCAAAATGTTATTAGAAAGCTAAAACTAAAATTTGGTTCAATTTGGAAGAAGAATGTCAAAAGGTCCTTAAGGATAATTAATGAAAAAGTCACTTAATTTTATTCAAAATGTTATTAGAAAGCTAAAACTAAAATTTGGTTCAATTTGGATGAAGAATGTCAAAAGGTCCTTAAGGATAATTAATGAAAAAGTCACTTAATTTTATTCAAAATGTTATTAGAAAGCTAAAACTAAAATTTGGTTCAATTTGGATGAAGAATGTCAAAAGGTCCTTAAGGATAATTAATGAAAAAGTCACTTAATTTTATTCAAAATGTTATTAGAAAGCTAAAACTAAAATTTGGTTCAATTTGGACGAAGAATGTCAAAAGGTCCTTAAGGATAATTAATGAAAAAGTCACTTATTTTTATTCAAAACGTCGTTGTATAATGAAAGGGGTTGATTATATTTAATAAGGGCGGGAAATAGTTCACTATTCCCACGTAAGGAACAATTTCCAAAGATGTATCCAGTAAGAAAGTCGGAGCACAAATGACTCGGCTGCCTAGATTCCTCTCCTTATATTGCAACTAAAGAGGGGAGGTATGGAGGGGAAATTTTTCAATATTTTCAAAAAGTACCTTCAAAGTGCAAATCTAGATATTATATCCTATTTCTTATCTAACCATCTACTTATTTTGGTTCTACCCTTTGGCCGAGATGGTTGGAAGAGGGTCCAGAACCCCCTCCCCCGAATTAAAATAAAATAAAAAAACATAAAAAAAAAGATTTTAAATCTTTATAATTAATCTTAATAAATCATCCGATAGTACTTTAGTAGATTATTGTGCAAAGAAAGCGACTTTCACTTACCTCTGTATAATATCATTTTGGGGCTTAAAATTTAAAATCATAAGATTCTCAAAATAAAAACATGAGAAAAATGAAATATGTATACTATAAGATGAACCTATAATAACGAAAAGATTATTATATTTTTCTGGAGGGGAGGGGAGGGGGTCAAAAAGTCAAAATCTTGAACTAAACTCAACCAAATTTTGTATACATAATTGGCTGAGTTTGGTCAAAGAGCTTATATTTTCATTTTTTGACCCTCCCCCTTAAATAATGATAAGTGGTTTTATTTAATATTAAATATAAGATAAGGGCCAGGCGTATGGTAAAGTCATGTGGATGGCCACATCAGTTTGTTTGATTAACAAATATCAATAGAATTGAATTAGTATACATCTGAGGCCCGAGACAATGGTCTTTCTTCAAATGTGGCCCGTGTAGGCCAAAAAGTTGGACACCCCTGTTATAATGTATTCAACGACCGTGAATCCAACCCACGAGCCATAAGGGGAATGCAATGATTCACACGAATTCTTAGGTGAATGTAGTATAAACCGAAGTGTATGCTACATATGCTATACTAGTATATGCTTTTCGGATATTCCTCATTTTACGCCCATGCCATATACTATATTTTTTATGATACCAGCGGAGAAAGAACGATTTAAGAGAGAAAATAACACACAATTATATTTACATAAAATTTAATTTAATTTAACAGGATTAAGGGTTAATTTATCAATAAATAAACTAATGATTATTGATCACTTTAATAGGAGTAGAAATAAAAGGAAATGACGATGGAATTAGAATCTTTACAAGAATCTATGTTCGTCTAAGTTTTTTGTAAGATTGTCAGTACAGCTATTGGTCTTTTTTGGAATATACCATATAACAAGATACTCTACAGCATTTTAGAATAAACGGAAAAGTAGAGGGTGTATTATTTTTTTGACTGATATAAATGTTTAAATATTGCCCCCCCCCCCCTAGCTTAATGACTCACCATTCCCTTAGAATTTTAGGCCTACAAGTTGTGCATTATATTTTATTAACTTCTAAAGAATTAGAAAAGGTTTTTATTACGTTTTGTTGACATTATAAAATTTGACCTTTTTTTATGTTTAGGATATAAATGCTAATTTTGCAACAATTTTCAACCCCTCCCCGAAATTTCAATGACCCACTCTGCATCTTAAGCCCTTGTAATAAATATAATAATTATCAAGCATTTAAAAGTAAATTTTTATTAACATTTATAAATACAAGTACATCGATATCATTTTATTTTTAAGAAATTTGTTGTTTTTATGTTGATCTCGTTATAACTACCTAAATAAACTTTCATTTTCAATATCGTTTATTGAATATATAACAAAAATAAAATTATTAATTATATAGTGAATGAAAATGAGGCGTTGCGTGTGACTCACCTGAATTTCAGCTGTGTCGGGTGCAACGGCGATAGTGTGGTTCCGCAGCTGTTGAAACCGATCGAATAACTTAGCCAACCCTCGGGGCTCACTCACTTCCGGAAAATTAGGATTGGGCATTAAAATTTTTATCAATATTAAAATTCCCAAAGAATAGAGTGGCAAAAACACTTCCTGAAAACCAAAAAAAAAAATTATGTAGGCACCTAATAAACCTATATATATATATTATAATTTAATTCAAATATACCAGTATATCTATACTTTAATATTAGATATTCACTAATCAAAAATATTATTACAGTGGAAGCCGATTATTTTAATAACTATATAGTTATTAAAATAGAAGAAAAGCTTGGAGGGGGACCCATTGGTTATATACATCCCAAGGATATCTGTAGAAGATTGTTAGAACATTCTTCGGAATATTCACAGGATATCTGTAGAAGATTGTTAGAACATTCCTCGGGATATTCCCGGGATGTGGGTAGAAGATTCTTAGAACATTCCTCGGGAGATTCCCAGAATATCTGTAGAAGATTTTTAGGTGGCATTATGGGCTTTCTAAGTATATTCTTAGAATATCTACGTAGATTTATAGGACTTCTACGGAATATACGAATGTTCGGAAAAGATATTGAAAGAATATACATAGAATATTCTTGTGCTACCTGGGATAGAACCTGGCTTAACCAGAAAATAAAAAAACAACATATTTTTGAACACAATTTATTAGGAAATAATACCTACAACCTAAGTAATTATATTTATCCAAAACTAGATATATTATTTATAGTCCAGTCAAATTGCGCTCAAATGGGCCCCTATGAAGAAAGTTTTGGGGTAGTTCTAATTTTTTGAATTTATATGTTTTTGGGGCGCGAATCCAAATCTGAGGTCTACCACCAAAATTTCGTGACGCAACATTGTAGAGAATGCAAAAAAGTGTGAAAATCTACATTTTTTGGCGGTTTTTTGCTTATAACTCGGAAACTATCAACTTTTCATAAATACCTTTATTTTGCAAAATAAATGTTCATAAAATTTCCTACAAATTTTATTATTTAGCTTTTTTATCCCACCAACCGTTCGGGCTCAAGCGTACAATCGAATTTTTCGACTTCGGCAGCCCCCCCGGATCACTAAAAAACTCGCACTTTTTTCGATATTTTCCCATTTCGACCATGAAGGAGCACGTTTTCAACAAAGACCACTCTTAGCACATTTTTAAACTAGATTAAATTTGCTACAATTCAAACAAAGTTTTATCTAAATTGGTTTATTTTATAAACTTTCATTTTGCAAATAAAAAGTATTTATGAAGATCCGAGTTATAAGCTAAAAACCGCCAAAAAATGGAAATTTTCAACATTTTTTTGCATTTTCTACAATGTTGTGTCACGAAATTTTGGTGGGAGACCTCAGATTAGGATTCAGCGCCAAAAATAAAATATATTATATATGCAAAAAATTAGAACTACCCCAAAACTTTCCTGATAAAAACACAATTTGACTGGACTATTACAAATTTTTTTTAACATAAAATTTATTTGAAAAGTTCATAAATTATTTGTTGTTCGTCGTTTTCTTGAATTAATTAACTCCTGGATATAAACCTCATATTAATAGTGTGTTTTGAAAGTTTTTTCCTGTGCATTGAACACTACGACGAAGAATTCGTAGCGAATCATCTTGTATCTGAACATTAATTAGTTGGAGGATCTTCTGGAATTTCTACTTCTTCTGTATGCACTCACTCTCTCTTTTGATAAATTAGAGTCATCATCAGTAACTTCTTGACATATTTATCAGAATTGATAACAATAGTCGAAGTTTGATTATGATAAGCCGAATATTTGTAAATATCGTATATCAAAATGTCGAATGTAAAATTTTATACCAGGGCTGTCCAACCCGTGGCCCGCAATGAATGTGTCCTAACATAAAATCATAAACTTCCTTGAAACATTGAGATTTATATGTAGAGATACATTTAATCCCTTTTTCGAAATATGAATGTACATTTGTACATTTGTAAAATTATAAGCTCAACTATCATAAGATAAAAAAAAATAATGAAGTTTCGAATATTTAAAAATTCTTCTTCTTCTCATATTTTCATTTTCTAAAATATTTCAATAATTTATATGTTACGACATTAACCAAGTCTATAGTTATATCCTTCTAATACAAAGAGACAAGGAATTGGGATTTTCTAGAACAATCACAATTAATTGATAATTTCTCTTTTAGACTAAAAATGGATAGTCAGGGATTATTATATCATTGACCCTTTTAAAAAATAAACAAGGACGAAAAGTAAAATTTGAAGCTCACTACGAGCTAAAAAATAATAAAGTTCTTATTCCTACATTATTTACTATCTTTTTTGAATAACAAATATCAATAGAATTAGAATATTTTATCCGCGGCCCGAGAGAATTTTTTTTCTTTAATTGCAGCCCGAGTAAGCCAAAAGGTTGGACCCCCTGATCTATACTTTTCAGTAGCTAAGAAAAACTTTTGTTTTCATTTATATTAACCCTTAATACTTTATTGGATAAAAAATGTTTCTCCAAGTACCAATACCAAATTCCTTAAAAACCCTTAATACTTTGTTTTTAATCTGTAACTTCAGTTCTATCTCCTGATAACATACAAAAAATTGAGAGCAAGATGTAGCTAACAAATACAAGTGTTTTTCTTCAATAAAAGTTTTTTGATAATTTTGACATAGGACATTTTGATATAACAGCTACGATATGATGTGGTTTTGGAACCAACTTATTGTGATAACAATAGCTGATTGATAACATTATCCGTGATTATAATATCCGTCTTCCACTGTATTATTAAATTTCACCGCGTTTTAATATTGTAAAGGTACTTAATACTATTGATATATTGAGTAAGTATTATAGAGTAATTAATGATAGTAAATAAAAATGGTATATCACTCGCATCCAGAATAAGTATTAATTAAAACATTGGAATTTGATAATAAATAAATAAACAGAGTTTTTATTAAATGGTCGAACGTTTCGTCGATTTATTTCGACTTTCTCAGTGGCCCATTTTATCACTCTTTGTCAAAGACAATTCCAATATGCGAAGAAACATCTTTAATCTTTTTTTATAACTTTTCTTAGCCTCAATTATTCAACAATCTTGAACCATTTTTCTCCTTTCCACAATTAAAAAAATCAAAATTCTTATAAAAATATTTTATAAGAATTTTGGTTTTTTAATCTTTATAAGAATTTTGATTTTTTTAATTGTTGAAAGGAGAAAAAAGGTTAAAAAATGTTGAATAATTGAGGCTAAGAATGTATTGTAGTTATAATAAAAAGATTAAAGATGTTTCGTCGCATAGTGGAATTGTCTTTTGACAAAGAGTAATAAAATGGGTCACTGAGGAAGTCGAAATAAATCGACGAAACGTCTGGCCCATTTAATAAGCAATCTGTTTTTTATTTATTGTCCAATTCCCTGCTATTCCTGTTAATTAGTAAATAAAAATATTTTTAAATAAGTAGCTTATAATGAATGGCAGTCCAAATTATTTAATTTTTTTTAATAAAATACCGACGTTTCGGAGACCTTTCTCTCCTTCTTCAGGGTAATGAATAAAATTATTGATGGGTGAGTACAACTTGGCTCCCATTAGTCTTTGGAAAGAGAGACAAATGGGAGCCGAGTTATACTCACCCATCAATAATTATTCATTACCCTGAAGAAGGAGAGAAAAGGTCTCCGAAACGTCGGTATTTAAATAATTTTTTTAATAATTTGGGCTGCCTTTCATTATAACCTACTTATTTCGCTTACCAGTCCGTCTTTCTAAGAAAATAAATTAAATTAAATATTTTTAAAATTTAGTGAAAATTATACTTATAAATTTATTAATACAGATAAATTAATCAAATTAATAGATCTCTATTCTGTGAGAAAAAGACAAAATGGATTCTATAAATAATTCATTTTGATTTTTTATTAAACAAAGGGATCCTACCCCTAAAAATGTCAATGTAGTGGTTGCACGTGCTGTTTAAACACATTCATAATTAATGCTTTTCAGAATGAAAAAAAACATTGACATGGATATTTAATAGAATTTTAGAAATCGAATTTACTTCTTGCTACTCGTGGGTAAACAATAATTTTTTTTAAATTTATAAATGAAAAGCAGGAATCAGATAAAAATGAAAAGTTACCGCAAATGTTTTTCGTTTTTCTCGTTTCTTTAATAGTAGATTCCTTTTGATCATTGCCTTGAGCTGGCTCAAATAAAGCGATGCCCCCGTTTCGCCCATTGTCGCCGGCAACATGGGCTCACGGGGTTATCCTGAAACAAAATAAACATTCATTATTATTTTACAAGAAGTTTGTCCAATATTTCTCTCTTTAAGGAAGTTCTTTCACAAATGTAAAAATTCAAGAAGTCTTTGAAACTTGGAATATAAGTCATTAAAAGCATAATAAACACACAAAATTTGTAACTTTTAAGGAGTTAAGTGTTGGTTCTAGGTGAAACATTTTAATATAATAATAAAACTTGAGTAAGATGCGAGGTAGGTTTCACAAAAAAGAAATAAAACAAATGATGGACTCACCCCGAAATATATCGAATTCAAAACTCAATTTTGTTTTATTTTTTTGTGAAACCTACCTCGCATCTTGCTCAAGTTTTATTATTAGATAAAATTTGAATTTGAAGACGATTTACCACACCAAACATGAAATAATTGCAATTAAAAATGACATTTTTTTACATAGGGTAGATAGGGAAAGGGTGGGGATATGATAATTATTTTATTTTTTTCATTGAAGGACTTTCACCATCTTGATGAAAAACTAATATTTGTTAGAATAATAAATTAGGAGTAACTTAAAAAAAAATTGAAATTATTTACCACTTAGTTTTGATAAAAAACAAAAAAAAACATATTTGGGCGATTATTTTTAGTGGAGGGGATATAAGCACAATGGCTTAGGAACGATCCGGCAAGTATGAGTGTATCCATATAGAGATTTCTTAGCATGAGTGGACATTTACGTTAAAAAAACATAACCTAAAATTTTAGTTCCGTTCATATTATAGAGTGGTTACGAGGATAAAACTTTTTGTGTGGGTTGTCGCGAAAGAACCTCCTTAAAGGCGTCTAACTTAAAAAAGCTTCTACATCCATTTTATGTAAATTTTCACAATCTGCAAAATATGTTAAAACTCTTAACAAAGGATGATTTTATTATTATAATCATTCGAGCTTGAACCTCCGACCGGATTAGTCCTACGAAATTCGATCTATTTCTAATCTAATCCAGCTCGGAAAATAAAGCTTAAGTTTATATATATAAAATATTATAATATTTAAAAATATTTTATGCATTACTATGTAGTGAATTAGTTTGTTTTCTCAATTTGATTATTACTTACGATTGATATAACTCAACAAAAATGAAAACGATGTGTCAATCTGTTACCCAAACCAACAATGAACCAAACATGGAAGAAACCACCTCTAGTTCAGTCGACTGGCAAGTAGTAAAAAAACGAAAATTCAACGAAAATCCAACCAGATATCCTACGTTCAAACCACCTGAAATCACACTTACAAATCAATATGCTCCTCTTTCACAGACACCTGAATCAAACACAAATTCCACTCCCGAAAAGCCCACAAATCACATTAAGGTCCTGAAACCTCCACCTATATTCATCTACAATGTTTCTAATTTTGCTAAAATGACAGAAAGCATTTTACAAATAATAAACAAAAATGAATTTATTTGCAAAGCCATGGCAAATACAAACATAAAAATCAACGTCACAACAAGTGAAGCTTATAGAAATCTCACTAAATATCTCATTGAAAAAAACATATCTCATCACACTTATCAGTTAAAAGAGGACCGAGCTTTTAGAGTGGTAATCCGACATTTACACCACTCGGTGAATATCGAAGACATCAAAAGCGAATTAGCCGAGAAAGGTTTTGACGTCAGAAACATGACAAATGTAAAGCACTGGCAAACAAAAGAGCCTCTACCATTATTCTTTGTCGATCTTGAGCCCAATGATGACAATAAACTAATATACAATATCAGCTACCTGCAAAACACGAAAATATCTATTGAGCCCCCAAGAAAAAACAAAGAAATCCCCCAATGCACAAGATGTCAATCCTTCAACCATACAAGATCCTACTGTTTCAAACCATCTAAATGCGTAAGATGTGGATCAGACCATGAATCTTCCACATGTACCAAACCGAGAAGCACTCCAGCCGTCTGTGCAAATTGCCAAGGAAACCACCCTGCAAATTATAAAGGATGCTCCACCTACAAGGACCTTCAAAAAATGAGAGGTAAACCTTATCAAAAACTAGACCTATCAAAACATAATGGAAACATTAGCCAACCAACTCAAAATATAAATACTCCAGCCCCACCTCTCCCTCCTTTTCCTCCGCAACACTTTCAACAAGAAAGGAATAATACATACGCCCACGTAGTTCGAAATGAAAACAACAACTGCCAACAAAACGATATAAACCTACAATTGACATCACTAATAAGTGAATTTAAAGTTATGTTCAATCAACTACTTAATCAAAACAGCATGATTCTAAATCTGCTAACGAGCCTGATTAATACAAATAAAAATGAATAATCCTTGCAAAATTGCTCTTTGGAACGCCAACGGCCTAGTTCAACGACGCCTTGAAATTGAAATCTTTTTAATCAATGAAAAAATTGATATACTATTAGTGTCAGAAACACATTTTACAAATAAAAATTACTTCAAGATACAAGGTTATAAATGCTACTTTACTACTCACCCAGACGGTACAGCTCATGCAGGTACAGCTATAATTATAAAAGAATCCCTACAGCACCACGAGCTCGATAAATATGAAAAAAGCCATCTTCAAGCAACTTCTGTACATGTTACTAATAAAAATGGCTCAGGAATTACAGTAAGTGCTGTCTACTGCCCTCCGAGACATAACATCACAGAAGAGGAATTCTCCACATTTTTTGAAAGTCTCGGCCCAAAATTTATAGCAGGTGGGGACTATAACAGTAAACATATACATTTTGGATGCCGGGTTACAACACCGAAAGGAAGAAGTCTATATAAGACTATAATATCAAAAGGCTATAGCACTCTATCTACTTGTAAACCAACTTACTGGCCCTCTGACCCAAATAGACAACCTGATCTATTGGACTTTTTTATAACAAACGGGATAACAAATTCATACACAGATATTGAAGAACGCATCGATCTAAGCTCAGATCACATACCTATAATAGCCACAATTAGCTCCACACTTATCAAAAATCAAACTACACCTGCCCTTACAAACAAAAAGACAAACTGGTCGTTATTCAAAAACCTTATAGAAAACAATTTAATATTAAATATTCCTCTTAAATCAGAACAAGATATAGAAAAAGCAATTGAGTTTTTTAACATAACCATACAGGAATCAGCCTGGAACTCAACACCTGAAACAAAATCAAATAAAAATCAAATAAACTATACAGTTGAAATAAGAAAAAAGCTGCAAGAAAAACGGAGACTCCGTAAGATTTGGCAATCAACTCGATACCCAGCAGATAAATCCACTTTTAACAGAGCTTCAAAGGAATTAAAAAATATTATCATCAAAAACAAAAATGAAACTCTCCAAGATTATCTGTCAAAGTTAACACCGCAGGGAAACAACGAAAATTCTCTGTGGAACTCAACCAAATATCTAAAAAGACCCAAATCATTTATTCCTCCACTAAAAACTCACCTAAATTCCTGGGCCAGAACAAATCAAGAAAAGGCCGAAATGTTTTCACAATACCTGGAAGATACATTCAATCCTTTTCCTCAAACCTGTCCAAATTCTGAAAATCTTGAAATTGAAGAATTTTTATCATCCCCAACACAACTATCTCCACAAATTCGACCGTTTACAGTAAAAGAAATAGAGAAACTCCTAGAAAATGAGCCAAATAAAAAGAAAATCACCCGGATATGATCAGATTACGATAGAATTGCTTAAAAGACTGCCCAAAAAGGGAATTTCTTTTATAACAAAAATATTCAACGCGATATTAAAAACCCGTTACTTTCCTGTGCAATGGAAATTCGCACATATAATCATGATCCTAAAGCCAGGGAAAAAGGATTCTGAAGTCACTTCATATCGACCGATTAGCCTGCTCCCACAAACCTCAAAATTATTTGAAAAACTTATTCAAATCCGACTAAAGACCGACGTCGAAATGGACGAAATAATTCCACACCATCAATTCGGATTCCGACAACAACACTCGACATCTGAACAGATTCATCGAATAGTCAACATCATCCAGACAACATTAGAAGAAAAGAAGATCTGTTCTGGTATGTTTCTGGATATTAAACAGGCATTCGACAAAGTGTGGCATGAAGGACTCCTTTATAAAATTAAAAACTCTTCCCGGATCAATACTATTGGATTTTCAAGTCATATTTGCAAGATAGATATTTTCAAGTTAAAATAAAAAATGATTTCTCGAGTTACCATCAAATTCATTCAGGAGTTCCTCAAGGAAGCATATTAGGGCCACTACTTTATACAATATACACAGCGGATATCCCAATACTGGATGACACTTTTATTGCGACCTACGCTGATGACACAGCCATACTTGTCACCGGAAATGACCCAGAAACAGTATCAATCCAGCTCCAAGAACAAGCTAAACACACTACAAAATTGGCTACACAAATGGAGAATTCAAGTAAACGAGCTGAAGTCAACCTACATCACCTTCACAAATAAACAAATTATAAGCCCACCTGTTTACTTGAATTCCCAAAATATTCCTTACAACAACAAGGTAAAATATTTAGGCTTGCATTTAGACTCCAGACTCAATTGGACAAATCATATTGATACAAAACGTAAGCAATTAGAACTTAAATACAAAAATATGTATTGGTTAATTGGAAGAAAATCGCAATTGTCATTAAAAAATAAAGTTCTATTGTACAAAACAATATTAAGGCTAATCTGGTCATATGCTTGCCAATTATGGGGTACAGCCAGCGAATCGAATTTGAGCAAAATCCAAAGAGTCCAATCTAAAATTCTTAGGGGTATAACCAACGCCCCTTGGTACATAAGAAATGAGTCCATCCACAAAGACCTTCTTGTTCCCTCGATCAGGAAAGAAATTCACCGCGCATTCATAAAGCATGTAAACAAATTGGAAAATCATACAAACCCATCAGTCATCAATCTTCTCGACAACAGTCAAACGATAAGAAGACTGAAGAAAAATCACATCCTAGACATAGAAGACCGCTACCAACAAAATAATTGGGAAAACAAATACTATTAGGAAGGTCTTCAATGAATGACTTGCCCTATCACGAGTTGTGTAAATGAGTGCGTGAATGAACCGTATGAACGAGAGTGTGTTTGTATTCTTTTATCAATTTTACTTATAGATACATTTTGTAACTGATTGTAAAAAAAATGAAAATAAAAAAAAAAAAAAAAAAAAAAAAATTATTATAATAATTATTCGGATATACTACCTCTTATATCGACGCTAATCTTACAAAACCTCGTAAGTCTTAGTAAAACTTAGTAAATTGGATTGTATCTAACTTTCTGAGATTTGTCTCGTGATCCCGGCTTCTTTCCTTCTACTCTGTTCATTTCACGATGGAGGGGCCATCCCATACAGGCCTTTAGGGGATGCACCTTCTGGTGTATCTCCTTCTCACATCAATATCATTAAAAAAAGTCCGATTTTTGATCAAATACGTATTATCTATTTATACCGACCAACTTTTCACGGCGTATCTGTCTTTTGAAACCTTATTATTCTATTCCAATTTAATTTCGCCCTACGGACAAACAATAAATATTGCATTGTATTTGTATGTATTGTTGTTTAAAATGGTTTTTCTTGTTTTCTGGCAAACAATGAATTTAGGACTTACGAGGTTTTGTAAGATCAGCGACGATATGACTTGTCCTTAGGAAAAAATTTAGAAATACTGTACACTAGTAAAATATTCTATAGCACCTCAAGATATGGATGGGCATTATCTTCCACCGCTCTTTTGGAAAACAGTCGTAATTTGAACGTAATTTTCAACTAACCTGTTTCGAATCTGAATCCACCATATGAAAGAGGGTATCTTATTACAGTACTTATTAGGGTGGTCCTTATTTTGGGTATTTTCGAATTTTTACGCAGACAAGGGCTCATATGGTTCGAAATAAATAAATAAAATTATCCCGCAAGTTTCAAGTCTCTATCTCAATTATAACCTGTGCTCCCAGTGATGTAAGTTTCTCATCTAAATAACTTGGGGTTTTTGGCATTAAATTTTCAATTTTTATTCCGGCCAAAGAAATTGTTCAAAAAATTTGAAACTCTGTAGACTTTATCCTTATAATAGTAGCTGTACCTCAGAATTTTAGCTATTATAATTTTGGAGTCTATAACTTACTAATACTAAGATATAGCAGTATTTTATATAAATGCAACTCCAAAATTGTAATAGCTAAAAATCTGTGAAAATTCTGATGGATAGCTACTATTATAAGAATAAAGTCTACAGAGTTTCAAATTTTTTGAACCATTACTTTGGCCAGAATAAAAAATTAATCGTTCATGCCAAAAACCCCATGATATTTAGATGGGAAACTTAATCGCTGTGTAGCACTAGATCAAAATTGAGATAGAGATTTGAAACTTGGGAGATATTTTTATTTATTTATTTAGAACCATATGAGCCCTTGTCTGCGTAAATATTCGAAAATATCTAAAATAAGAAGCACCTAGTACTTATAGTTTTTTACTGTTAGTAAAATTAAAAAAAAAAAATGGATGTAACCTCTTTTGTAAGTGTAGACGCCTCAAATATAAATTGAGCGTTTAGAATCAAAGTCCACTAAATTATTTTTACAAAAATTTTCAAAAGAAATTGTTAATGTTTTGATGTGAAGGCCAAACTTTGAAATCGATGTTCTTAATAATCTAGCGGGTTTTGAATCAAATCCGTTTGCCTCTACCTAGATAACTGTTTAAAAAATCACTAAAATGTGAAACTTGAAAATTTTTGATTTAGTGGGTTTTGATTCTAAACGCCTCAATTGTATTAAATAATAAAAGTTAATAATACGATATATGGTTATGGGAAAGAAGATGATAGTGAAATAAGTAATTTTATTATTTTACAAGAATAATATTTAATGTTTCTTATAAATTATATTATTAAGGTACTAAGCTATATCCTCATTATAAGAGGATAATTAAAATGGAAATTTTAATATAAAAAAAAGAATTATTTACGTTATTTTTTGTCTAAATTATAAAGACCTTGTTATATATCATTTCTTGTGTTTAAATTGTTATATAAATTTGTTTAAAATTAGAAGTTAATATTTATTTTGCAGCATATGAGTTAATGGTTGAGATCTTTCAAAGATGAAACGGAGGTCTTTGAATAACTCAAAATAAATTAAATATTTTTTAAAGGAATTAAGAGTTCATGTATTTTAAAGTATTGTACTTAATACGAGTACATTTGGGAGTTAGGCGGGTAAATTATTGAATTCTGTCAAAAATGTCTATTTTCTTCGTTTTTTTACTTTTTGTAGCTAAAATATTTATTTTTTCTTAAATAATGAAGTTAACACAACTAGGAGATAAATACTAGATATAGTGTATTAGGAAATATCATTTTTATAATGAACCGAAACAAATTGGCCTAACTTTTTTTATTACTCCAAAAGGTCAATAAGCACATTTTTTGATACATGAAATGATGGCATGAAATGATATTTACAACTTAAATGAAGAGTTCCAGTGAACTATTGTATATAGAGTAAAGGCTACTCAGTCTATTTCCAATCTTCTCGAAGATTTTGGAGAAGCTGTTTTTGAAAAGATTAGAATCAATAATCCGTGAGAGAAGTCTTATTCCAACCCACCAGTTTGTTTTCCAGAGACAACACGTAACAATCGAGCAAGTACATCGAGAGTCAGATGGCCCTGGAATGCAAGAATTGCTCCGCTATGTTCCTAGATGTGACCAGGGCCGTCGCGTAGATTGTAAGCACCCGGGACATGATTTTACCAGCCCCCGCCCCTACAGTGCGTTTTAATAATGTCATTCTTGGCCGACGGCCGTGGTGTACTGACTGACTAACACTAACGTCCATGAAAAAGTCAGTAAATTAATATCGATCGACTGTCACGCTCACCATTATTGTTACTGAAGGCATCATCATCATCACTGTCATCTAGACGCTAGTAAAGATATTTTTTTATTCATTTAATTAATCTTGGGTCTATATTTGCTGAAAACCTTTAATTTACAACCTCCGCACTACACCCTACACCCCTCATTCATTTAGCCGAATAATGAACCCGAGTTTTCCTTTATAAAATTGGAATGTTGAACTGGACTGATCGATTAAATTTTAATTTTGAACGTTTTCTGGCCTGGACGCGGGGAATCCGGGGACAGTCAGACACTCAGTCGGTCAGTGCTTTGGCAAAGAAAAGTGGTATGTGTTCGTGAGTTCGTCGTTTCATCGTTTGGGCGCCCTAACAAACGGTTTATTAGCCATATTTTCTTGTAAAAAAGGAAACATACTGCATAAAACAGTATATTTTGCATCATCATGTTCTACCTTCTAATTCCTACTATTTGAAACTAGGAACATCGGAATCAAACAAGTACAAAAATTTTATAAGATTCAAAATTTACAACTCTAATTTTTTTTTTCAAGCCGCACTTCGCCCACGCGACGGCCCTGGATGTGACTCAGGCTTTTGATAAAATCTGGCATGATGATCTTTAATTCAAATTAAAAAGAGATTTACCACACCACTTCTACTAGATCATAAAATCTTACTTAGAAGACAGACATTTTTACGTGAAATATGGGAAAGTCTTTTCTAAATTATGCTCTATTCACTCAGGAGTGCTTGGGCCTCCTATATATTTTATACATAGTTGATTTCCAAACAACAAACTAAACTACATATAGAAGAATTTCATCGCATAGCGATTCCGAATTGGGTTCTCGACACCTTCAAAGTGGTCTGAATGCTATCAAAAAGTGGATTAGAACTTGGAAAATCAGCATTAATGAGATGAAATTGATCCACCCTGAAGTATAGATTGATTGGTCTATACTCTATATGATTTTAGAGCTCTTCATAAGGATCATAATTATCTGCGCTTCTTTCAACAAAAAGGTGAAATAATTGACTTAAATTATTGGGTTGACTATTTGACAAATGGCCTTGTAACAAGTTTGGGTCATTTCTTTTAGTATCTTCCCTGAAATTAAATCATACCCAGAAGATTTTTGGGGTTGGTCTCTTTTTTGATTAACTCAATAAATTCTGAGGTCTAGAATTGTTTAATGGAAAGGTCTATTTGAAATGGAGAAGCGAGAAATGGAATTCTTTTCCTTTTTTTAAATTTCTTGTAGCTTTCCAAAAGTCTGTCTTTTCATTTGCGGTAATGTTTTCAAGATAATCATTGAATTGTCGATTTCTTTCCAAACTCAGTATTCCTTTTAATTCCCTAGTTGCTCTGTTTAGTAAATTTTTGTTTAATGAAGTCCTTTCATTTTGCAATAATTTTCTTAGACCTCTATTTTCATAAATTTTGTGTAGTACTTATATGGTGTGTTCGGGAAGTTTGTCTTTGGGTTTTGTGTTATGAATAGATTAGAGTCAACAAACAGCATTAATATCATATTCATCATATCATCATCATCAATATATCTTGTTTGGTCTTTAAGGGAATTTCGAGGGTAATGAGCTTGCCTAGTTCTTCTCTGAATTTGTTCCAGTCCATTTTTCTTATATGTAGAGTAGGTTATTCTTTCATTTGTCCGTATGTTTGTGTGTATCTCGAGAATAATGGGTGAGTGGTCAGATGAAATTTCGAAGCAATAAGCTATTTTTATTTTTTTATTGTTCATCCTTTTAGAATACTAATTAAGCGTAAAATAATTAAATAAATAATTAAATTAAACAAGATCATTAATCGGAGGAAAAAGTGAAAACTTTTTAAAGATTCGGCATTTTTGTGATTTTGCAAATTTTTGTTAGCAAACAGTTTAATCTAAAGAGTTGAAAATTGATACGGAGGGCCGGTTTATTAATACAAATAGCAGTGTCGGATTTCAGCTCATTAGGTACAATTGTTTGATAGTTCCCCATTTGACAATTCTAATTTTTTTTTGTTTTTTTTTTGTTTTAATGAAATTGATGAGAGAAGGAGTTACACTAAATAAGAGGTCCGTCCCTTAAAGGCCTGGGTTGGCCACTCCATCGTGAAAAGAAGCTGATGATGGGCTTTTATGGGCTGGGTAGGAGTTGAAAGTATCTCTGGGTGCGGGTCTTAAACAGCTGAAGGTTATAAGTCGCGGGAAAGACGATGGCTAGAAGCGAATTCCAATCTCATGAGGTCATAAGGATTAAAGAGTTGGCGAAAGCGCTGGTTCGATAATTTGATTTTTGTATTTTTTAACCAAAGTTCTGTAGGTATAAAGCTCAAAAATATAATCAATTCGTTTTTTTAGTCAAAAATACAAGAAAAAAATTGATTAGATTTTGGTGAATTAATTTAGTAGAGCTCCCCATAAATTGTCAAATATCAAGTAAAAGAATATATAAGCTTGATATGTTAAGTTGAATAAAGGTAACATATATTTTTGGATTTAATTATAAAATCACCTTTGTTAGGGAAAAATCAATTTCGTATTTTCACCTATATAAGAATAAAGTTAAGTATTGGTTGGAATGGTTTTTCTTGAATTGCAATTTTTTCTAATTACAATGTCAAAAAATTAACTTGCATTTTTCGAGTTTTAGCTGGAATAGGCGACAATAGTTTTTTTTTAGTTCGAGTTTCAAGTTTTCTGTCTCTCTGCAGAGATATGAAGTTCAAAACAAAAGTTTATTACCGGCTCAACATACCCCAGCATGGTAAAAAATAATCATTTTTCTTTGGATAAATTTTAAATTTATCTAATAATCTGGCAATCTTATTAGCATTTCAGTATGAAATTTTCAGAATCCTAGAGTTCTAGTCTTCCTTTGGCAAACAATATACAGAAAGAAAGCGGAAATATGATGAATCATTTTTAAAATATGGATTTACATTTTCCAATGTTAATAATAAAAATAGGATGTATTATTTGTAAAGAAGTTTTGGCAGCAGAAAGTATAAAACCATCAAAATTGAAAGTAAGCACGTGTCATCATATTCTAATAAACCCAAGAAATATTTTGAACGGCTTTTTAACATAAAGAAAGAACGTTTTAAGAAAGGTCATAGGGATATAAGCATACTGAATCGGCCCCCGAAAGATAATTTAATGATACTTAGGGGATAAGTAGGTACTAATAAAATAATAAGATCCTGAAAGTTTCAGATCCCTAACTCAATTGGTTTTTGAGAAAAAGCAAAATATGTAAAAAACAGAAAAAAAATTCTCAGGATTGATAGAACGGATTGATCTAAATTTTTAATATGTTTTGGGGACTGATAATAGCTTCTAGGAAAAAAATTATGAGCTTTATAGGTTAATTAGATCCTTGAAAAAAAAATTGTTTTTCATTGTCTATATTAATGACATCTTTAATATTCTGCCTGAAAAGTGTTTGGTATCTTATGCTGATGACACGGCTGTCTTGTGTTCGGGAAAAACTTGGGAAGAGGTAGCTACAGTGATGACAGGTTGGCTGAGCAGGCTTGGTACATGTGGATGAAAGTGATCATCTGTCACTTAATACTGATAAAACGACTTTCATGACCTTTGACTGTTATCGAGATAGTATACCTGTGGATATTAAATTGTATATTGATAGCCAAGAAATAAAGAGTTGACTATTGTAAATATTTGGGAATCTATATAGAATGCCATATGAGATGGAACTATCACATAAAGCAAATTATCAAGAAAGCCAGATATATAAATTTTGTATTATATTATTTATATAAGTTATGTGGAATATTGGATGTAAGGGCTATGCGGGAAATTTATCAGGCTCTGTTTGAGAGTTTAATTAACTATGGTATAATTGTGTGGGGGTGCATATGATAATGCAACGAAACCATTTATCACTATACTTACTAGAAATATTAATAAAATTAAGGTACAATCTGTCCTGGGTATTGAATGTATGAATAGAGATCATACATTAATTCCTATGAATCAATTGTAATAGACTGATGAAGAGGGAAAAGCTCTCGAAACCATATTCTCGTTATAAATAAAATTTATAATTCCAGCAGAAGACACACTCGTTTATTGTCTCCTTCAATATATAAAAATTCTGCTACCCTCGTCAAAAAACTTTCAATTTAACTTGTTATTTGTTACATTATAACTTTATAACCTTATACTTTTGGAGAAGATCTAAAATTACAAGCTATTTGTAAAATTTTAATTAATACTTTTTGATAATTTTTTTCTTTAATTCCTTCGCATGGATAATTTTTAGATAAAATTTGGTCGTCATGCCAGAAACTTTTGAAAACTCAGGCCTAAATAATTCTTATATAAGTTTGTTTGAAATGATTTAGCGTATAACGTCAGAGTAATGAATTGATCTGATCTGAAAACACGTCATAAAATTCAAAGGTCGATTCCCACGAGAAGACTCAAAGTACGTTCAGGGGTGAATTTTCACGAAAAAAATATCGGCTCACCGACATCGCATAATTTGGAGATACTGATCTGATTGGACAGAACGAAGAAACATATTTATTGTATAAGACATTGACCCTCAGAGCGGTTAGTAACGATTTATAAAGCGGTCGGAGTCCTGTTGATTTATAATAATATTAACTCTTCTACATATGATAGTTTACTCATTAAGGACTTGGAAAATTGTAGGTCGTGGCTTTGAAAAACCATCTAACATAACATACTTATTCTTGGAAGAAATAAACGGATCGTTGCTAAACTTTATCCTAAGTCAATAGTGATATTTTTATTCCTTTATTATTAATCAGATATCACTTGCAATTTGCAGGCCATGTTGACTCAAATTAAAAAAATAGTGATCGATTCTTATGTAATACTCGAGGAATAACTTTTCTACATTGGATTTTAAACGTTTCGGTTATTATTGACAACCATTGCTGAAGACATGGAGGAATCGAGTTAAAATCAAAAATAGCCATCGATTCTCATCTATTACTTGATGAATAAAAATTTTACATTGGATTTTTGACGTTTCGATTATTATTAGTAACCATTCCTGAAGACATGGAGGAATCGACTTAAAATAAAAAATAACAATCGATTCTTATCTAATACTAGAGGAATAATCTTTTTGAGTTCAATTTTTGATGTTTTGACTATTAATGGAAACCTCTATTGAAAACGTGGAAGAATCGATTTAAAATCAAAAAGACTAAATTTTTTATGGTAAACAACTCAAGCTTGAAAAATTAATCAGCGCTTAATTTTATTAAAGTAATGGTAGGTTTTCAATTTCATTTCAATCGGTGCAACGGTGTGGAAAAAATCGTGGACTGAAAAAAACGATAACATATATCCATCCATACATCCATCCGCACGCACTTCCTGAAAAAATCGCATTTTTGGCCTCTCGATGAGACCCCATGTAATTTTTGGCAAAACCGTCACGTTCTAAATGAATACTACAATTTGTGACTTTAATTGAGTCCATGGGTTCCGTAGTCTTTACTTGAGGACCCTTTGAAGTAACGCTTGCCGCGAGACCGATTACAATACTTTATCCATGCTTCGCATTGGATAAATAAAAAAATAGGCAATAAACGTTAACAATTATCGCTTGAGTTATGAAAATTTTTCCTTTGCAGTCTTATATATAGTAGTTACATTATAATTTACTTTTGATTTAATATTACTTTTAATTATTTTATTTTAAAATTTGTTTTAACGCAAGGTAGGTCAATGCTCTATACATGCCATCATGTTTTCAATTTTCTCCTTGTCTAGAAATTAAAAACGGCAAATCCATGAAAAAGGACAGGATCTAGTACTTAGTTATTAATGTGATAAAGATGTCCTCGGACATAGGGAAGCCAGCTTTAATTCATGCAAGAGCCGAAACCACTAGGACAACCTGGCCTGTAAAATACAACCCTCAAGAGATTAGATCTCCGCTGTGCAGCGATGATAACCCTCACCTTTCGACACGATCAGTCTGTTTCAGCGAGTTTCCTCAATATATTAAGCATCCAATTTGTCACATAAATATGTATGTTGAACCGTAAACAAAAAAAAACAAGAATAAAAAAAGAGAGTATCATCTACTGATTCCGAGTTGTTAGGGATAATTTTCATTTCATGTTAGAAGAGTTATGTTCAGCTCCCGGGGTGTTAAAAAAATCAATCGGCTAATTGACCATCCTGTGAGATGAGCCCATCGGGCATGTAATTTATACATGACATTCCGGATTTACTACTATTATTATATCTATCGACAACTTGAACTTTATAATCATTTTGGGAAAAGTTATTCTATTTCTCTTCTATTTTCGAAGAAATTAACAGCAATTTTTATTTAATCTATACGGCATGACTATGTGTTTAAATTCAGAATCGTTAGATCCTGAAATTTCACAAAAGAAGATTAAATCGTTGAGTGAAGTATGCCAAAATGGCATGAGAGAAGGAGTTACACAAAAAGGTGCAACCCCTAAAGGCCTGGGTTGGCCCCTCCACCGTGAAAAGAAGAAGAAAGAATTTTATGCGCTGGGCAGGGCTCGACGGTATCTGTGGATACGGGTCTTAAATAGCTGAAGGTTATAAGTCGCGGGAAAGCTGGTGGCAGGGAGCGAGTTCCAATCTCTGGAGGTCATAGGGATAAAAGAGTTGGCGAAAGCTCTTGTTCGATTTTTATACAATTTGACAGCGAAGGGTGTTGAGCGTTCGAAAACCGCTGTTTCTCTTAAAGAGGGCTTTAGGGGGGATAATTGATTTCAGCTCGACTGAACAGTCACCGTGATAGTATCTGTATCTGAAAGGACAGAACAGGGAGTCGAGTAAGTTGGTTAGAGCCGGGTCTCCTATTAGTTTAATTGCACGCTTCTGAATCGCATCCAGTGTAGCAAGAGAATGCTTGGAGGCACCCCTCCACAGATGAGAGCCATATTCGAGACAGGGAAGAATTTGAGCCTTATACAGAATAAGAAGCTGACTGGGAGTATAATAGTGTCTAGACCTAAATAGAAGACCAAGCTTGCGCGCTGCAGCTTTAGCAGTTGTTGAGATATGGTTATTCCATGAAAGGTCAGACCCTAGAGTTACGCCTAGAATTGAAATTTTATCCCTAAATTCTAGTGAGTTTGAGTCGAATGATATGTTTGGGAGGTTTCTGTCGACGCTCCTAGAAATAAGGCAACACTGAGTTTTCACTGCATTGAAGTTAACTAAGTTTTGGGATCCCCAGTTTTTAAGTCTGCCTAAGTCTAAATTTATTAAGGAGGCAATGTCTGCACGGTTTTCATGCGATGCAGGGGCGTTATGTAGGGTGCTGTCATCTGCGTAACAATGTACCGGATTGGAGGGCACGTTTAGAAGGTCGTTGATATAGATAAGAAAGAGCGTAGGGGAGATAACCGATCCCTGAGGAACTCCAGCGTTGGTGTGGAAGGAGGAAGATGATATTCCATCGATGACAACCTTAATTCTACGGTCTGAAAGAAAACTTTCGAACTACTTGCAGAGTTTCCGCTTAAGGCCGACGGAGGTCAATTTGGCAAGAAGATTTTTGTTGCAGACCATATCGAAAGCTTTTGAGATGCCTAAAGCTACCGCAGGGTCTCATTCCTGGCCTCCAGGGTTTTATTTCAGCTATGAGTTACATATGCTTTCGTTCGCCGAAACCCGGCTCAGCGTTTTGAGAGGCCCTGAAGTCTACGAAAATTACCCAATTAAAAAACAGCGATGTTGATTAACTTTTTAAAGAATGATGATTCCATTAGAATCCAGTTCGATATGCAGCCGTTGCACAAAATCATAACGTGCTAGAGTTACTCTTTTATTAATTTACTCCAATAATAATTAATAGAAAATCAATGGAGATTTATTGGTTTCTTAATAAATTTTTTCATAATAAATTCTTCCAAATTATATCCTTTTGAAATAACCATCTTTTTCTAAACATAATAAATGAATAATTTTTCAATTTTATTTCCAAATAGAGCGACTAATAAATTTGTTGAAATGTTTTTATTTTACTGAGAGTAGCAGAGTTATTGAATCATAAAGAGACACAAAGAGGTTGTCTTCTGCTTGATTTGCCGATAATGCGATAATAATCACTAGGAAAAAATCTTTTCACGGAAGAAAAAATGGTTCAAAAAAACAATTCACTTAGAATAAAAACCCGTATAATTATTATGAATTGAATTGAAAGTGCTAAATTTGTGATCTAATCTAAAATGAACAACACCACAGAAACATAGGCTTCATCTTGAAAATGTTAGCTTTAAAAATTAAACTATGTAGATTTTTCTTTGATTTATTCATTCAGAGGAAAAGGTTCTATTTCTATTGATATGAATTTCTAACTTAAATAGTCGGAAGTTTAAATATTAAAATATATAATATTAAACATATTTTATCACAAAAAGTTGTCGCTTATACTTGTCGTATTTTCCAAAGAGTGTTCTTATTAAATGTTGCGTGTGATATTTCTAGATCATGACTGAATCATAGAAACATAAATACATTTTGATTCAAATGTCAAAGGAATTGAACATGAGTTAATCATTTCTTTATTAATAATTTTTTATAAATATCCCTGTTAATATCCTTTATCTAATTCTTCATTTCTTAAATCATTTTCACATGGTGAAAATATTGTCAAGTCAAATTAAGTTAATCTAATTAGCTTAACTAACACTAAGAATATTTCATTGCATATCAACGTCTGAACAGAATCTTGATAACTCGAATAAACAATATGCGCTCTTTAATTATATTAAAATTAGGTCAAATTTTGGCAAACATGTGCAGTGGCGGCTCAAGGGTGCAAACAAGAATAAGGCTGTCAAGTCAAGTTGGAAATCTCTTCGGAACGCTAATCTCGAAAATGTTAAGTCTAGTTCGAAATTTTTTTAAAATATATCCGAATCATAGAGTAGGGCTGGCAGGCGCCTAACCTGTATAGGGCCGAGCTTAAGAGGGCCCCAGGCCCCAAGGGCATTTTAAATTTTGTTTACTAGAAGCTTAAAATGTTAAAAAGTTAAATTATTGGGATTTTGTAAAGTTTGTATTTATTACTTGTTATTGAATTAAATAAAAATTGGAATATTTGTTAATTTGTATGTATAAATTTTATTTTAATCATTTTGAGGTGTGTCAAACCGGCAGCGAATACGGCCCGCGAATTAATTTTTGTGGAAATTGGAGATTACAAGGCTTTTATAAAATAAGCTGGCGTGTTCTGATGTGGCCATCCACTTGACTTTACCATACAACCTGGCCCCTAAAATTATTTATAATCATGTAGGGGGGGTTAGTTTTTGCATTTTTATAGTTCTGGGGTCCCACTGATTATGTATACATAATTTGTTTGATTTTCATTTGTTTTACACCCCCCCCCCCATTTTGGGCGGTTAGTTTTTGGATTTTTAGACTTCTGGGGTCCCACTGATTATGTATTCAAAATTTGGTTGAGTTTGGTAAATGGCCAAGATTTTAATTTGTTGATCCCCCCCCCCATTTTGGGCGGTTAGTTTTTTCATTTGTAGACTTCTGGGAGTCCACTGATTATGTATACAAAATTTGTGTGAAATTTGGTTTTGATATTCACACTAGTTTTTGAGCTAGCTCGTCCACAAACATGTGGTAACGCACAGTCTAACAGACATTTTGACAAAACAATTATTATCTCGAAAAATATAATTTTTTCAATGTTCACTTGTTAGAGGTTTTTTATAGACCGAAATGCCATGGTTTCGCTCAATTTTATTATTCAAAATAGTTTCAGCCGTTTTTGAGATATTTCGAAAAAAAGAAGGAAAAAAAACACTTTTTTCATGGACGATTACAATACTTGACCATACCCTGTATGGTAAAGTAAAAAAAAAGACTAGATGAATAATATTGTATTTTTCTGTTCGACTTGTGTTAATTTAATGGCGGGACAAAATTTCTATGACCCGTGTAAATGTTACCTATCACATAAATAGCCCCCAAAATAAATGAGTTTGACAAATTTAAAATATCTATTTATAATACATTTTGAAGATAGCTTACTTTAAAAAAAGAACATCAATAAATATTTTATATAGTAAGAACTTTAAGTGGTAAATTTCTCTATGATATAGGTCGGAGGTAATTTAATTATACTTGAAAATACCAAAGTTTTTCAATCAATAATTTCTCAGTGGGCTGAAGGAAAGTCGAATTAATAAATATATTTTTTTTAAAAATTCACTTCTTTTTAATTTTTTTAATACAATTGCACAATACATTAAAAGATTTTCGTTCGAATAAGTTAAATTAGTCAAAAAATATTCAGTAAAAACTAGTTAGAACTTCAAGTAAATTGTATGTTCTAATTTTATCAGCTTTTCAGTTTTTTCATTTGATATGAAAAGTTTATAATCCAACTTTGACGGAGGTCTGTACGATTATTTGTTTTTGAGATATCGCGTATAGCCACATACGTACATACACATACTCGAAGACATTTTGCGGACCCTTGGCGAATTATGTTCACAAGCCTTCAAAATGTGTATTTCCGCAAAAAAATCGACGCCAAAAAATTTTCCCTTTACAATATTTTCTTGCACGCTAGTTGTTGATTTGTAATAAAATAAAAAAAATTAAAAATAGGGTCCACAAAAAACTCTCTCCCTGGGGTCCACTTCACCATGAGCCTTGAACGGAATAATTATAATTCCAACTTAACTAATTTCATTTAAATATTTAACTGAACTACTGAATTAAGTTTTCACACGAAATTCCGAAATCTTCAGATAAATAAAATTAATTTTATATCTTATAAATTAGAAATTTTATTAATTAAGTAGTTATAAAATTTTATCATAATGCTAAGATCTGTTAGTAATTTCATTTCTTTTAAAATTAATTCTAATTTAATTAAAAATTTCTATGAGTCGGAACATTTTCCTCCGATTTTTTTTATAAAGCGGGTAGCTTTCTACAAATTACCATGTTAAAAGCTAATTTGTGAATTTTTTACAATTTTTAATAAAGACTTTTAGATTAATTTTTAACCGACTTCAAAAAAAAGAGGAGGTTCTCAATTCGACTGATTTTTTTTTTTTTTTGTCTATGTTACCTGATATCTTCGCCAATTTGAACCGATTTTGATTATTTTTTTTGCATTGGGCTCAGTATAGTTTCCGATTGGACCCGTTTTTACTTTATCTTTATTACTTTACCATACAGGATATGGTCAAGTATTGCAATCGTTCATGAAAAAAGTGATTTTTTTCCTTTTTTTTTGAAATATCTCAAAAACAGCTGAAACTATTTTGATTGAAAAAATTGAGCGAAACCATGGCATTTCGCTCTACAAAAAAGCTCTAAGTGAACATCAAAAAAATTATATTTTTCGAGATAATAATTATTTTGTCTTTAACAAAAAGTCAAGGAGTAGGTGATAATATGTTCTATAATCTATATGGAATTCAGCTCTCCCCATAGATGACATATACAGCATATTAATTAACAAATATAAATTTTTAATAGTATGATAGCTTTGATCCACACGATTTTTGACATTTTTCATAAATTATACTCATTCACTGAATAAACAACTTTTTTCTTTCAGAAATTTACTTTGTTGATTTTACTTTATCATACGCAGGGTACAGCGAACCCTTTGTTTTACAAATATTAGTCTTAAAAATGGGGGGGGGGGGGATTGATAAATAAATAGAAACGAAGACAAGTTGTCAAATATGGGAATTGACTCAGAGCTTTAGTTTGCACTGTAGCAGTTCTAGAAAGTAATGAATTAATGATGCAACTCTGAGGAATACGTAAGAAAAGAAATTTGTGTAAAACGGAAACAATTTTTGGGATTCTTGCTTCTAAATGCTTAATGTTATTTCTTTTAAAACTCGAGGGGCCATATTAACCACACCTTTTTCTAAATTATATACTATCTAGTAATATACATAGTTTAAAAAAATTTCTTTTACTACTTCTAACGAACCAAAATTACATTTATATATATATATAGTAGCTGCAAGGGCAGCCTTCGGCACCCCTACCCCCTGCACCATGCACCCGTGCCCAATCCCCGCCCCCACCCCACCACCCCAGCACTCCATCCCGTACCCCACCCACATCGGACCCCCTACCCACGAACCCCAACCTCACCCCCACTCCCACCCACCACCCCCTAAACCCACCCAGCACCCCGACCCCCCGTATCATGCACCTGTGCCCAAACCCCGCCCCCACACCACCACCCCAACACTCCATCCTGCACCCCACCCCCGTACCACCCCACTGGACCCTCTCCTGAACCCCCACTCCACCAACCCTGTACCACCACCCCGCACTCCCCGTGCCCTCCACCCCCGCCTATCCCCCTGGACACCACCCACTCCCGCTCCACCCCCTACTCCGCCTTACTCCCTCACTCCACACCCATTCCACCCCGTGCACCCCATGCCCTTACCCACCCCACACTCTACCCCCGCACCCACCCTCCGCACCCAGTTTTTGCATTTCTAGCCTTCTAGAGGCCCACAGATTATGTATGCAAAATTTGGTTGAGTTTGGTCCAAGAGCAAGAATTTTCATTTTTTGACCCTCCCCCTATTTTGGGTGGTTAGTTTTTACATTTCTATCTCTTTAGAGGCCCACAGATTATGTATTGAAAATTTGGTTGAGTTTGCCTCAAGGGCAAGAATTTACATATTCTTCACCCTCCTCCCCCTTTTTGGGTGGTTTTTTGGGGGAATTTTTTTAAACAAAAGTTGTCCCAAATCACATCCCCTACAACTTTGCTCATTACAAAATTTGCCGTAGAGTTAATAGTTTAGGAATTATTTGATAATTTTCATTCGTGCACCCCCCCCCCAAACCCCCTTTTCAAAACGTTATATAGCTAAACACGTAGGTTAGAAGACATCTGATACAAATATGAAATTTGATAATAATCCCTTCAGCCGTTTTTTGACGTGAATCGTGAGCAACTTTTCGCGGAAACCACTAAAACAGACAGACAGACAGAAATACAGACAGACAGGAATTTTCGTGGGTGTTTTCGTTCATAACTTTGCTTGAAACGTGTGCAACCAAAATTTGGCGTGATTTGGACCAATGTACAGACAAAACCTTGAATTTTATATATATAGATTAATAGTATTTATAATCTAAATTGATTGTCCTAAATGATAGTGAATTATATGTTTTATTGTCTACCACATAAAACAGATTGGGGGAGGGGGGGGTTGACTTGACCATATGTCTCTTTTTGAACTTCTGTTTATCAGTAATCTGTTCCGTGGTCCCCAAATATTCCGTTTTGACAATTTTCTTCAGATAAATCAATAAATGCAAAAAAGCCTAAATATTTATAGTGGTTCTAAGTACTAAGTATTGTCTATTGTTTAATACTGTTTTCAATGTTTGAATGCTCTGAAATCTTTAAGACAGAAAAGTTGGAGTGTATAAATTAAAAAGTGCGTTACATATTTATATAAATTTATTTTATTTTTAAAAAAGTACCTATTTATTTATTTTAATCAATAATAACATATTTACGTCATAAACATGTTCTTCTTTAATATAGATATGTAGCCCTTCATTATCCTACATTATGAAAAAACTACACATCTATGCATATATTTATGGTGATAAAAAATAAATGGTCATTTTATTGAAGAAGCAAAGTTTAGTAGCGCAATTTCATAGATTTTGGAAGGTTAATCTTGAGTAGATGAGTGGCCGTGAATAAAAACAGATTCGGAGAGGGGATATATTAGCATCTTATTTAAATTTTATTTTCAATCTTTGATGATAAGATTGATGATTTTAATGATTTTACTTTACCATACAGGATATGGTCAAGTATTGTAATCGTGCATGAAAAAAGTGTTTTTTTTCCTTCTTTTTTTTGAAATATCTCAAAAACGACTTAAACTATTTTGATTAAAAGAATTGAGCGAAACCATGGCATTTCGCTCTACAAAAAGCTCTAATAAGTGAACATCGAAAAAATTATATTTTTTGAGATAATAATTGTTTTGTCAAAATGTATGTTAGTCTGTGCGTTACCAAATTTTTGTGGACGAGCTAGCTCAAAAACTAGTATATATTAAATATAGTATATATCAAATATCAAAACCAAATTTCACACGTAATTTTGGTCCATTGAGATTAAGAGCTGATTATATTTTGGTGTATATAGACCCAAAATTAAGGGGGGGGGATGACGGGTTAAAAATAAAAAATCTAGGCTATTTGAGCAAATTCAACCAAATTTTGTATACATAATCAGTGGGACCCCAGAAGTCTAAAAATGCAAAAACTAACCGACCAAAACGGGGAGGAGGGGGTCAAAAAATGAAAATCTTAGCCATTTACCAAACTCAACCAAATTTTGTATACATCATAATCATTGGGACCCCAGAAGTCTAAAAATGCAAAAGCTAACCCCCCAAAATGGGGGGGGGGTGTATGGTCAAAAAATGAAAATATAAGCTCTTGTACCAAACTCAACCAAATTTTGTATACATAACCCGTGGGCCCCCAGAAGTCTAAAAATGGAAAAACTAACCCCCTTCCCTACATGATTATAAATAATTTTATTAAATATAAAATAAATAAATCGGATTAGCAGAGAGCTTAAGACACTAGCCTTCTAAGCAGGAGTCCCGGGTTCGAGTCCGAGTCCCTGCATTGATATTTGACCGGCTATAATCTGATTCCTAGTCACCAATCCGTCTGGCAAGCGTGGTGACTTAATGCCAACCTCCTTCCATTTGATGGAAGAGGCCTATATTCAGCAGTGGATTGTCGCTATCGACAGGCTGATGATGATAAGAGGGCCAGGTTGTATGGTAAAATTCAAGTGGATGCCCACATCAGAACACGTCAGCTTATTTCGGGATAAATTTGATTGTTGATAAAATATTTTTTATTTTTCTGAGTAATTATATTATTGATAGCATCTTTCTACATATAAATATTGCGATTTAATAAAATGAAAATAAAAATATTGAGAATATTATAAATAAATAGTTGACCTTAATTTCAGATTTGTATTTATTTACATGAAAAGATGAGAAAAATGTTCACGGGTCTCTTCTAAATGATGTTAATGATATTTTCGGGTTACAGCAGCAATGGTTTATAGTGGTATAAGTAGTTATTTAAAAAAAATTAAATAAAATATAAATAAATAATTTATAAATTGATAGATAAATCCGATTGTTGAAAAAATTAAGTCACAAATTATATTATTGATATTATTGATAGGATACATACATACGTACATACGTTGATTAAATGAAATAAAAATAAAAAGTTGAGATTAATTTCAAATTTGTATTTATTTGCGTGATTAAATGGGAACAATTTTTAAGGCAGGTCTCGTCTAAATGTAATGAAAATGTGTTTGCTAAATAATAAATAAATTGCCGGTCTGGAAGGAAACATTCGCTCCTCTGATGTCGATACTAAATGATTTAATTCAATTTACGCTAAGAATAATAATTGTATATCTTGCTTACCTCACTGTTGAGATATTTATTTGAAATTGATTTCGCTGATGAAGATATTTCAATCCATTTTAATGCTTTGAAGGTCTTTCAAAAAAATCGATCCTTTAGTTTTTTTGATCGGAACGACACGACCAGCGACCACTGAGGGGGGGATAAGAAAAAAAAACAACAAAAACAACGAGAAACGGTGTTAACCGTGATTTAGAAGGAATCGATGGGCCGGAATTAAATTTACAACTGAATTAGAAACAAAAGAAATTCATCGGGAGATCAATATCGGTTTAGCGAGCGCGGAGGGGTTGTTCATCCCTGCGCCATTTTGCCTTGCGATTTCTTTTTCTCCCCCGAAAACCTGGCTCGGGAGATTGGCTGAAGATTGGTGGATGTAGGACTCAGGGTGGCTGGCTGCGAGGCTCGGGCGCCGGAGACAGACAGCTGGACGCGGCGGAGCAGGAGGTCTACCGGAGCGGAGAGCGGAGCGGACTAGCACCGGAGCAGATGGAGCGTCAGAGGGTGGCCCGTCGCCATCGCCGTCGCCATAGCCATCGCAAACACCAACAGAGGGGTGGAGGGATGGTGGTGCAGTTCAATTCAATACGAGACATCTGCTGGCAAAAACAACAAACACCAACAATCGACTAAAGCAATCACTAATTATTTCAAACTACTCAAGAGCAGGATCAACCATTAAGCAAAATAAGCCCCTATTGGAAAATCAAGAGAAGTTTCAACTAATAAATCCCAAGTGTTATAAGAATTATTTTTACTTTACAACAGGGTATGGTCAAGTATTGTTATCGTGCATGAAAAAAGTGTTGTTTTTTTGCTTCTTTTTTTCGAAATATCTCAAAAACGGCTGAAACTATTTTGATTAAAAAATTTGGGCGATACCATGGCATTTCGCACTACAAAAGAACCCTAATAAATGAACATCGAAAAAATTATATTTTTCGAGATAATAACTGTTTTATCAAAATGTCTGTTAGTCTGGTTGTCTGTGCATTACCAAATAATTGTGGACGAGCTAGATCAAAAACTAGTGTGAATATCGAAACCAAATTTCACACGTAGTTTTGGTCCATTGATTTTTCGTTTATTGGGCCACGCAGTTGGGGCTTCCACTAACAAGAAATATTTACATAGACGGGTGAATTTAATTATAGGAGTATTTACATAATTATAGGAATATTTACATAATATATTTACAATTTTTATTTTTATTTATACAATTTCTAGCGCATGGCGATTTCCCTATAAGTTCTCCTGCTGAAGCTATAAAAATTCATCAAAGAACCCCTCATCGCCCTGAAGGTCATATCGCATAAAGAGCTGATTAGATTTTGGTCCATATCGACCCAAAATTAAGGGGGGTTAAAAATTAAAAATCTAGGCCATTTGAGCAAACTCAACCAAGGTTTGTATACATAATCAGTGAACCCCCAAAAGTCTAAAAATGCAAAAGTAACCGCCCAAAATAGAGGGGGGTGAGGTGTAGGGTCAGAAAATGAAAATCTAGACCCTTGTACCAAACTCAACCAAATGTTGTATACATAATCAGTGGGACCCCAGAAGACTAAAAATCCAAAAACTAACCACCCGAAATGGGGGGGGGGGGCAAAAAATTAAAAAACTAGACCCTTGTACCAAACTCAACCAAATTTTGTATGCATAATCCATGGGCCCACAGAAGTCTAAAAATGCAAAAACTAATTCCCTCCCCCTCCCCTACATGATTATAAATAATTTTTTAAATATTAAATATAAGTGAGAGGCCAGGGTGTATGGTAAAGTCAAGTGGATGGTTACATCAGAAAGTGTCAGTTTATTTATTAAATATCAGAAGAGTTGTATACATCCCATACCAAAAATGCAATCCGGCATTTTGTTTTGATCTCCAAGGTACAAACACATCGGACACATAAAAAATGTTATTCAATGATATAATCTTCATCATTAAAAAAATTCTAAATCTAAACATAGAGTCAAACCATTTATTTTAATTAAATTATTTTGCGGATGCTTGTATTGCATTTTTGCTACTAGAACTCGGTTGTTTTAGATAAATGACCTGACCCACTCCATTTTCTGTCTGCTTACCAAAGAAAAAGTAAACTTTTTAAGAACCCAAACTAAACAAATTAAATACATACTCGTATATAAATTTTTATTGACACACCTATGGATTAGTTTAAGGTAGTTGTTTCACCATATTAGGTTTTTTGAAATTTAGACAGATTATTATTTAAATACTTCTTCATCGATTGGTGGCAAAATAAAATTTATGAACAATATATGGTAGTTCCGGAGATATTGAATTCCAAAGATAGAGTTTTTCAGACTCTTATAACATACATTGCATTATACGGAATATCGGAAAGTTTACATACATATTTAATTATAATTAAGAAACTCTTTTTACCATTGTTATAAAAAACTAAACCTCCATTAAACAATAACTAATATATTTATTAAGAAAATTTTAATTCATAGTTACAACACAGTTTCTGAGATATTAATAAATAGATAATGAAAAATGTATAAGGAAAAATTTACACTAAAAACAAGCTGGCAACAACGCATGTATTTAACCTAAAAAGTGGGTTAACTTTAGTAAATTTTTTGGACGATTTTTCGCTTCAGTCATTGTCGCAACATGTTTCAATCGCTTATTAAGAACTTTTTGTTTTATAAATCGATCTTTATAATGTATTTTATCTGTCATTTCTATGATAAAAATATTCAAGCTCGGACAATGTTGCCAGATTTGACAATCGAGCATGGAATTGGCTAGTAGTGGTACATAAACAGCAAAAAGTTTTGGGCTTATGAATTATGAATCCTTATTGTCTGACTATAGAGTATACTCTAGCATTAACTTTTTTCTAGTATTGTCACGAAACAACTATTTTAAATAAGATAAAGTAAAAAAACCTATCAAATTAAAATTACCAGGGCTAAATAGATTTTTCCAACCAAAAACTCTCTTATTCGTGATTTTCATCGGAATCGTCAGTGCCATTTCAACCTCTCTTGATTTTCTCTAAAATCTTGAATATACTACTATCGGCAATTTAATTTTTTATTTTTAAGAAATCAAGTGAAGGGTCTATTGAAATTTTATTTTTTCCCATTCAAGTCACTAGTGAAACAGAAGTTTATTAAAATTGTTATTTTATTCTATTTTCTCTCTAGCTACAAAGGCAGGGGGGATTACTTATTATAAACGTTTTACTTCAAAATGATCTAGCCTAGAATAATAAGACAGAAAATTATGAGAATAATTCATTTGTAAAATATTTCTAATGCGACAGAACCAAGGTGAAAAGCTATTAGATTTCTAAGATATTTTAACGGATGTTTAATTATCAACAACCCAGATAATCTAGATCTAGAACCTAGAAGATGTTTTATACAAGTCTTTTTACGTCTTGGGATCTTATTTTCTTGCTGTTTATTTCTGAAGATATCTTCTAGACATCTTAGTCAGAAGTCTTTAAGATTATTTTATAAGAAATCATAGAGATCATGCGAAAGACTAAAATATTATTATTTTTTCAATTTTTAACTCAGATATTGTTTATCATCATCACTTTCACTGGACCGATTTTCTTTGAAATTTTGAGCACATGTACATGTATTTTTGAAGATAATACAATATCTTATCAAATTTTAGTTGAACCCCCACCTCCCTAAAAATTTTGTTCACTGTCCCCTCTAATCTTCAGTTGATGTGTATCTTTGGATAGGCCTTAATATAAATTATTAAAGTTCAAATCTTCAAATTGTTCAAATTTAAGATAATCCACGTCCGCCTCCAAATAGAAGTGTCTAGAAGAGCATCTTCACCCCATTAATTTCTTACATACATAATAATTTTTATAAAAAAAAATAAAACCGACTTCAAAAAAACTAAATGCAACAAATAAAATAATAAGAACTCAAAAAATCAAATAAAATGCACTAAAAGGTATAAAATAATTATCTAATTTAGTTACAACTAAACGACGAAATTGTAACATGAAATCACTTTTTGAAGTCGGTGCTAAACATATACAGTTTATGAATCGAACTCGACGGATCATACTTAGTACGTTTGGCGGGTACGCTCGCTTTGGCACTGACTTAAAAAGTGATTTCATGATAATATTTCGTCGTTTAGTTGTAACTAAATTAGATAAATATTTTATACCTTTTAGTGCATTTTATTTGATTTTTGAGCTCTTATTATTTTATTTAGTTTTTTTGAAACAGTTTTATTTTTTTTATAAAAATTATTATTATTATTCTCTTTTTAGTTATGTTAATAATAGTAACTTAATATAATACCTTGAATGGATCTCGTAAGAGAAAGCGTCGGGCGAATGAATCAGAAAATGATAATAAAATTCAATTCATAAAAAGAGAAATGTTAGCGGGTTTTAAATGAATGTTTTAAGATTTTTTTTATAAAAGATTTTAATTATTATAATTTCGAGAATTGGAGATTTAGGTTATTTCATCATTGATCATATCATCAGAACTTGACCAAATTAATATGGGACCACACATAAGGTATCCCCTTTCCAATAAAAAAAGAATCATCAAAATCGGTCCATGTGGCAAAATGTTCTTGATGAACATACATAAAATAAATAAATAGGTATCTTGACTATCCTGGAGCTATACTGATCAAAACACAGAAAGAATCATTAAAATCGGTTCATAAACAAAGAAGTTATGCCTGAACAAACATAACAAAAAAGCTCCAATACCAATGAAATTTATATTATTACCAATCGGAAACTAGACTATACCCAATGCAAAAAAAATCATCAAAATCGGTTCACAATTGGCGAAGAAATCAGGTAACATAGACACACAAAAAAATCAGTCGAAATGAGAACCTACTCCTTTTTTGAAGTCGGTTAAAAATAGTATTTATTAATTATATGTAATCAAAAACTAAATATTATAAAAAACATCTATTATGCATTTTCATTAAATGATTGAACTTCTCTTGATAGTTGGGGTAGACCTTTCTATTTCGCAAGTCGAAATGTCACAGTGACCTGCCCTTTGAGCTCTTTAAGTTTCAAGAGCCCCAAACACCCTCACTAGGAAATTTATTTAGAGAAAATTACGTAATACTTGAACAACAGACTAAAGTAAATTATAAAGACTTAGTTCGTATATTTCAAATATAGATTTTCTTACTGGTGTGGGAAATTTATTAAATTCTTTTTGTGTTCTAATTCTGTCAAATTTACAGACATATTCAGAAAGAACATTATTTGAAAAAGTTTCGAAATTGATGACGAATGATATATTTCTGATTCATTTTCTCAACAAGTAATATAAATCTTAATTAGTATGACTTCAGAAATTAAAACATTTACCTATATATTATGGAATATATCTTTCTTATTATATTAAACTAGCAATTCTTGTTTATATATAAACGGTTTCTCGAAAACGGCTGGCTCTAGCTATATGGATGAAATTCACGGGCTAGGGGGTTTTTGAGTTGACATTTCGATCTTTCATGGTCTCATTTGCGACTAAGTTGTTTTTGATAAGTTTTTTGTTAATTTAAATGGTGGTTGTCTCCATAAAAATGTAGAATTATATTTTTTTTTCAATTTCCCCTTAATAAATAATTGGTTTTGAAATTTTAAATCCCACAAATCGATCATTACAAATATTATTATATATTAGAATTTGCCAATTTAATTAATTAAAGGTATTTTTCTATAAAATAATTTATTAGAATATCAATTTATCTCTTAAAAAATCCGACAATTCGAGGTATCGTAGCTCTTTCTTCAGGATTTAAAAGGGTCAACGAAAAAAACTCGGGGTATATTAATTTATTTTTAATTGCAATTCCATTCAAAACTTTGTGGCCAATGATACGTCTTGATAATGGCCATAGCGGGTGTAAATTTTGGTAAAAATATAAACTAAATTTTATTTCAATATTATTTTATTTTGACTGCGATTAAAAATCGACCTTTTACCAGAATTTAAAATTAAAAATAATATTATCGGTTTTAACAGAAAAAAATTACCGAGCATCGCTCGGTGGCCCAGGTACTATATATATATATCTATCTATCTTATATATATAAAATAGAAAAGTATGTGGATATATATGTATGTGGAAACGATCTGATTGGCCAGTGCATAGCCAATGCCAAAGCGTTAAATTATTAGAACGATTCTGATTGGTCAGATAGTGATCGTGCTTAGGCAATGTGTTAAATAAATCTTTCCTTATTCTTCCTTATTTTTGAATCAATTTCATTCAGCACATTCTTTCGATACTTACAGTAAGATTTTAAATTTCAATTATTAAATTGGTATGAACGAGACGCTCCCCGCCAGGGGCTAGGTGACGCCGGGCCGAAGGCCCGGTCGTCAGCTAGTAGTATATATATGGTAAACGACATATATTGAAATTTTTCGAATATCTAATCAAAAACTCTTAAAATCTTTACACATGAAAGTTTGATGATGAATATCTTTTGAACGCTTAATTTAATCGCCAAAACATAAGACACATTTTTTATAGAGCAGTTAATTTCCTACAAAAATTTGTATTGAGAATTTTATAATTGCTATTCATTGTCGAGTTATAAAATTCATAAACAAAAATGAAATTTGTCTTAAAATAATCAAACTTAAATCTTAAATATCTTTCAAATGGTGGGGTTTACGGAAAAATATAAGAAACCTTTTTTGTAGAGCATTAGATTTCCTACGAAATTCTTCAAAAACATTTTTCTGTACAATCAATTAATGATGAGGTATTAATTTCTTTCTATTGGACTGAGAAAAAAATAAAAAACTGCGATGCGGAGGATCTTCTTATTAAAATTAAGAGCTCATATTTAGAAAGAATTTTTTTAACGTGTCTAGCAACCCATTTTTCCGTGTCACTAGTAAAAAAAAATAATGGATTTTTTTGACCCACCCTAATATATATATATGAGTATATATGGTAAACGAACTTGCTTCTTTGCTAAAACTGCCCATTACCAACTATATTTTCTGATATTTACACAGCTTACATTTTATTTTTAACAATTCCTGAGTGCAGAAATATCGTTTAAAATTAATAAAAAAACTATTTAAGAATTTCACTATCACAAAACGCTTATCCGGCTGGTATGGCAATTTTATCTATCGAACAAGACCGAGCAGAGAAAATCGATACTAAGGTAATCGATCGATTTGCGGAGGCAAAAGCGAGAAAAAAAAATGTTTTGCTAGGTAAATTATTTATAAAAATGAATGATATTTGACTAGATTGATTTAGCTGTAAAAATAAAAAAAATAAAAATCTTCGGACCCATTTTATTTATTTATTTATTTTTAAGCCTTTAATGGTTCAAATTACATTTTACATTTAACATTCTATATACAATTTAGTTATTTAGTATCATTATTATTACAATCATCATTTTTATTTTTTAACTATAATAAAATACATTTGTTTTCATTTTTAATTAAACTATGCACAAGTAACTTATGAGGAGAATTTTCTAGGTTAGGTTTCACAAAAGGTGCACAAGTTATAAAGGAACCAGGCCCCGAGGGGCATAAGCCTCTCCCATGGTCTTCCAAGTGTCTCTGTATCTTGCCACTCTCATCCATTCGACTCCAGTCACTCTCACTAGTTCGTCATTCTATCTTCTTTGTGGTCTTCCTCGCGATCTTTTCCTGTCTAGGGGACACCACTCAGTTAGAATTTTTGGCCATCTTTCATCCTTCATTCTAGCAATATGCCCCGCCCATCTCCATTTACTTTTTCTTAAGTCAATGCTAATATTTCTCATTTTTGTAATTTTATATAGATCTTCTATTTTATGTCTGTCTATTTTTCTGTAGCCAAGGATACTTCGGATCATATTTCTTTGGGCTATCTCGAGTTTTTGTACCGTTAATTCAGTAGGCGACCATGTTTGACTTCCATATAGTAATGTAGGAAATACACATGTTTTTAGAGTTTTGATCTTTACGTCCAGTTTAATTTGCTTATTTTTTAATATAAATTTTAAAGACCAGAACTTGTTCCAGGCTAAGCCTATTCTTCTGTTAACTAAACCCATTTTATATCCTGCACTAATTCTAGATACCACTGTATTCACAGACTTGATAGATAAAATTTATATTCAGTGATGAGAAGATAAAATGTAATTTTTCAGCTAAAATATCTAAGATTTTATAACAGAAAAAAGAAAGAAATTGGATTGACTTGCCTTGATTAGAGATATTTATTATATTTCAATTCTTGGAGAACTGCAAAACGAGATAATGTACGAACAATTTTAAAACTTTCAAATGATCCAAATCTTGATATAAGAAGATAGATTTAATTAGTTCAACAACTAATTTGTAATATTAAACTGATAAACAAAAATAGTAATCGAAAAATGCAATGGGTATATTTTTATCATAATAATAATCCAAAGGTTATAGTATAATTTATTTTTACGTTATCCAATGCGAAGCATGGGAGAAAGTATTGTAATCGGTCGCGCGGCAAGCGCGACTTCAAAGGGTCCTCAGGTAAAGACTACGGAACCCATGGTCTCAATTAAAGTCACAAATTGTAGTATTCAATTAGGTTGAATTTTAGCACGTGACGGTTTTGACAAAAATTACATGGGGTCTCGTCGAGAGGCCAAAAAGTGCCATTTTTTCATTTAGTGCGTGCGGATGGATGGATGGATGGATGAATGTCTGTTATCGTTTTTTTGGCCCACGATTTTTTCCACACCGTTGCACCGATTGAAATGAAATTGAAAACCTACCATTATTTTAACAAAATGAAGATTAGTTTTTGGTACATATCGGCCCACAAACATTAGTACTTTATTTCGGTACTTTTTTAGTTTTTTCTAAATATCTTGAAAATGACTTAACCAATTTTGATGAAATTTAATATCCTAATTAAGTGCCTTGGGGAACACAAAAAAGGTTAAATAAAGTTTTCAGTAAAATTATATTTTAAAGTACTTTACTCTAGAGTAAGATAGTACTTTTTAAAAATTTTTTAAATTTATTCATTTGATCGTTTTAATATAGCTCATTTAACCAAACTTAAGGAAGAATGGATAGGCTTCTCTCTGTGAAATGCTAAAAATTTGGGAGGACATTTTATAAGTAACGATAGCAACAGCGTTGTTTTCTTATTCGTTACCTTTGCTGAAGACATGGAGGAATCGACTTAAAACCAAAAATAGCGATTGATTCTCATCTACTACTTGAGGAATAACCATTCTATATTGGATTTTTGACGTTTCGGCTTTTATTGGTAACCATTGCTGAAGACAGAGGAATCGAGTTAAAATCAAAAATAGCGATTGATTCTCAACTAGTACTTGAGGAATAACCATTCTAGATTGGATTTTTGACATTTCGGTTATTATAGTAACCATTGCTGAAGACATGGAGGAATCGACTTAAAATCAAAAATAGCCATCGATTCTCATCTAATGCCTGAGGAATAACAATTCTACATTAGGTTTTTGACGTTTCGATTATTATTGGTAATCATTGCTGAAGACAAGGAGAAATCGACTTAAAATCAAAAATAACGTTCGATTCTCATCTATAACTTGGGGAATAATAATTCTACATTAGATTTTTGACGCTTCGGTTATTATTGGTAACCATTGCTGAAGACATGGAGAAATCGACTTAAAATCAAAAATAACGATCGATTCTTATCTAATACTAGAGGAATAACCTTATTGCATTACATTTTTGATGTTTTGACTATTAATGGCAACCTCTACTGAAAACGTGGAAGAATCGACTTAAAAATCAAAAAAGACTAAATTCTTTTTTGGTAAACAACTCAAGCTTGAGTTATTTGCCATAAAAGAATTTAGTCTTTTTGATTTTAAGTCGATTCTTCCACGTTTTCAGTAGAGGTTGCCATTAATAGTCAAAACATCAAAAATGGAATGCAATAAGGTTATTCCTCTAGTATTAGATAAGAATCGATCGTTATTTTTGATTTTAAGTCGATTTCTCCATGTCTTCAGCAATGGTTACCAATAATAATCGAAACGTCAAAAACCTAATGTAGAATTGTTATTCCTCAGGCATTAGATGAGAATCGATGGCTATTTTTGATTTTAAGTCGATTCCTCCATGTCTTCAGCAATGGTTACAATAATAACCGAAATGTCAAAAATCCAATGTAGAATGGTTATTCCTCGACTATTAAATGAGAATTATTTTGGAATTAAAGTCAACATGAACTACAAATTGCAAGTGATATCTGATTAATAATAAAGGAACAAACATATTAATATTTCAAATGAATTTGGATAAAGTTTAGCAACGATCCGTTGCAGTTCATTTTTTAATTAAAAGAGTTAATACATTTTTAATAGTAAAAAATGAAGTTGTTCTTAACAGGACATCGCATTCTCTCGATACCTAAGAAAGAAAGGATCTTATTTAATCAATTTTAATTATCTGTAAGTTCACAACATGTTATTTTATAATAACTCAATAAAATAATAAATAATTTCAATTAAATACTAATAATATGAAAATAGCTTTTCTCTGTCCTCTGAATCTTGGGCTGCTGGTAGCCAAACTTAATGATGTTTATATATAATACATATAATCGAATATTTAAATTTTTTTATTTATTTATAATATTAAATATTCTCATCATTGGGATTCAGTTCCATAACATAATTAATGTAATTTTTATTTTTCAGAGGATGAGGAACAAAATAAGTGTTTATTTACGACTTATCAATTGCAACGTTTCGCCACTTTTATTGCAGCTTCTTCAGGCTCTACAAAGGAGCAAATACATATATTAAAAACACATTCAAAAACATTTCTCATTCATTCAATTCAAAATCAATTTCATATAAATACCTTGATAAATAAAGCTCTAAACACTTTGTCAATTTTTTAAGCTCTGCCATTATTACACATATAGACACTCGAACACATTTCCATTTCACCATCAACAACTCAAAAACACCAACATCAACAAATATACAATTATAACTTTTATAATTTCACTGGCAAAATTCAAAACATTTCAAAAATAGTCAACATATTATAAAACTATTTACAATATACAACTATATACAAAAATCGGTCAAAATATCTTAATATATATATATATATATATACAAGCGACGGAAATTTTTCCTTTTTTTCCTTTATAAATTAATTTATCTTTATTACTCTCGCTGGTCAAATTCAAATGATCTCAAAAGGTTCAACATACTACTATACAAAAATAATAACAATCTTTATAATAATTTCCGAAGAATCAATACATTAAATTTCAATCATTATGTCATTAGGCTCTTTTAAAATTATATTATTATTATTTACATTTTTTCACTCATACGCCACAAGTCCAACACCAAAATTTAAGCAATTAATCATTTACTTTTTCCTCATTTTTTATTATTACGAACCTTATAATTATAATTAATAAATTATTATATATACAACTTAAATTGTTTGTGTCTGTTCTGAAGTTCATAGAGTCATTTAAATATATATAGATCATTTCACTTAGCTCTCTCTTAAACAGGTTTTGTTCATAATCGAGTATTGTCACTCCATCGAAATCAAAATTATGATTCTCTTCAAATCTGTGCGTAGCTAATGCTGTTTGGCCCACTTTACCTTTGTTCGAAATCTCACAATCTTTTTTGTGTTGGTAAATTCTTTTTTTTTTTGTTTTGTCTGGCCAATGTAAACCTTTTCACAATTATCACATTCTATTTGATATACCAATTCTGAACATTTCATTATTTCTGTTTTGTCTTTTAATCTTGGCCTGCCGTTTTCATATTATAGAACGCAGGTTTTACATGTGTTTTTGTAAAGCATCTCGAAATAGCTTCTGACAATCCCATTATATAGGGAAATTTAAAATAAATTGTATTAGCATTATTATCCATTTTTCATTATTATGAATTCTATTGAACTTTTGTAAACATCTTGATATAAATGATGAAGGATAATTATTGATTTTTAATATCTCTCTTACCTTTATCAAATTTTCCCTGTGAAGCTGCAATAAAAGTGGCGAAACGTTGCAATTGGTAGGTAAATAAACACTTATTTTGTTCCTCATCCTCTGAAATACTTATATGAACTTTTCTGTTGGAAATGAAATCTTGTTTAATAAATATCATAATATAAATTTAAGTGACTCAAAGGGTTAGGCAGTGATAATGAAATTTATGTGGAAAGTTAGATAATTCATTATGAATAATTTAATACCATTTTGAACGAAATCGGTTCAGTACTTTTTGAGAAAATTGTCAAAAACCCCAAAAACCAACTATGAAAGGCCGTTTTAGTTGATGCCGGGTGTCTTGCGAGCCAGCCTCTTGATAAAACAGAGCAATTCTTTAATTATAAATGAAAAAGAAAACGATCTTATTTTATTTATTTCATCTATCTGAAAGTTCACAGTATGTATATTATATAAGTAAATAGCATTTTGATTAAGAATTTTGTAGTTTAAAAGAAATTGTATGAAAAGATTCAATTTCTTCTCTCCGGGAGCGAATCAACTAGAAATGGTCAACAGTTTTATTTTTTTTTCTCATTAGATTCAAATCTATTGAAATTTCATACCTGTGTGTGATTTTTATTTATCTTTAATAGCAAATAATTATTATTAGAAAATTTGCATTTTAAAGTCTAGATTATTTGAAGTTCAATTTAAAAAACGCTAATAATTCCGTTAAAATTTGAAATTAATAGATATTATAAAGCAGTTAATTATGAATCATTTAATACCATTTTGAACGGAATCGGTTCAGTACTTTTTGAGAAAATTGTCAAAAACCCAAAAAACCAACTATGAAAGGCCGTTTTAGTTGATGCCGGGTGTCTTGCGACCCAGCCTCTTGATAAAACAGACCAATTGTTTAATTATAAATGAGAAAGAAAACGATCTTATTTTATTGATTTCATCTATCTGAAAGTTCACAGTATGTATATTATATAAGTAAATAGCATTTTGATTAAGAATTTCGTAGTTTAAAAGAAATTGTATGAAAAGATTCAATTTCTTCTCTCCGAGAGCGAATCAAGTAGAAATGGACAATAGTTTTATTTTTTTACTCATTAGATAATTATTCAAATCTATTGAAATTTCATACATCTGGGTCATTTTTATTTATTTTTTATATCAAATAATTAATATTAAGAAATTTGCATTTTCAAGAGTAGTTTATTTGAAGTCCAATTTGATAAAACGCTAATAACTCCGTTGAATTTTTTTTTTAAATATTAAATTAATACATCGTATAAAACAATTCATTATGAATCATGTAATATCATTTTGAACGAAATCGGTTCAGTACTTTTTGAGAAAATTGTCAAAAACTATCTGAAGCGTCAAAAAACGATGTTTTTTGAAAGCATGAGATGGGTTTGAAAAAAGATAAAAAAGTCATATGAAACGAAACATTGACTTGTGACATGAAGGTAAATTTTAAAATGTTTCTAAAACGGCCATTCATAGTTGGTTTTTAGGGTTTTTGACAATTTTCTCAAAAAGTACTCAACCGATTTCGTTCAAAATGGTATTAAATGATTCATGTTGAATTGTTTTATAAGATCTATTAATTTAATATTAAAAAAAAATTTCAACGGAGTTATTAGCGTTTTATCAGACTGTACTTCAAATAAACTTCCCTTTAAAATGCAAATTTCCTAATATTAATTATTTCATATAAAAAATAAATAAAAATGACACAGAGGTATGAAATTTCAATAGATTTGAATAATTATCTAATGAGTAAAAAAATAAAACTTTTGGACATTTTTAGTTGATTCGCTCTCGAGAGAAGAAATTGAATCTTTTCATACAACTTCTTTTAAACTACAAAATTCTTAATCAAAATGCTATTTTCTTATATAATAAACATACTATGAAACTTCAGATAGATGAAATCATTCAAATAGGATCGATTTGTTTCTCATTTATAATTAATTTGGTCTGTTATATCCAGAGAATATCTTGCCAACAGACCTTATTTGTCATTGATTCAAGTCCATTCATTCTACAATATCGGAATATTTTTTAACGAGCAAACTATTGATCTTAGACATTTTACTTATATGAACTTTTCTGTTGGAAATGAAATCTTGTTTAATAAAGATCATAATATAAATTTATGTGACTCTAAGGGTTAGACAGTGATGGTGAAATTTATGTGGAAAGTTAGATAAATCCTGAACTAGAGGCTTAGATATTATACATATTCAAAAACTCTAATGAACAAACATTTTGGTATTTTAATTTACTAAAATTAAGTTCATTATCTATAATTTGCTCCGATGAATAATTAAATATTTAGAGACGTTTCTTTTTCTTCTTCAAGTACCATATTCGATTCCGAGACTCGACGATTACTGTTGAGAGTATCGTTTCCATTGTAATTTTCCAGGGGAAATTTTTCAGAGGGGTGGTTTCACATAGTCATCCCCTGAAAGATTCAGATTATATCCGTTCAAATATTGGGAGCGAGTCAGGCTTAAGCCCCGGCAGCTTGATTAGAAGGCATATAGGGAGGATTAAATATTTGTTTGTAAACATTATAAAAGCGGTTTTTGAAAAACGGTGCTCCTTATGATACTATGTGAAATGTTTGTTGATATCCGTGTCATCAACAAAATTCTATATTTTTTGATTCAAAAAATTACCTGGTCTGAATTTTTATATAAATTAATGAAGTTTCACAGTATGTCTATTATATAAGAAAATAGCATTTTGATTAAGAATTTTGTAGTTTAAAAGAAATTGTATGAAAAGATTCAATTTCTTCTCTCCGAGAGCGAATCAACTAGAAATAGCCAACAGTTTTATTTTTTACTCATTAGATAATTATTCAAATCTATTGAAATTTCAGACCTTTGTGTCATTTTTATTTATTTTTTATATCAAATAATTAATATTAAGAAATATGCATTTTCAAGGGTAGTTTATTTGAAGTCCAATTTGATAAAACGCTAATAACTCCATTGAAATTTTTTTTAAATATTAAATTAATACATCTTATAAAATAATTCATTATTAAACATTAAATACCATTTTGAACGAAATCGGTTCAGTACTTTTTGAGAAAATTGTCAAAAACAATCTGAACAGATGTTTTTTGAAAGCACGAGATGGGTTTGAAAAAAGATAAAAAAAATTTCAACGGAGTTACTAGCGTTTTATCAAATTGGACTTCAAATAAACTACCCTTGAAAATGCAAATTTCCTAATATTAAATATTTGATATAAAAAATAAATAAAAATGACACACAGGTATGAAATTTCAATAGATTTGAATAATTATCTAATGAGTAAAAAAATAAAACTTTTGGCCATTTCTAGTTGATTCGCTCTCGGAGAGAAGAAATTGAATCTTTTCATACAATTTCTTTTAAACTACTAAATTCTTAATCAAAATCAAAAAAATTAGCTGGTCTGAATTTCTATATAAATTAATGAAGAGGTTAAAATAAGAGACGTGAAGCTTTTATTTATTTCTTTATACTTTATCCAATGCGAAGCATGGTGAAAGTATTCTAATCGGTCTCGCGGCAAGCGCGACTTCAAAGGGTCCTCAGGTAAAGACTACGGAACCCATGGTCTCAATTAAGGTCACAAATTGTAGTATTCAATTAGATTGTATTTTAGCACGTGACTATTTTGCCAAAATTTACCTGGGATCTCGTCGAGAGGCCAAAAAGTGCCATTTTTTTTGGAAGTGCGTGGGGATGGATGGATGGAATGATGTATGTTATCGTTTTTTTCGTCCACGATTTTTTCCGCACCTTTGCACCTGTACTGTGTACTTGAGGAATAACCATTCTATATTGCATTTTTGACATTTCGGTTATTATTAGTAACCATTGCTGAAGACATGGAGGAATCGGCTTAAAATCAAAAATAACGATCGATTATTATCTAATACTAGAGGAATAAACTTACTCCATTCCATTTTTGATGTTTTGAATATTAAAATTCTTTTTTGTTAAACAACTCAAGTTTGTTTCTCCAAAACCGCTTTTATAATGTTTACAAACAAATATTTAATCCTCCCTATATGCCATCTAATCAAGCACGACTCGCTCCAAATATTTGAACGGATATAATCTGAATCTTTCATGGGATGACAATGTGAAACCACCCCTGTGAAAAATATCCCCTGGAAAATTACAATGGAAAGAATACTCTCAACAGTAATCGTCGAGTCTCGGAATCGAATATGGTACTTGGAGAAGAAAAAGAAACCTCTCTAAATATTTATTTAGTCATCGGAGCAAATTATAGATAATGAACATAATTTTATAAGTTAAAATATCAAAATGTTTGTTCATTAGAGTTTTTGAATATGTAGAATATCTAAGCCTCTAGAGCAGGATTTCCCAGTATGTCTATTATATAAGAAAATAGCATTTTGATTAAGAATTTTGTAGTTTAAAAGAAATTGTATGAAAAGATTCAATTTCTTCTCTCCGAGAGCAAATCAACTAGAAATGGCCAACAGTTTTATTTTTTTACTCATTAGATAATTATTCAAATCTATTGAAATTTCATACCTCTGTGTCATTTTTATTTATTTTTTATATCAAATAATTAATATTAAGAAATTTGCATTTTCAAGGGTAGTTTATTTGAAGTGCAATTTGATAAAACGCTAATAACTCCGTTGAATTTTTTTTAAATATTAAATTAATACATCTTATAAAATAATTCATTATTAATCATTAAATACCATTTTGAACGAAATCGGTTCAGTACTTTTTGAGAAAATTGTCAAAAACAATCTGAACAGTCAAAAAACGATGTTTTTAGAAAGCACGAGATGGGTTTGAAAAAAGATAAAAAAGTCATATGAAACGAAACATCGACTTGTGACATGGAGGTGAATTTTAATTTGTTTCTAAAACGGCCTTTGATAGTTGGTTTTTGGGGTTTTTGACAATTTTCTCAAAAAGTACCGAACCGATTTGGTTCAAACTAGTATTAAATGATTCATAATCGATTGTTTAATAAGATGCATTAATTTAAATTTAAAAAAAAATTCAACGGAGTTATTAGCGTTTTATCAAATTGGACTTCAAATTAACTACCCTTTAAAATGCAAATTTCCTAATTTTAATTATTTGATATAAAAAATAAATAAAAATAACACACAGCTAAATTTCATTAAATTTGAATAAATATTAATGAGTAAAAAAATAAAACTGTTGACCATTTCTAGTTGATTAGCTCCCGGAGAGAAGAAATTGAATCTTTTCATACAATTTCTTTTAAACTACAAAATTCTTAATCAAAATGCTATTTTCTTATATATATAATAAACATACCTTCAGATAGGTTTTCCCTTTAAAATGCAAATTACCTAATAATAATTATTTTATATAAAAGAGAAATGAAAATAAGACACAGATATGAAATTTCATTAAATTTGAATAATTATCTATTGAGAAAAAAATAAAATTACAAAATTCTTAATCAAAATGCTATTTTCTTATATTAAAAAGTTACTGTGAACCTCAAGATAGATTAAATTTATAAAATAATATAAATTTATTTCTTATTTATAATTCTTTTGGTCTGTTATATGGAGAGGATGTCTCGCCCTATCAGAGTTTTTTATTGATTCAATCCATTCATTCTACAATATTAGAAAATTTTTAACGCATAAACTATTGATTTTAGACATTTCAGTCATATTAACTTTTCTGTTTTAAATTAGATGTTTTTAATAATTACATAAATTTCTGTACCTCAGTCAGTGATAGTAAAATTTATGTGGAATGTTAGATAAATCCTGATCTAGAGGCTTAGATATTCTACATATTCAAAAACTCTAATATAGAAACCTTTTAATATTTTAATTTACTAAAGCAAAGTTCATTATCTATAATTTGGAGCCTGACTATTTAAGTAAATAGAGAGTATTAAAATATCAAAATTAAATAATTTTTTCTGAGAAAAGTAAACATTATTTTACAAAAATAAAATCGGTTTTAAAAAAGGGTGGCCCCTAATATTAAACTGGAAATTTTTATTGAAATCCGAATCATCAACCAAATTCGAAATTTTATGAATCGAAATTGAGATAAATACTCCGTACAAAACTCATTGTGTAGAAAAATCGAAACTCCATTATTACGAGGCATCACTTATGTATTTTTCATTAAATTATTTCGTTAATTCCAAAATTTGTCAATTCTATTAAAAAGTTATTTGATCTCTAATCGGATTTTCGAAATGTGGTGATTAGCTGGCCGGCTGCCGCCCATAGAAAAACTCCCTATCTACGCCAATGATCGCGACGATCAGCCCATTTTGAGTCATTTAACTAAATTTTGGAGTCGAAAAAAATAAAATGACAATGAAAAAATTATATTGGCCAGGGACCAAAAGTAAATTCAAAATAAGCTGATTTGGCCATCCACATGACTTTACCATACACCTGGCTCCTCTTCTATTTTTGAACCCCTCCTCTTCTGAGCCACTATCAATTTTACATAATGAGACATTTTCATAGGCGGAATTTCATGCAAATCGATCAAAGAGATTAGGACTTATATTGATAGTTCTACATTTTAAGCCCCTCCCCCCATTTTAGTCACCGAAAAATAATTACTCTCTTTTTTTATTTTAGGGCAGTTTTATGGTAATTTCTAAATTTTTTTTCTTATTTTTTTTTTAGTTTAAAAATTGTATAATTTAAATTTTTAAACCTCCCCCCGCCTTTAATTTTTTGTTCGATTTCAACCAAAATCTAATCAGTTCTTAATCTCAATGTACAAAAACTACATGTGAAATTTGATTTTGATATTCAAACTAGTTTTTGAGCTAGTTGATGCTTTCTATTTCGAAACACTTATACTGCATGAGCCCTGAATTGACACAGGACCGTCAAAGATGATGGGAAAGAATTAAGGGGGCCAAACTCTTATAGCGATAATAAGGCTAGTAGATAAGAGGAATAGTTTATTACAGCGTTTCCCAAACTTTATTGACCGCGGCCCGGTACGAGGTTTCAAAAAACATTTATTTACAAAACAAATTTTATTTTTTAATAAAAATTAACTTATTTGCTATATGAAAGAGTACAAATTCACACTTTTCCACTATTTCTAGTGTCTAGCTGATGTAAAAAAATAATATGTAAAGAAAAAATTTCTTTTGTTTTTAATTTTTTTACGACCCGGCAAAATATTTCTACGACCCACTGCCGGGTCGCGTCTACACTTTGGGAAAGGCTGGTTTATTATATATGTTACGGCTAATATGCTAATTTGGATAGTTTAATAATTAGCTGGATAGTTTATAAACTAACCAAACCATTGGTTATTTTGATAGAAAACGCAATTTCCACTAAAATAACACCTAGTTTGCAAACTAACCAAGAGTCTTGGCTAATTTACTTGAAATTATTGAATAAATTTTAATTTTCTCATTGATATATCAAAGAATAATTGATACGTCAACAAGAATTGTTTTGACCGCGCTGATTTGAAAAAAGATATTTTTATCTCGCGAGACTACTGCGGATTACGCTGTTGGAGTCTGCGGAGTATTAAGTCTGGACCAAGAGGAAAAAGATGTAATCACCTAGCTACAATCCAACGTCATTTCGCGTATAGCCCGCTAGACATTCGGATGGATCACCGAGTGAATTTGAAATCTCAGATGTTATATACTCGATCTCCCAGTCCAGAGCGCTAGATCTATTAGCATGTATGTTAGATGCCTGCCATTAATTAACTAGAAGGTTTTCTACATTTTATTCGATCGCGACTCTAATGTAGGGAATTAGAGTCGCGATCGAATAAAATGTAGAAAACCTTTAGTTAATTAATGGCAGGCATCTAACATACATGCTAATAGATCTAGCGCTCTGGACTGGGAGATCGAGTATATAACATCTAAGATTTCAAATTCACTCGGTGATCCATCCGAATGTCTAGCGGGCTATACGCGAAATGACGTTGGATTGTAGCTAGGTGGATTACATCTTTTTCTCTCTTGGTCCAGACTTAATACTCCGCAGACTCCAATAGCGTAATCCGCAGTAGTCTCGCGAGATAAAAATATCTTTTTTCAAATCAGCGCGGTCAAAATAATTCTTGTTGACGTATCAATTATTCTTTGATATATCAATGAGAAAATTAAAATTTATTTAATATCATTATTTCAAGTTAGAAATATATAAGTTCAAATATTATTTTCACTCAATATTTGACAAAAATTCCCTACATTAGAGTCGCGATCGAATAAAATGTAGAAAACCTTTAGTTGAAATTATTGAGAAAACAAAAGTAGCGGGTTAGTTATAAACTATCCAATACAGCCTGGCTAATATGAAAACAATAATTTCTAGTAAGACAAAATAGCCAAACCTTTGGCTGGTTTATAAACTAACCAACAAATTTTCTGGTTAATTTACAAATAAAGTTGAGTGCGAATCTAACTAATATCATTTTTTTTAAGAACGACTTTGAGTGTGTAGCTATCTTCAGTGGTGTGATCGAACGACTTTCCATTTAGCTAAGAAGAGCTACGAACAAGGCTGTTAGTAGTATTAGTTTATAAACTATCCAGCTAGTTTATAAACTATCCAAATTTGCATATTAGCCGTAACATATATAAGTTTATTATTAAGGGGACTCGTAACAGGTGGGCATAGCGAGTCTTGAAAAAGTTTCAAATTTTTCTTTGATTTTTGTTTGGTTTCACGGCTGGCTAAAATCTACAGAAAGACATGTAGGTGTATTTTTGACATTATTAAGCAAAAAGCCTTTGATTGAAGTAATTCAGCGCCTCGCCTGTAAAGTTGAGGGTATGCATTCAAATAGAACGTTCTGCATTGCGGGTTGCATTGACAGGCGCTGAATATTTGACTAGTATACATATTATTTCACCAGCTTTGTATGAAGAACATCAAATCACAAGTGAGAACACCATTTTATGATGTTCGTTTAGAAAACTGTTTCCGTGTTGCGACAACATCAGTCGAAATTAATTTGATGAACTTAGCTCTGCAAAACAAAAATTAAATTTTTTTAAATTGTCGTATGATGACTTGATTCTCAGTTATCTATTATTTTCTTCAAAAAAAATTAGAGCACAAAGAAAGATGTTGCTTACACCTCAGCGAAATGACACATACTGATTTTTATAGAGAAATGATGACGCTTTAACATGAATATAGTTATAAGATGGCCCGATACGATTTAATGCTAGTTACGTCATCTTTTGTAAATCCCTCAAAACTTATTTGTACCCCTTGTACTATTTGTATCTTGAAGAAAAACAGGCTAATACCCACAATAAAAAAAAAAAACTATTAAAATTGTTGAAATTTCAAGTAAAGATGAATATAAAATAAGGGCTATATATTTGAAATGATTTTCTCAAGAACTTTTAGATAACAGAAATCAATCTTTGCCAATATTAATTTATTCTCTCTGAAGAAAAGGGCGTTGTCTTCAAATCACGAAAGATATCATTTCAAATCGATTAAAGCAAAACAAAAAAAAAAAAGATTATCTAAAAATATAGTCAATATAATCTTCATTGATTTCTTTAGTTTTTTTATTTATCAAATATTTTTTAAATAAAATTTAATTTAATTATTTTAATTGATTTCTTTGTTTAATTGCTTACATTTTCATTTACCAAACTATTTGATATTAGCTATGTGCCAAAAAATTATTTTTAAAAAACTATTGAAGAGAGGTCCGGGTGAGCAAAACGAATTCTAATGTCGAGAGTGGCGTTAATGGGTATCCCCCAATTGTGTCGCCCCTGGAGAGGACTCTATTTTCCTTTTTACTAAAAATAAATAATTTTTATTGGTCTATTTTTTTGCTAATATGATATAAATATATTTTTGTAAAAGATAATGCAACTAATATTATAGGATTATAAAATATAGCTTACCTAATCTGTGTATTTATTTCATGCAAATCAGTGGCGTAGCTTGTCCTAAATGGGCCATTTTGTTGTGCGCGGCAAGTATTTTTTCCTTAATAATAAATATAATTATTTTAAGGGTAATATTTTGCAGGCGGCTGCCCTTTTGATTGTCGATCGTCCCTTTTGACAATAGGAAAGTGGACTTTACAATTCCACTTCCTGAACCTCAATAAATGTAAAGTAAGTTGTCATATTTGTGTCAATAAATAAGTTCTGTCGAATGGCTTTTAACGCCAGATGTCGATAGTAAATTCATTGGGTTTTTTCGTGTTTGCGTAGGAATTTCCGAGACTAATTTCTAAAAGTAGGCGGGCTTCAATATTTTAAAACGCCCTGCTGATTACGAATTTAGCCAATAAGAAGTTTTTGGGAAATTTCCATTCAAAAAGTCAGGCAATTTTCAGAGACAAGCAGGCAGGCTTTAGGGCAGTTGAGCAGAGGAGTTGAAACATGACAGTTTCCAGTTGGAAGATGAGAATATCAACCAACAGATACAAAATTGAAGTTCTCTAAGCCATCAGCGAAGAGAAATGTACTTATTTCTTAAATAATAAAAACAGTCTATATTAAATAAATAATACCCTTTTATTTAAAACGAAACATCTCCTTCAATTACCATCAAATTTAATAGGTCAGATCGCAGGACACGTTACCAGACCATTTTCTCCGAGCTATAACTCTTCGAGATAAAAATCTACAAATCGTCAACCTTTCTCTGGTCAAGAAGGGTTGCAAACACAAATTAAATGTTGTCGTAACAATGTATCAAAATTTGTCGGGGGCCTTTCTACCCGATGTCGATAACATTTTACAAATATTTGCTAACACACGTCGGGGCCCTATAGTCCGGGGACCCCGTATAATTGATACGGCCGATACAGCGGTAGCTAAGCCTTGATGCAAATATAAATAAAATGTTTGAAATTAAACATGCTTGTGAAAAATTTAACTAGCAATCTTCTATTCTGGCCAAGCTGCATGAAGAGAATTTAATTTAATTAATTTAAGTCTAAAATGCCTTGGATTAATAAAAGTGACCTCTCGTAAGCAACGAGTACCATTAATTTACATAATCTTTTCTTATTAGTTGGAAGGGACTGAGGGAATTTCTTAGTCGTGAAGATGATCAAAAGAAATATAAACTTGAATCATTATGCTTCTTTGTATAAATAAGCCATTGTACTATTAAGTACATTGGCTTATTTTGATAGAATTAAATTTTTCCTCCTTTTTACTATATGACTATATCCATACGAAGCATGGGAAAAGTATAGTAATCAATGAAAACATATCATTATTTTAACAAAATGAAGTGCTGATTAGTTTTTTGTACATATTGGAACATAAACATTAGTACTTTATTCTAGTACTTTTGAGGGTTTTCTAAATATCTTATAAATGGATTAACCAATTTTGATCAAATTTAAGAATTTAAGTACGTTGATTACTTCAAAAAAAGTTATTATAAATTAAATTAAATTAGCGAACGAAGAAAAGATTTTTATATTATAGACAAAAGGATCACCCGGGATTCGAACCCGGGATCTTCGCATGTGCGCTGCGATGCCTTTATAAGAGCCTTAGCACTTATTCTTTTGGCCACCGATCCCTGAACCCAAGCTGATACTTAATATCTATATGAATTTGGAATTTTATTTTTATTTAATCTTTTAATCTCTTCCTCGTTCATTTTTGCAGCTCTGTAGTGGTCAGACTATTATTAAACTATTCTCAAACGCCTCCCAATCGATCACAAACCCAAAGGTCGAAAATAATTTTTTCTTTACCCCGGGGCGCAATCACAACGAGGCCGCGTCGAAAGACAATTATAAATTAAATTAGCGAACGAAGAAAAGATTTTTATATTATAGACAAAAGGATCAGCTGGGATTCGAACCCGGGATCTTCGCATCTGCTCTGCATATAAATATATAAAGGCATCGCATAGACCTTTGGGTTTGTGATCGATTGGGAGGAGTTTGAATATTGTTATTATTAAGTTTTTAGGAAAATTCTTAAACATTTTAAAGTACTTTACTCTACAGTAAAATGGTACTTTTTTGAAATTCTCCAAAATTTATTTAATTGGTAGGTTTAATAAAGTGGGGCTACATATTCAGTCAAACAAATATCACAAAATTGTGGTTATCAATTAAACTTCCATGTTCAGCTCTAAAACTTATCACTAAAAGTATCAAATAAGTTAGTCAGTACATTTGAACTATTTAACTGTATTTTGATTTATTTTTTTTATATTGAAACTTGTAGTAAAATTGAATCTTAATATTAATATTTTTTCCTCGTGTTTTTTCGTAAATCTTGTAAACTACTAACTCCAAGTATAGCTTCCATATTTACTACAGAATTTATAACCAGATCTAGATATTTTTTTTAAAGAAATCATAAATGATTTGACCACGAATAAATTATAAAGCTGGAATATATAAATAATTGAATTACTACATAATTATTTTCTCAATAACTAATTAAGTGGTTGCTCTTTAGTTCATAAAGATGATTTCCCAAAGATAATAAAAATAATGGTTAAGAAACATGGTGTAGGTTCTAGTTGAAGAATTAATAATATATAGTTAATTAAAGACATACAAGATAGAATAAATAAAAGTAAAAGAAAGAATAAATTTAAAGGTTACACTTGATATATTTGGGGGTATGAGCCCATTTCAAGGTAAAGCATGAGAAATCTTTTCTCAACTTTCGAATCTCTAAGCATGGATAAGGTGTGGATTAATTTTTAGGATCACTTCTTCACATTCTTAAAGGGAAATTAGACTTAAAAAAAAATTCACTCAAGAAAATGGTTTCTTGAAGAATGTAAAACAATTTCAAATCACTAAGCACCAATATAGCAGTAATAATTTTTTGTGGTCACCCCGAGAGTCTCAAAAGGTCAGACTAGTTTTATTTTAAAATTTTTTATCTTAATATTACACCTTGTCCTACTTTATATTAGGTTTTAAATTAAAATAAATATATGTATATACATCTAGCTAATGTCTTTAACCCCTTTCCTCAAACATGTCCAAACCTAGTAAATGCAGAAATAGAAGAATTCCTATGCTCTCCACTACAACTATCTCTTCCTAATAAACTATTTTCTGTAAAAGAAATGAAACAAATTATAAAAAATGAGCGTAACAAAAAAAGTCTCCTGGATTACTATTGAAATATTAAAAAAGTTACCCAAAAAAGGACTAACTTTCCTCACTGAACTGTACAATGCCATTACAAGAACATGTCATTTCCCAACCCAATGGAAATTCGCTCAAATTATTATGATTTTGAAACGTGGAAAACCCGAAAATCAACCTTCATCATATCGACCGATCAGCCTGCTCCCTCAAACATCAAAAATACTAGAAAACCTTTTTCTCAATAGACTTAAAAATGAAGTTGACTTAGATGAATTAATACCCTATCATCAATATGGATTCTGCCAACAACATTCAACGTTGGAACAAACCCACAGAATTTTCAACGTCATTGAAAAAACTCTTGAAGAAAAGAAAATTTGCACGGGTGTTTTTCTATACGTTGAAAAAGCATTCGATAAGGTATGGCATCAGGGATTACTTTATAAAATCATAAAATGTTTCTCTGATCATTACTATTGGTTATTAACATCTTACCTTAAGGACCGTTACTTCTAAGTCAAAGTAGACGGCGATTTCTCCCATATCCGTGCCATACGGTCAGGGGTTCCCCAAGGTAGCATATTCGGACCATTCCTATATTCTCTGTACACTGCGGATATTCCAACAACTGAAGATACATTTATTGCCACTTACGCCGATGATACCGCCATTCTCTCAACAAACACGGATCTAGGCACAGCTTCTAATAAACTGCAAGAACGTCTCGACACCATTCAAAACTGGTTTCATAAATGGAGGATCCATGTTAACGAAACAAAATCTACTCATATCACCTTCACTAATAAAAAAATCACATGTCCAACCATCTTCCTAAATTCCAAAATCATTCCATATAGTAACTCGGTAAAGTATCTTGGACTGCACCTCGACTCAAGACTTACATTGAAAATTCATATAGGCAAAAAAAGAAACTAACTTAATATTAAATAAAAAATGTATTGGCTGTTAGGGAAAAATTCACAGCTTGCTTTAAAAACAAAAGTTTTACTTTACAAGTCAATACTCAAGCCATATGGTTGTATTGTTGTCAAATCTGGGGCACAGCCAGTGAATCTAACTTGAGTAAAATTCAAAGAGCCCAATCGAAAACTCTCAGAGACATATCAAATGCCCCCTGGGATATTATAAATGAAAGACTACACATTGATCTTGATGTACCATCAGTTAGAGAGGTCATAAGCAATTAATTCATTAAACACAAAAGAAAAATCACACTAATATATCGGCCATCGTTCTTCTGGACAACAGTGAAACAATCAGAAGAAGAAAGAAATTTCATGTACTGGATTCAGAAGATCGAATGTTAACTTTTAACTGGAAAAATAAATTCAATTAGGGAAGTCATCACTGGATGACAGTCCCTTCAAGTCCATTTCTATGTAATCAATTTTACTTAAAGCTATATGTAATTTTTTTAAGCTGATTGTAAATAAATAAGTAATAATAATAAAAAAATAAAAATAATATATATTATATAATAAAAATTAACCATTAGTTTTTAAATTGTATTTTATTCAATACTATTCTAATACAAATTTTTTTTTATAAATATAAAACTTATTGAGATTTTTAATGTTCATTTTATGAATCAATAAAAATATATTTATTTTATACATAAATATTGATCATGTGTATATTTTTTTAAAATTTAGTTCGATTTTTCTTTTTTTTTTTTAATTACTTTTTTCCCTTTAATTTAGATATACATTTGTTTTCAAGAGATTTTTATCTCTCTATAATATATAGATATTTAAATCAGAATCATTTAAATTAAATTAAAATAATTAATCAGTCATTTTTTATATTTTAAATATATATTTATATATATACAATCGAAAACTTTGGTAAATAAATAATTATAATTACAAATAAAAAAAATTAAAATAATGACTTTTTTTAAAAAGAGATTCGGTTTTTATACGAAAATTTCAACAGCTTTTGTTTTCATTGTTAAAAATTTTTTTTTTTAGAATTTTTCAAAACAAGCTAATAGTTCAGATGAGAGTAATTCATAGATATATGTAATTCATCGTTTGTTAATTATAAAAAGTTTTATATTTTCGAGAATATTTACAAAATAAAAGGACATTTTTAAAATGATTATTGGATCTTTAACAAAGTTTGTTTGTTTTTAAGTAAAGTAAACGTGAGTAGTTAAATCGATTAATTCAGATACTTCATTCCGAGGGGTGAACCGCGGCCTAAAATCGTGTACACCTACTTCCACTTTCATTTCCAAGTAGAAGACAATAGATTAGCTAATGAATTCCAAAGACGATGTACACTTAATTCCAATCGCGGTTCACCCGTCGCTTCATTTTATATATAGGTATATATTTTCAATTATTTTATTAAAAGGGAAAACGAGGAAATAAGCTGGATCAAATCGGTAATCTCTCTGTTAAGCCCAGAGTACTCAATGGTTATTTTTCCTATTACCATTTTTAAAAAAAATAATAAAATAATTCTTAAGAAATGTAGAATGAACTATCTGAATATATTATTTGATTTAAATACTTGCGGTTATTTACTAAAAAATTGTTAAAAATGTAGATTTTCAAATTGTTTTTTGAATCAATAGTTTTCAAAAATATTAAATTGTAACAAAAATTACAAAATGGAAAAATATATAAAAGTTTATTCTTTAAATACCTATAGTTGAGAAAGTATTTTTAGTTTATTATATTTAATTCTTGAAATAAAATTTTCAGAGATATTAAATTACGAGAAATAAATAGAATCAAGAACAATAATATATTACTATATAATTATATTAAAACATGGTGTCATTTTTATCTTATATGTCTACACATTTTTGTTAAAAAATAAAATATATGCAGCGAACGGAGCGGCCGCTCCAGGCGCCAAGTCCCAGAGGGGACGCCTCAGGGGTAAAGAAAAATAAAGGAATTTATTTTGATTGCGATCATGTGGCTAGTGCGTGAATAGCCGGATACTGACTGAGAATATGCCTCGCGAGCCCAGCCCCTTGAGCCAATTGCCTGGTCGGTCAGTACGTGCCCTGCCCAAGGCAAAAGTGCCTGATGCCTCGTCCCGATACTTCGGTTGTCGGTTTTTGTGAATGCTCAAAGGCACCTCGGGTCGTTTCCTGCGTTCACTCAGGACGGTTCTGCGTCAAACGCCCGAGGCAGCCTCGCGAGGCTGCTCGCTCATTCAATATCCGGCTAATGACCTTAAGACCGCAAGGCCCAAAGGTTTACCAGTGGCGCCAAAGACCCAACTGGTATATATTAGGGGCAAGTAGGGGGCGCCATTATTTGGTCTCGCTCCACCCTAAGACTTGCCTCGGGCCGGCACTGAATATATGCAAGTTCGATTTTCATATACATCGGCGAGTCCGGGTTTCCGATTACAGCTCATTACGCCATTTCTCTCGGTCGAAGCAGGTATTTTTAAATTTTCATAATATGGTAAAATAATTTTATAAAATATTTAAGATGTCTCTTCAATAGTTGTCAATGGAAAATATTATAATATAATAAATTATTAAAAACTTATGATGTTGGCTGAATAACTTATGCGTTATTAAGAAATAAAATATTTGGCGACTTTGGAGTGGAAAGAGGCCAAATAGCTGAATCAAAACAAGTTTATAAATTTATGTATATATACAACAGAGATAATGTTATTATTTTCGTTAATGAAAAAATTTAATTTATATATTTGAATGTGAAGAATTAATTTCATTTGGAAAATAAATTTTATTAAAATTGATTTAAAAAAGGATTTGAAATTTAAAGTTATTTCAGACTTTTAGAGATTGTATAAAAAATGGCAGTCTAATTTATTTATGTAAATTAAAAAGATTTTTCTTTAGTTTAAAATACTGGAAAAATAAAAAAATAAATACATATTTAAAACTGAATTCAAAATAGAATGAATTTAAATTTTAAATTAATTACTTAAGAATATATATATACATATACCATATTAGGGTGGCCGTTAAAAATGGAAAGGTAAAATTTTTGCGTTCCCTCCCTTAAAATCGGTTTAGAATACAAAAAACTGATCTACCTGAAATTGTGACCGATTTTGATAGTAATAACCCACAGAGGGGTTGAATTTAAAAGCGATTTAACAAAAGAAATTGCTGTTCGTTCGTATGAAAATGTGTACCTTATAGTTTTTGGGGTCGTCGGACACGAATCTAATGTGACAAATTTTTTTGACTTTTGATAACTGTAATTAAAACAGTCATTTTTTTAAATATTATGTTTCTCAATGAAAAAGTGTGTCTTTAAAAACACATTTTCGTACCAAAATATTGGAAAAGATTGTTAAATTCAAAAAACCCGAAAAGTATGTGGTTAAATTCAAATTTGACCCTTGGCGGTCGGCGAGGCTTCTTCTCTACCTCTTTTCTTTCCTCCACCCCTCCGGAGGTGAGAGGTCGTCCTTGCCTGTCTACCAAGTTCATTTTACTCTGATTCGTCATTGAGCGTACTCACTTTCTTACTTTCTTGATAATTTTTCCTTACTCTTACTTGATTTACCTAAGATAACCCTTGCTACTCTTAATTCCTTTCTCTCTCTGATTTGACCCCTGTTACTCCTGGACAATCTTCTCTCATCAACCGATCCTGCTTCTCATCTGTTTCTTTCTCTCCTTACAAAAACCTTGCCACATACCGCTCTGCCTTTCTCCCGAAATTGACCCTGTGCAATACTAAGCCTTTCGACACCATTGGCTTGAATCGATTCATTTATTGTAAATATTCACCCCTTTTTTGAATAAAAAGATACAGTGATTTTATATATAAAGTGTTATTATTGCGTGTCTTCACCTACGCCCGGGTTAACTACAATTCTATCCGGCACAGCTCCTATCACCTACAGTCCACTATATAATCAACCCTAAGAAATCCCCTTTTTGGATTTAATCAGTACGATTTCCTGTGCTAAATTTCATTTAAATTTCAACCCCTCGGTGGCACGGGTTATTACTATCAAAATCAGTCACAATTCTAGCACAGCTCAGTATTTTTATATTCTAAACCAATTTTAGGGGGTGGGGTGGGGGAAAAAAGTTTACCTTCCAATTTTAACGGGCACTCTATATATTAAATATATTTGAAATTTCCCTTTAACTGTATAATAAAGTATTAATAAAAAAAAATTGGCTTATTGCTATGAATAGTTCTATGGTAATTTGATAAAATAAGTGTATATTTAAGTAAAAAACATAAAAAAAAATGATAATAAATTAAACATAAATAAAAAATTTCAGAAATGATTGAATTACAAAATAAAAAGAGAAATTTTGGCAGTAAATACAAGATGGTCAATATCATCAAGTTTGGACACAGGCAAATACACAAATAGAGGAAAAATAATTGATTATACATGTTTTTAATATATAAGAGCCAATATATAAACGTGAAATGTCTTTAGAAAATATGTGCTGAGCACCCATTGACTGTAATTTCTAGATAACAAAAACAACTCAAACATATATATCGTCCTAATTATTTAAGAGATCTGTTTTTATTTATGTGTATTTGCCTATGTGTCTTAGATCCTATGGGTATCAGGCATAATTTGTCAATTCGCTCAATAATTATATTTTTCTAGACTATGAATAATTTATAATAAATTATTCATTCAAAGCACTTCAAAATGAATGTTTTTAATTTAATATGCAGTTAATATGTTTATAACAAAATTGTTATTAAAACACATTTCATCATTCGTAATAAAAAAAAAAAAAAATATTTGTATGAAATCTAAGGATGTTCTTTTTTTTATTCTTTTGTATTTTATTTATTTTTTTTTTTATTTTTTTGGAATGATATTAATTAAAAATAAATTAACATTGTTCAAAACAGTATAAATAGCATAATTACCATAAATTTATATATATAGATATTTATATACATATAATTTTTAATATATTATTATATGGCATAAACAAACAGTTTTCCTAAAAATATTTGTATATTATATGTAGAAATGTATATAATATTAACGATAATAGTTTTTATATTTGAATTTTATTTTAGGAACCACTGCTTTAAGAAATACCTTTAGATGATGTTCTATGAAGATTATTGTTTAAAAATCAATAAAATATAATTTGATGGCTGCACGATTAAATTAAATTAATAATACGAAATAACAAATAATACATTTGAATAAAACAAAATGCAGGCTGTTTAGATCTTTGTTTTGGCAGTGACAACAGCTGAAAAAACAAAAAAAAAAAAAATAGTTAAGATTTTATATTAAACCGTTTTATTTTTCTAAATTTTGTGATATTTTGCAAAGCCTGGCTAATAAGAATTCCTAAATAAATACTTGATTGTTTTATTGAATTAAATAAATACAATTCTTTATAAAAACAATCTCAAAACGTTTATAATTAATAGAGATTGTGGTGTTGGTGCAAGGTGAAACATCTTTAATAAAGATAAAAGTAAATAAGTATTATATGAAATATTCAATTCACTATGAGTTCAGATTTCTAGGTCACTTGTTTCACATTTAAATTAAAAAAATATAAAAGAGGTAAATTTTTTCAACTATATATTTCGAGCTGTAAGCTCATCTTCAGAAAGTACAGAATTATAATATAATATATTGAAAAAATTTACCTCTTTTTTTTAATTTTAATGTGAACAAGTGACCTAGAAATCATAACTCATAGTTAAATTGAATATTTCATATAATATTTATTTACTCTTATCTTTTATTCAAAACGTTTAATAAAAAATAAAAACGTTTAGCGAAAAATATTTCTCTTATCAATTGAGAATTTGAAAATTAGTTGCTAAATGCTAGTTGTATTATAATTCTTACAGAAAAACAGATAATTTTTCAAATTTTTAATTAACAAAGGAAGAATTTTTACCGAAACGTTTTGATTTTTTTATTAAATATTTTGAGATAGATTTTATAAAGAAATATAATTTATTTATATGTATATAATATCCTAATATTTAGAATATATATTTAATGACGCGTATATATATTACATTATATAGACGTATTCTAACTTTCTTTTAAGTGTTTTGTAGGAAAATTATGAATATTTCGTAAGTAATAAATTTAAATATTTGATATACAGGGTGAGTTTTTTTATCTTGAGACAGTCTTATAACTCAAAAACAGTGCATTATATGGAAACAAGTTTCAAATAAAAGTTTGTTTATATCGAAGGGAAAACTAAACTACGCTATTGTTTGTCGACGTAGAACAAGCTTTCAAGGGTACTTCAATGTCAAGTTCTGTTTTTTAAATGGAATTCTATATTTTTCTATTCGTCTACTTAATCTACAAAAAAAACTTCCATATAAAACACTGTTTTTGAATTATAAGACTGTCTAAGATAAAAAACTCACCCGATATAAAGTACACTTGTTTTTTGTCATTAATAAAGATTGGGTTTATGAATTACATTTAATTTTATTAAATGTTAATATTAATATTAATTGTTAAATTAAAAATATGAAAATGAATTTAGTTTTAAAAATATTGAAAAATATAAAATGGATGCAAAAGTGAAAAAAATTTTGAGGAGAAGAGATACAGTTTTTTAATAAAAACTCGTGAGCCATTCATTAGCTATAGGTAACTTATAAATGTTCAAGGAGTATAAGGATAAGTACTATTTGATTTTTGTCCGATTTTCTGCATTTTCATCTAGACGTTCTGAAGATATATATTCCGAAATCTAACCAATTTGTTGTTTTTAAATAAAAATGTTTTGGCAGCAGAACAGATATTTCGTGAGCTTGTGTTAAATATAAAGATAGGGCATCGAAGCATTCTCTTGCCACCATGCAATTCAGAAGAAAGCAATAAACTAATAAGAGATCCGGGCTTATCTCACTCACTCGATTCCATTGCTCATCGTAGTACCATTTCCACACTTTGATTATACTAAAGATACTACCATGGCATTTGTTCTAGTTAACTCAATAATCGCAACTAAAGTCTTTTTTGAAAGAAACAGCCAATTTTCAAACGCTCAACATCCCTTCGCAATCAAAATTGGTAAGAATCAAACCGACGATTTCGCTATTTCGTTTATCACTATGACCTCCAGAGACTAGAACTCGCTTCACTGTCTTTCCAGAGCATTAAGGTAAAAGCACCAATAGTGGGCCATGTACCAGTAGTGGGCCACATTCAAGAAAAGTGCAAAAATTAGCTTATCCAACTTTGAAAAATTGCTCTATATATAGATCATGCCATCGTCTATATATAGCGCTACTTTTCAAAGATGAATAAGCTAATTTTTGTACTTTTTCTTGCATGTGGCTTTACTGGTGCTTTACCATATAGCCGAAACCAGATTCAACGATGTCAGAGTTGGATTATTCTCAAAATTAAATTTGAAGTCATTTCTATAATAAATTTTATCTTTCATCATTTTCTTGGCTTGAAAATTATAAATTTTTTATTTTTTGAAGCAACTCTCATTTTGGGTTACTAACGATTTCACACGCAAAACATAAACAAGAGTTCCCGGAAGCCCATGTTCAAATTCTTGCCATGCAGGGAATCAAAAGATCATTTGTAATCCCTTTTTTTTTTTGATTATTTAAAAATTGTCCATATAATTTAAATGGAGGAAAATTGTCAAAGTCGACTTGTGACGTTTTCGTTTAAATAAAAAAAATATGTATTCAATATTTTTAATTATACTATCGATTAATATTAATATTTTTAAATTGAGAATTTTACGCAGACAGGCTTTGCAAAATTTTTAATAATATCAGATTTATTTGAATGTGTTATTTTTTAATGTATAGAATTTCAACCAAATCTTACCTTATTAAACATCAGATCCAAAATAATTATGCATTTAACCATGGGTGGTGCATTAAAGACTCTTTACTGCGATCGCCATAATCATAAAGAACTTCTTGACCTTCAGGAATATCATCTCGTGCAACAAGAATAAGTCGAGGTTTGTTTTTTACCATAACAGTTTTTGTTAAAAGATTGCCAAATCGTGAATGATTTACTAGTCTTCCAAGTCGTCCACTTTCTGCTGTTGCATCTATGCTGAGTTTTAAAACAATTACATATTATCAATTATTATTTAAATGAAAATGATGAATTAATTATAAATTTAGAGTGTTTTATAATTGTTATTTTATTAGATATAAATAGATTTTGTTGGTATTTTTAAGTCAGAAAGGTTCAAATCTGACATAAATACAAGCATAGTTATCTACCAAGATCTAAGATTTAAATTAAGACTTGTTTCTATCTTAGTTAATAAAGAATATAAGAGGAAAGAAAAATATAGATTTAATATCGTAAATGATTCAATATTGTTGAGATTAGACCAATGGTTCCCAGCCTGGGAACGATCGCCCCCAAGTGGGCGATTTGGGTTATCAGGGGAGCAATAAATAAGTGGGGGCGATGAGTATTCAAAGGGGGAAAAATTAAAATAATACTGTACAGTAGAAGTTGTCGGGCTTGAGTTGTTTGCCATAAAAGAATTTAGTCTTTTTGATTTTAAGTCGATTCTTCCACGTTTTCAGTAGAGGTTGCCATTAATAGTCAAAACATCAAAAATGGAATGCAATAAGGTTATTCCTATAGTATTAGATGAGAATCGATCGTTTTTTTGATTTTAAGTCGATTCCTCCATGTCTTCAGCAATGGTTATCAATAATAATCGAAACGTCAAAAACCTAATGTAGAATTGTTATTCCTCAAGTATTAGATGAGAATCGATGGCTATTTTTGATTTTAAGTCGATTCCTCCATGTCTTCAGGAATGGTTACAATAATAACCGAAATGTCAAAAATCCAATGTAGAATGGTTATTCCTCGACTATTAAATCAGAATTATTTTTAATTAATGTCAACATGAACTACAAATTGCAAGTGATATCTGATTAATAATAAAGGAACAAACATATTAATATTTCAAATGAATTTGGATAAAGTTTAGCAACGATCCGTTGCAGTTTATTCTATTTTATTTAAGAGTGGCCGGATAAACTGATTTGGTTGTTTTTATATACGGTAATAAAATTGTTTAAAATAATAAAACTGCTTTATTAGTTACACTTTACTTCAAATTAAAATTGGGCATAAAATCAGAGTCGTAGCCACGGTGGTGTTTTAGGGATCAGAATCCCCCCCCCAAACCCCAGGGCAGGGCTCATGGGAAGAGTAACGGCAACGACAAACCGTTTCTTATGGCAAACTAACTGTAACTAAATATATTATTAATTATGGAAAAGGCTGGATATCTATAAATCTAAGAGTTTTAACAAAAAAGTGGTTCAAGTAAACGTTCAAGTCAACAAAATTTCCTAAAGAATGAGATAGAAATCAAGTTTCTAGGATCAGTGGTTTTCATTTTATGGAGGAAAAACTGAGATTTTTTGCAAAAAATTGCGGTTTTTCAAAACTTCAACCTCATAGCGGCACGAGTTAACAGTTCCAGTTAAGATGAAACTTTGTTTGAATTTTACCAAATTTAATCTAGTTTAAAAATGTATAGAGTGGTCTTTGTCGAAAACATGCTCTTTCATAGTCAAAATGGGAAAAAATCGAAAAAAGTGTGAGTTTTTGGGATTTGCGGAAACAGAAAAAATATGCCAATTTTCAACTAGCGCGAGAGTCCAAACGGTTGACCGTAGAAAAACCTAAATGATGAAAATGAATGAACTCCCCCCCCCCCCCCCCCCCATGAAAATTTTGTGGCTACGCCACTGAATACAATGAAAGTGAAAAGGGGACGATAAGTGTTAGCTAACCTCCAGAAAGGGGAGATGGGCCACAAAAGGTTGGGAACCACTGGATTAGACCATTAATGAATGAGTGGTTAAAAGATTTAAAATGTCACTAATCATTTAAATGTGGGAAAAGTGAGTTATATTTTATTAAATTTAAGGTTAACTTTTAAGGAGATAGGTGTTGGTTCAAGGTGAAACATTTTTTAATAATAAAAAAAATTAGGTAAAATTGCGAGGTGGGTTTCACATAAAAAACTGACAACCCGAAATATATCGAAATTTAAAAGTCACTTTTGTTTTATTTTATTTTATGTGAAACCCACCTCGCATTTTTACCTAATTTTTTCTTATTAAAAAAATTAAGGTTCTTTTCCATAATTCGGTTATACTTTTTCCAGGGGTTTGAAGGAAAGATGTAATTTAATAATTTAGAATTTACTTAAAAAAAAAATTTTATAAACAAATAAGTTGTAAAATATTCAAATATAAATACATACCAATATTGTTGTCCTTTGTGTTTAAAATAGTACATATAACATCCTTTATTTTGATCTTGTGCATAAAGCCCTTCGCGAATTCGTGCTTCAGTGAGATCAATAAGTTCACCAGCATATTCTACAACAAATTCTCCTCGACAAAAATGTCGTGTGGTTATCACTCCGCGACCTTTGCCTTCAAATGTAGTTACCTAAGAAAAATAGAAAATTTTAAAGAAGATGTTGTGATATTCAGATTATAGTCAATTGGTAAATCTAGTACAAAATTATTCAATTTGATTTTAAATTTCATCTTATGCCATAAAGAGCCTCTCGGGGCCATATATAATTCCACAAAGACAAACACTAATGAATCGATTTTGAAATGCAATGTTACACAGGTGTAATTAGACAAATATTCATGTAAATTGGATTTCCGCTGGAGGGCTTTTATTTCGTTTCAGAATCAACCCATAAATATCATATTTCATTGCATCATGAATTGTCCTATGAATTTTCCAAAATGATTACTAAAGGGTAGATTTTTCCATATTTGCCATTTTTTTTTTTTTTTTATATTAAAAGGATATGAAAGCGTAGTAACAATATAATGTTATCGTGCCTATTCTGTTAGTTATCGACTTTTACTATTATTAAGTACTTAGAAAATCTATAAGTCAAAACTATCCCTAAAAGGTAAGATAATGGAAGATGTGAGATATGCTAAAAACTGGAAAAAGTAATTTAACAGAATCTTGGTTGTAGATCAATGACAATAGTGAATTAAATTAAAATGAATTAAATTGAAAGTTTTTGCCGAGAGTAGCAGAATTTTTATATATTGAAGGAGACAATAAATTTTGTACAAAATAATATCGAATTAACTTTGAATAAGCCTAGGACCTACAAATCCTCGCTTGAACTCGAATTACACCTACCGTAAATTGATCAGAGTCAATTTTACTTAGGGAAAGTGGTGTAGGTTTTAGGTGAAACATGATAATAATTAATAAAGTAAAGGGTGTGTAGTTTCACAGTGAATGAAATAAAACTCAAAAAGGTTTATACAAACTCAATATATTTCGGATTATTAGTCCATCATCAGGAGTTTACAGGTTAAAATCATAAATGAATTCCTGTGAAACCATTGTAATAGACTGATGAAGAGGGCAAAGCCCTCGAAACTATAGTCTCGTTATAAATAAATAAAATTTATAATTCCAGCAGAAGACACACTCTTGTATTGTCTCCTTCGACAATAGTGTGATAGATTTTAAAAGAAAATATCATATAATTGTGGGAAATTATTTTAATGAACATTCATAATTTCTATTTTACTAAGAGCATATGTTTAGCACGTGCCCGGTCAAGAGATTGCGGCCCGTTGTCCTTTCGAAGGGCCATCTTCTTTGTTCCAGGCCCTGTATAGATCGGTGAGTTGTCCCTAAGAACTTTATAGTCAGGCTAAAAGCTTTCTGTCATAAATAATACTATAACAACTTGATTTGATGGGATGTTGACTGACAGTGCATCCCCCCACCACCCATATGCATGTGTGAATGTGAGTGGCAACGGGGAGTCATTCGACAACGAGAGTTGATTAAAGATAGTTCTAATTTAATGTTTTAAGTCAGTTGATGGTTTAGTTGCCAGTTAACAACGAGGGTTGCTAGTTCTAAGCTGATGTTTTAAGATGATCTACACCTAGACGGAAATATCTAAACACCCCCCCTCCCTTTTTGTAAATAAATACATTTAATAATAAATACGTGTGTTATTTGACCACTACGAGCCAATTTAATGAAACGCGCCCCTACATAAGAATTAATAACTCCTGAAATCGGAAACTTGGAATTTTTGTTGAAATCGACGTTTTGTGAAAATTTAGATCTTGAGGAAATTCTTTATCGAATAATAGAAACATTATTTTTAAAATTTTAAAAAAGTTTCTAAAAAATGTTTCAAAAATTTTCTTTACTTTAATAGAAAGTTTTACTAAGAAAAATGAAAAAATATGTAGTGGTTAAATAAGTCTAGTATTACTTAATAAATAATACATTTCTCTAGTGAATTTTCATCTTTTAATTGATATGGATTATCGAACTGGTCGAACAAATTATCCTAAAGCGCATAAATAGCAAAGCCTTTAAACAAATAATTGATTGTTTAGCTGAAAATATTAAAGCTATAAATTTATCTAGTATTAAACAAAATGAAAAATTAATTAATTTAGTATGCTCTTTGGAACTTTAATAATATTAAATGTGTAAAATTGATTAATGAAATTCTGTTTCAATTGCAAATTATAAGGTGATGTTGTCTAAATTATGGTTCAACAAAGCAGACCCATATTATTATTAAAATTCATTCAAGAATACAAAACACGAATGTTTATGGAACTTCAAATATGCTGTGTACAAATTCAGAAATATGAGTGATGCTGCTATCTAACTTGAAATTTCAATTTTGATGGAATAGCAGCCCTCAAAACAGTGTCTCTTTTTTACTTTATCCAATGCAAAGCATGGGGAAAGTATTGTAATTGGTCTCGCGGCAAGTGCTGTTAAAAACTTTTTAACCTGTAAACTCCTGATGATAGACCAATAAACCGAAATATATTGAGTTTGTATAAACTTCTTTGAGTTTTATTTCATTCAGTGTGAAACTACACACCCTTTACTTTATTAATTAATATGATGTTTCACCTAAAACCTACACCACTCTCCCTAAGTAAAATTGACTCGGATCAATATACGGTAGGTGTAATTCGAGCTCAAGCGAGGATTTGTAGGTCCTAGGCTTATACAAAGTTAATTCGATATTATTTTGTACAAAACTGATCTGCTGTCCAGGATTATAATAAACAAATCTTTTAAAGTCTTAAACCTATGTTGTATTTTATCACTACTAATCACTACTACTAATAATAACACAAGAGTAGAAATATTTCGAAATTTATTTAAGAGATAAAAAACGTTAGTCAAAAGCCAGAAACAACATTCCCTGTATTATTACTCAATAAGAGTATAAAGTGCTACCACATGGGCAAAAATAAAAATGGTAAAGTGAATTAAGTTTTATATCAGCTATTTTTATTGCGTGGATATTGATGAAGCAGTCCAAAAAAAGAAGATAATTTATACTATTTTTTTATTCATAAACCGACGTATCGGAGGCTATTCCCTCCCTCTTCAGGGCCTTGAAAAGTCAGCGAAGGAAATCCAATGCGACATTCCCCTCTGTCTCCTCTTTCAGTGGCAGTAACTATAATATTTCCTTCAATGACTTTTCAAAACCCTGAAGAAGGAAGGAACAGCCTCCGAAACGTCGGTTTATAAATAAAAAATAGTATTAAATTATCTTCCTTTTTTGTACTGCCTCATCAATATCCACTCAATTTCACTTATCAGTCCGTCTCCAAAAATTACTCCAATCTTATTTTCATTACTTTGTTCAAAGAAGGTGGTCTCTTATAACTGTTACACTCAGGAATCTTGAAAAAGTTGAGAAATAATGACCTACTTTCACTACCTCACTGTATGTCATCTTTAACGGAAAAAGACAATAGTCTTAAAAGTATTACATCCATCTTTTGGCCTTTTGGCGAACACCCTGTATATAGTTTTGTATATATCATATGTATATTTCTTGTATCTAGTTTTATCTGATGACTGGCGTATCCAAAAATTTTTTTATATATAAATAATGACAAATTCCCGCTCTGAAGATGGCTACAATCAATAGCCGAAACGTTAGCGAGAGTTCATAAATAAAAAAGAAATAAATAAAAGCTGCACGTCTCTTATTTTAACACCTTCATAAATTAATACAACTACAGCTATAAAGAATTCCTAAAATAAATAATGACCTAGCACGTTGAGAAGTGTGCAAGACTTTGGACTCAAGAGAAAGTTCGTAAAAGATAATGGGTTGCAATTGTGAAGGATAAACAAAGACAGACTCCTCTACATTATATTCAATAATTGCTCCTTAGGGCAATAGTACAGAAAAATAGAGGAAGAACAAAACAGATGAGAATGAGGTTTGCCCCCCCCCCCCCCCCCCCCACACACACACTACTAAAGACAAAGTTCTGTCTTTTCGATGTTGAAAGAATATGCCTTAAGCCTAATGATAATTTAAATGCATTCTAAAAACCTATTGTTTCTTTCAATGTCTAATGACATGCCTATTTAATCGTCTTTAAATCCGCCCTTTAGTGATTATAATTCCATTAAAAAAATAATTAATTTCAATTGTTTATTTATTTATTTAAACATAATTTAATATATAATAAAAGCAAAATCTTTCATTTCAAGATAATTATATTTTTAATTTTTAAATATATGAAAATAACATTTTTTCATGTTCTTAAAAAACATTTTTTTGCAATCGGATGCAAGAAGCATCGCATCGAAAAGATGCAGTTCCTAGAGGTCTTGGCAGACGATGGGATTAGAGAAGTGAAAGGGTGAAGCGAAGGTGTCTGATTTTGAAAGATTGAAGTTTCGAAGGGTCCAGGTAGAGAAATGGGGAGATTTTGAGTCAAGGTGAAAAAGTATTGGAGAATAAAGTGGTTCCAATTTGATCGCGAAAGGGTGTTGAGATTCACCGAATCGTGTTAAGCTCAAAAAAATGTTACATAATTAAATATGTTTAAATAAATAAAAAAATTAAAATTAAATATAAATCGGAAAATTGAATTCTGTGATAATTAATTCTAAAATAATAAATTTTATAAAAAAAAATAAACTATCAAAAAAAGTTGCAATAGTTAAGCAGTAAAAAATCTTTAAAGGTAGTTGTTTCACCATATAGGTTTTCTTAAGATTTTTTTGAAATTTAGAGAGATTATTATTTAAATACTTCTGCATCGATTGGTGGTAAAACGAAATTTATGAACAATATAGTTCCGGAGATATTAAATTCCAAAGATAGAGTTTTTTAGACTCTTATATATTGCTCTATACGGGATATCGGGAAGTTTACATACATATTTAATTATAATTAAGAAACTCTTCTTACCTTTGTTATAAAAAACTATACCAACATTAAACAATAACTAATACATTTTTTAAGAAAATTTTAATTCATAATTACAACACAGTTTCTGAGATAATAATCAAAAATGTATAATGAAAAATTTACACTAAATACAAGCTGGCAACAACGCATTTATTTAACCTAAAAAGTGAGTTAACTTTTGTACTTTTTTGAAGTTTTTCGCTTCAGCCATTGTCGCAACAGCTTTCAATCGCTTGTTATGAACTTTTTGTTTTATAAATCTTCATTTATAATGTACTTTATCTGACATTTCTAGATAAATATATATACAAGCTCGGACAGTGTTGCCAGATTTGTCAAACGAGCACGGGATTGGCTAGTAGTGGTACATAAAAAGCAAAAAGTTTTGGGCTTATGAATTATGAATCTTTATTGTCTATTCTATATACTCTAGCATTAACTTTTTGCTAGTATTGTCGTGAAACTACCTTAAATTTAATTTTTTGTTCATATTTTTGAAGATTTTGATATTTAAAGACATTAAATACCTCAAGTCCATCTTCTTTTTCTGCTAAGATAGCATCTTCGAGATCACGTTGCCTCTCTTCTAAAACGGTCTTTTTAGTTTTTCTTTCACTACGTCTAACAGGAAAATAATCAGTTAATTTTCTTTCAGTGTTATTATTTACTCTTGATTCAGAGATTATAGCTGGTGTGATTGATTTTGAAACAGGAGCTTGTCGATTTGAAGTTTGACTTGGATTTAATCTTTAAAATTAAAGAGACAAAATGATATTATATTATATAATAATAAATAATTAAATATATCGTAAAAGTAAGAGAATGAAATATACCTGTTTCTGTTATTTTTTGCTGCTCTTTTAGAAGCAAGTGCAGCGGCAACAAAATTTATCCTCAAAGGTGCAATAACTGGACGTACAGTTTCATAACAAAATTGAATTCGATGTGGCGTTATAGATTTATTGTTTGCCGAAGGCGATATTATAAATTCATTTATTTTAATATCTTGTTCCTTTCTCTCAGTCTTTTTATCAAAAGTGAAATATTTCGTAATCGGCGGTGTGGATGCATGATTGAGTTTTCCTAGTGGTCTGGTCGGGGTTGACAAGGCAGGCAAGGCAGCTTCCTCCCCCGTTGAAGGATTCGTTGCTTTTTTAGGACCAACTCTTTTGCGACCTGAAACAGACAGGCAAAAATTATCAACAGCTTATTAGATATGAAACTTATATTTTTGTGATTAAATTTTATTTAAAGGTTGAAATTTTGTTTAAATTAAATATAATTAATTATAACTTCTCTTCTTTAAGTGCCTTGTCAGGTCTCCCTTACTCTGGCGAAGACATCCCTGTTTTCTAACATGAGGAACAGTTCTCCCACGCTTCGCATGCCGGTCCATTCCCTAATTTCTCTTAACCAGGATTGCTGTTTTATCCCGGGTCCACGACGACCTTCAATTATTTAATTGAAGCTTTCGATATTGACTACCTCTCAAGATGTGACCAAAGTAAGAGATTTTCCTACACTTGACAGTGTTGAGGAGTTCCCGTTGAGTGTTTGATCTTTTCAAGACATTTCTGTTGTCAACTCTCTCGACCCAGGGGATTCGGAGCATTCGTCTGAACCTATGTCACTCATATCTGGAACAAAACTCTATAGAACGGAAAAGAAACCCTTGATATCTCAAAAGCTTTTGACCAAGTTTGGCACAAAAATCTTCTTGTCAAACTGACAGCCTTTGGATTAACACTAACACTTCACAAATGGATAGAAAGCTTTCTGGCAAACCGTAGTATAAAAGTTGTGGTGGATGGAATGTCATCTGAATCTTACTCCACAAATGCTGGTGTTCCCCAAGGCTCGATAATCTCCCCCACGCTCTCCCTAATATACATAAACGACCTGATCGATCAAACGTCAACTCCCACTCACTGTTACGCCGACGATAGCACTCTGCACGGCAAGCCCTCACTCCGAATAATCAAAACAATGTTGCCTCCTCAATCACTCTCGACCTAGACAAACTGAATAAATGGGGCTCTCAAAATTTAGTTAACTTTAATGCAAACAAGACAAAATGTTGTCGTAATTTCTAGACGCGAAAACAAAAATTTCCCTGATATCAACTTCGATTCGAATACCCTGAAAATGTGTGACAGCCTATCCATGTTGGGCGTCTCTGTTGCATCTGACCTGTCTTGGAACGAACACATCTCCTCTGTGGCGAAATCTGCAGCAAGGAAGATTGGCCACTTATTCAGGTCCAAGCGATTTTTCACGCCCCTACATCTTCTCACCATCTTACAAGGCCCAAATCCGCCCCTATCTCGAATACGGCTGTCACCTATGGGGAGGAGCCTCTAAATATTCTCTTGCTACCTTGGATGCAATTCAGAAACGAGCCGTCAGGCTAATTGACGATTCTACTCTCACCAACTTCCTCGACTCGCTGGCTCATCGAAGAAATGTCTCTGCCCTTTCCCTTTTCTATAGATACTATCACGGCAGGTGCTCTGATGAGATAAAATCAATAATTCCCCCCAAAGCATGCTTTGAACGGAGCACGCGTTTTGCCGACTCCCAACACTCTCTAGCTGTCAAATTAGAAAAGTGCCGGACCACTTCATTTGCCAATACATATATCCCCATGACTTCAAGGAACTGGAACTCTCCCCAGCCTCCATCTTCCCCAGCACTTATAATCTTCAAACCTTCAAAACCCGAGTGCATAAACACCTACGTCTCCACCCTCTCACTTAATCAACTTACCCTTCTCTTCGGTAAAGCAAGGGTCTTTCGAGATCCATAGGGGCTGCATCTTTACTGGTGCGCCCCTTCTTGCATTCGATTGGATTAAAAAAAAAAAGATCAACATCTCAAAATCTCTAGGCGATTCATTGTGTTAACTTTGAGGGCCCATGCTTCTATACATATATATAATGAGCCAAACATAGCATTTGACCATTCTCTGTCGTAATTTAAGTTTTAGGTTGTCATCGCAGAAAAAGGATCTAATTTTATTGAAAGTAAACCGTGCAGACTCAATTCTAGACTTAATTTGTAATCCGGATTTAGCTCCACATTTATGATACAACCGGCGAGATACTTAAAGGATTTAACTCGTTCAACTTGTCTGCCATTCAAGTGGAGGGAGGTGTTTCTAATCATAACTATTGAATTTATACAACAAATAATACGAATAACTTCGACTTTTCAATAGCAGAATAAGCCTATCGAAACGTTGTAATTATATTGTATTTTTTGTTGTTTGAGTTCAATAGTTATGATTGTTTGATTTAAACAAAATTTCAACATTTAATTAACAATAGGTATTTACATTAGATAAGAAATTCTGCTAAATGTTTCCTTTTAAGATAATAAGTAAAGACCGGGTTTCTATGCAATGGCATATTTTTCTTGCCCTGTAGACATTATGGTTTAAATTTTATGTTGCATATTTAGCGATTTTCTCAAAAATTATTTAAAAAGATTAAAATATAGAATTTATTTAATAATTTTGTTTTAGTAAAATTTTTTAAAAATAGGGGAAGTAATAAAATTAATATCAAGGGAGGCAGGCGATTTCTAGAAATAATACTCTTCTCTGTTTCAATAACAGGACATTAAAAAAAAAAATCAGGCCTTAATATTTTAGAATAAGTAAATAAAATTTTAACAGGGGAAATGGTAAGTTAACTTACTAAAATCACTGATCATTTAGTATTGTTAAAATTTAAGTAATCACCTGTAACTGTGGACGTAGATAGATCTTTTTCTATTTATAAATAGATAGAGAGGTGTTTAAATTTCACTAAAGAAAACTTTGAAATCCATTTCGGAATTAATTTCAATTCTGAATTATCTCATTTTTTTTATTGTTTTATATTTTTAATTTAATTAATTCAAAAATTATATCAAGTATTATATATATTAATTTGAAAAAGTTTATAATGGGAAAATAAGGACAAGTTTTTATATGCAACTTTTATATTTATCAGCCAACGTTTCGTCGGCTTTGCCGAGGTGACTATCGGAAACCCTGAAGAGGTCGGCAAAGTCGACGAAACGTTGGCTGATAAATAAAAAAGTTACATATAAAAACTTGTCCTTACTTTCCTATTATAAACTTTCAAATTAATACAAATTATGGACGTAAATGATAATAATAATTATACATATTATATACTTAGACATTTTTAATGTTAAGGTAGTTGTTCCGCCAAATGGGTTTTCTTATGATTTTTTTTAAATTTAGGCAGATTATTATTTAAATACTTCTGCAATGGTTGGTGGCAAAACGAAATTTATGAACAATATAGTTCCGGAGATATTAAATTCAAAAGATAGGGTTTTTCACTCTTATACATTGCACTATAGGGGATATCGGAAAGTTTACATACATATTTAATTATAATTAAGAAACTCTTCTTACCATTGGTATAAAAAACTAAACCAACATTAAACAATAACTAATAGATTTTTTAAGAAAATTTTAATTTATAGCTACAACACAGTTTCTGAGATAATAATGAATAATTAATGAAAAATTTACACTAAAAAGAACCTGGCAACAACGCATTTATTTAACCTAGAAAGTAGGTTAGCTTTAGTATTTTTTGACGTTTTTTCGCTTCAGCTATTGTCACAACAGCTTTCAATCGCTTTTTAAGAACTGTTTGTTTTATAAATCTCCCTTTATAATGTATCTGAAATTTATATGATAAAATATATTCAAGCTCTTAAAATGTTGCCAGATTTGTCAAACGAGCACGGGATTGGCTAGAATCGGTACATAAACAGCAACAAGTTTTGGGCTCATGAATTATGAATCCTAATAGTCTGTACTATATATAGTATGTACATTATAGTCTGTTCTATATACTCTAGCATTAACTTTTTGCTAGTATTGTCGCGAAACAACTACCTTAATGTTAATGTAAATAAATTTTATGTTAATGTAATTTTGATATTTATTATTATATTGAATTTTCATGTCCTTTTTTTTGGAAAAAAATGAGTTAAATTCACACACCTGTCAAATTAAAAAAAATTTTTGCATATAATACAGCATATTTTGGCATTTTTTTTCTGTATATTTGCTGCATAAATATCCGGTCTTTTAATAAGTAAAATCTTCTATTTCAAAATGGGAAAAATAGAAATTTGTTATCAAATTTAATAATCATAAATAAATTAGAAAATGAAATTAAACAAGAAATTAAAAAAATCTCAAAAAAAAAATTGATGTGAAAAATTTAAAATAATAAATAGTTTTCAATTGAAAAATAAAAATCTCAAATTTAAATTAATATGGTTAATTAATTATTAAAAATTCACTCACTCTATAATACATTAGTAATAAATAAAAGTCGATACTTACTTCGAACCATTTTTGTTGGTGTTTTAATTGAATTTCTTTTTTTTTAAACTAAAATAGACGCCAACAATTCTCACAAGTAGATTATGTTTAATGAGAGAATAATAATAACTAAAAACAAACGAAGGAAATTTACACACTATTCCAATTGTCCTATTAAAATTTGGCGATTTTTTAAAAATCAATCCATTTAATTAAAAGTTATTTTGAAAAAAAGTTAATTTAAATCTTCACTGTCAATTTAATATTCTTTGGCTGTAAATTTATTTATCTGTAGAGCTAGAATAAAGGCTTCGTGGTTGGTCGCCAAGCCAGCCAGTCAAGTTGATTACCCGTTGATTACATCACGAATCACTGAAAGCAAACTCGCTAACTCCACCAAAGCCCAAAGAGAGCGCTGGCGGCGCTGCTTGCGCTTGCCTCGGTTATTGATCGCTCTGCCGGCTTAATTCTGAAATATTTATAAAGCTCAAAATTTAAAAAAAAAATTAAAAAAAAAAAAACGCTTCGCTATTTCAGTTAATTTCCAAATAATTGTATTAATTCAAACAATATAATAAATTAAAATAAACATGTTGAAAAATTATTTAGATCTGAATTATTTTTTGAATTTATGATACATTCAATATATTGATCGACATTTCATTTTATTAAATATATATATATAATTGAAATCTGAAATCTATCATAAACAAATAAATAGTTGTAGTATTAAATTCTAAAATAATTTAAAAAATATTTTTAAGCATTTTAATAAATTAACAATAGATATTGTATTTGTGCGAGCTTAATTAGTTATATAAGTATTTTAATCATTTAAATTGAAAATAATTAAATGTAGAATAAAGAATGTATTGGATATGAATTTTTAAAGCATAAATATAACTATTTTAACATAGTAGTTTCTATTTTTGTCATTAATTAATAGAAAATTCAGAGGTTTATTATAAATTTATAAAGGAGAATATTTTTTTATTTTTTTATTTTTTAAAAATTTGACCAAATCTATTTGAATTAAAGTAATATATAGTTTCAAAAATTTATTATAAATTCAAATAAAGGTTTTTGTTTATTTTTAAAGGTATAATTTGGTGTTGGTGTAAAATGTTTGTCTGATGGAGATGTTCAATGACTTGCCGCTCCCGGTTGCTCCTTCAAGTTAGGTTGATCCAAGATGGCGCGGGAACAACTAGCATAGACTATTGCTCCGAACAATTTTCTAGCATTCATTCAAAATGCCGCGAGCAAAGAAACCGGTGAGCATTATTTTAACAAAAATAATACACCCTTCAACTTTTCTAATAATAATTTCTTATTAGAAGAACATTCTAAAGGAATTATATCCTATATTGCAAATGTATCTACTTACAACCTTCGACATGGAATTTTTATGTTCTGAAATCTCTAGGAAATCAATAATAATATATCCACCTTAAGCTTCCAATAAACTTCAAAATATATATTATTAGTTCCTACACCCAAATAACAAACCACTCATTATTCTATTTAGTTTTTTTTACACGTTTTTTTTCGCAACTCTTTGTTTGTTTTTTTTTTTTTTTGTTTTTCTTTTTCCTTAATTTTGTTTTTATTTGATTTCGTTTGCTTGGCTTTTCATTCTTTAATGCTTGAACTTATCTAATTTGTTATTTAAAGGTGACAAAAAAGGTTTACAAGGAGGAAAGTGATGAGGAGAATTCTTCGGCCGCTGGGGCTGCTAGTGGAAGTGGAAGCGATTTCGACGACGACGAAGATCCTGATAAAATTGAAGTTCCTGGTAAGCGAAGCCCACCCAGTCTCCTCAATGCATTCACCAGCAAAATCGCCCATTCGATTACCGGCTAGATATATCTATATTTCTTTAGTATTAAAATATATATATTCTTTTCTTTGTTAGTTAATCTGCTTAGCTTGCAAAAATGAATTTCATGCCAGCCATCATTCTAAATCCATTTTACAAAGAGAAAATAAAATCCAAAAAGGAGAAAAAAATCAAAAAAAATCGATTGAATTTAAAAATTGATGACATTTCTTTTTTCTAACCTGTATTTCAATTTCAATATAATTGAAAAACTTTTGACAAGCGGCTTCAGAATTTTTTTTTTATTTATAAAATATTTTGTTCATTAGCTATGCCTAAAATAATTAATTATTAATAGAGAATTGATGGAAGGCCAGTTCAAGAATAATGAAAAATAAAATTTCGAATAAAATAAATTTATTTGAACGTCACTTGCATCCTCTTAAAACCCGACGTTTCGAATGATCTTCCCTCTTTTTTAACCGACAAAATAAATTATATTTAAAAAAAAACTAAAAAAAACAGCTTCTAAAAAGTAATTTTTTTGACATTTTTCGCTTCAGCCATTGTCACATCAGTTTTCAATCGCTTATTAAGAACTTTTTGTTTTATAAATCTCCCTTTATAATGTACTTTATCCTGCTTCGCATTGGATAAAGTAAAAATAATTATACGGAATTTATTTATATACCTATATAAATATACATAATCTGTGGGCCACTAGAAAATTAGAAATGCGAAAACTGGGGGTGGAGGTGGGTGGTGCAGGAGGTGGGGCGCAGGGTTGGTGGAGTGGCGGGTTCGGGGTCCAGGGGGCATATTGGGGGTGGTATGGGGTGGGGGTCCAGGCCCGTAGCGGGGCTGGTATGGGGGTGGGGTTGCAGTGAGTGGGTGGTTTTTATCAGAATTTTAAATTAAAAATAATATTAATATATAACTTTTAACTGAAGCAAAAAGTTGCCGAGCATCGCTCGGAAGGCAGTCCAAGAATAATGAAAAATAAAATTCCGAATAAAATAAATTTATTGGAACGTCACTTTCATCCTCTTAAAACCCGACGTTTCGAATGATCTTCCCTCCTTTTTTAACCGACTTCAAAATAAATTATATTTAAAATAAAAAAACATCTAAAAAGTACAAAATAATGTAATACTTAATCAAAAAGCGTGGGGCGCAGAAACTTTTAATTAATTTCGACAAAGTGCCCCACGCTTTTTGATTAAATATTACATTATTTTGTACTTTTTAGAAGCATGTTTTTTAGTTTTTTTAAAATATAATTTATTTTTTTACTTTTTAGTCTTAATTATTTTTAAAGTTTGCGGAATTTAACAGAATGAAATGTATTCATTTTTATATAATTTTTTTTTTTAATTGTGTAGATAAACAATTATTTATATAGAGAATTGTTTGCGGGATTTAACAGAACAAAAGTCACATTGATACATAGATAGATAGATACAAGTGAAGCTAATATAAAGCATGTAAAAAGGAGGAGATTATCAATTCATCGGAATCTTTTTTTTATCAGCATTTATTAGTTCTTTCACAAATGTAAAAATTCAAGAAGTCTTCGAAACTTGGAATATCCTATACTACTAAAGCGCATTTGTGCCTTCCTCTGTATGTACCTATGTCCGTCCCCCAGGGGGTGGGAGGTGGGGTCCAGGGGTGGGGTTGCCAGGTACTAAAGAGTATTTCTTTCTGTGTCTGTACCTATATCCAGGGGGCTACTAAAGGGCATTTGTGCATGTATACATACCTATGTTTGTCCATCCCCCAGGGTGTGGGGGATAGGGTCAAGTGGCGGCGGTTTGAAGGTGGGGTCCAGGCCGTGGGGGTCCATGGGTACTAAAGGGCATTTCTCTCTGTATCTGTACCTATATCACATACCACTAACACTAAAAGGCATTTGTACCTATCTATCTATGTCCGTTGTAGCGGCCCGCTCTCGCTCATAGCGACGAGCCTTCAGACACGGCCGCTAGATGACTCAGTCGGATCGTTGAGTCGCTTTTGCATGAGTGAAATATATTCACCCATGCTATAATTAAAGCGACTCGATTCGACTGGAGTAGCGAATGGGATTCGAACATTCGAATCTGGGGGAGCTACCGCCATCCAGCAGCCCCTCCCCTGCACACACACCTATATGAACACGCAACCTACAACAACCTGCACTCAACAGATTGTTAGGACCCCATCGACTTGATGGGGGGCGCGGCATCAAAGCGCCACACAGCACTCGGCACAAGAGAGCCCTAACAACAAAAACAGTAGTCATGGTTACAAATTTAAATGAAATTATATATATATATATATATATATATATCAATATAAAATTAAGATTTTGTCTGTACATTGGGGTGGTGGTGTGGGTGGGTTTCGGGGGGGGGGGGGGCTGGCTAGCAAGAGGGCAGCCGAAGCTAGTAAGTAATTAAAAGCATAATTAACACATTGTTAAAATTTGGAGACGATTTACAACACCAAACATGAAATAATTGCAATTAATTTTTTACATATCTATGGTAGATTGGGAATGGGTGGGAAAATGATCATTATTTTTTTTTCATTGAAGGACTTTCACCATCTTGATGAAAAACTAATATTTGTTAGAATAATATATTCGGAGTAACTTAAAAAAAAAAATTGAAATTATTTTACACTTAATTTTGAGAAAAAAAAAACAAAAACATATTTGGGCGATTATTTTTAGTGGAGGGGATATAAGATCAATGGCTTGGAAACGATCAATTCATAAAGAGAATATAGTAGTGTAAAAATTACAGTCACGTTAAAAACAACCTAAAATTTTAGCACCTTTCATATTTATAAGGTGGTTACGAGGTTAAAACTTTTTGTGTGGATTGTCGCGAAAGAACCTTAAAAGGGTCAACAAAGGAAACATAGGTAACTTCTTTCTTCTCTCGGTCAACAGTCCTCGAATATTGTAACATTTCTTGCTAGAATCATCAATAGAATTTTTTCAATTAAGAAATATTCGAGCACTTTTGAATCAGAGGAAAAGCAATTTCCCTCGTTTACCCTTTTAAAACCTGAAGAAGAATAGAAGATCCACCGAAATGTTCCTTTTTAAGTGGATCAAAGTGACGTTCTAACAAGTTTCTTTTATTCGGAATTTTATTTCTCATTATCCTTGGCCTGCCTTTCATCAATTTTCCATTGAAACTCAACCAAAAGAAAATAGTTCTAATACAATTATTGATTTGTTACATTATTAATATTATAAATACAAATCTGGCGTGACTTTAGTTACCCCTCTTCGTATATTTATTTAATTTTTATTACACAAGAAATAGTATATATATATATATATATATATTTATTTATGAAAATATCGTTTTTTGATAAAAATTGATATCGATATTTTCTCCAATTTTACATTTACTCAGAGTTCATAAAAATATTTCTGAATCTCTGGGTCGGATTGTACTCATTTTAAATTTTTAATAGTAATATTTTATAAATCAATATATATAAAATTAAGGTTTTGTCTGTACATACCTCCAAATCACGCCAAATTTTGGTTGCATACGTTTCAACCAAAGTTATGAACGAAAACACCCTCAACAAAATTTCTGTATGTATGTATGTTTCCGTGGATTCCGAGAAAAGCACGAATTAAAATTATCAAATAACTCCTAAACTATAACCATACGGCAATTTTAGTATAAGTAAAGTTGTAAGGGATGTGATTTCTGACAACTTTTGTTTAAAAAAATTCCCCCCAAAAAACACCCAGAAAGGGGGGAGAGTGAAAAAGTGTAAAATTCTTGCCCTTGGAGGAAACTCAGCCAAATTTTGTATACATAATCTCTTGGTCACTAGAAGGCTAGAAATACGAAAACTAACCACCCAAAATGGGGGGGGTCAAAAAATGAAAATTCCTGCTCTTGGACCAAACTCAACCAAATTTTGTATAATTAATCTGTGGGTCACAAGAAGGCTAGAAATACAAAAACTGGGTGCGGGGGTGGGGGCGCAGGGGGTTCAGGTGAGGGTCCAGAGGCGTAGTGGGGTGGTTCGGAGTGGAATGTGAGGGCGGGGGTTGTGCCGGGTGGGTTTCGGGGGGTGTGGTGGGTAGGAGTGGAGCTCGTGGGGAAGTGGTCCAGGGGCGTGCCCCTGGCTACCAAGACGGCCGCCTCGGTAGATATATATATTTATAAAAATATCGTTTTTTGATAAAAATTTATATCGATATTTTCTCCAATTTTACATTTATTCAGAGTTCATAAAAATATCTCTGAATCTCTGGGTCGGATTGTACTCATTTAAAATTTTTAATAGTAATATTTTATAAATTGTGTACTGTATTTTTAACTTATCTTAATTCATTACTAAACTATTAATAATTTAATAGTATCATAGTAGTTTAATACCCCTACAGCCTACATATCTAGCTTTTTGCAAAAAAATTCTAAAATCTCTTTAAAAATGAAAAATAAATTGAAATAAAATTTTACTTAATGCCTACACAAAATTATCGAGAATCAGTATTTCAAAATACCCCCAAAACAATTCAAAATACTTTAACTAGAAAAATAAGACTACACATAAATTATATAGTAAATGATATCTTAAGACATAATAGCTATTTTTAGAAAAATGGCCAGAGTCAATCTCTAAATAGAACAATTAAATATAAAATTTTATTTTGATATTTTATTATCGATTTTTTGGTAAATCGCACAGCATTTGATAAAAAAAGATATTTTAAATAATTAATTAAAATATCCATAAATATTACTTAATTCTTATATAGATAATCAAAAGAAAAGTGATGGTCAACTACTAAATCCGAGTTGTTATAGGTTATTTTTTTATTGATAATGAAGATCAATTCTTTGAGTGAAAAAAATTTGCTCGATCTATATGTCAGATTTGGTTACCCCTCGGTTGGCAAGCCAAGTCCCCAGATTACACTTGTAGGATTGTTTTTACGAAATTTTATTCTGTGAAAGATATAATACAATAAATAATTACAAAACATAAATATAACATAAATATAACATAAATATAAACAGAAAGTGTGTACAATTATGGATTACCTGTGAAAGAATTAAATTATTCGTTCTTTCCTTAATATAGAGAAGTAGCTGCAGTTTATTATCAGAGAGGCTTTTATATCGAATGTCTTGCCTTTTTAAGTTAAGGTTAGTAAACATAAGAAATCATATCCAATGTGTCTAAGATAAGACAAGACATTCAGGGCTCCACTGATAAGCAGTACCGAAAGTGGAACATAGGTGGCAGGCTAAGTGGTGTTTTACACCTCCCCCTCCCAGGATATTTTATGAAGAAAACGGAAGCAACTTACTAGAGTGGAAGTAATTTGAAATCTTTCTTTTTTTCCACTAGCAACTTCGTAAAATGACGGTGAAATCTGTCTTATTATTGAAAAGGGTCCGATTCGAACTTTGTCCAGTTTAGACCTATTTAACTTGCTTCCGTTTTCAATAAAAACTAAGTCGCCAACTTCGAAAGTATGTTCACGTCTGTTCCTATCTATTCTATTCTTGTTTGCTTGGAAGTTCTTCATTGAGTTTTGAAATGCTGTTTTTCGGTCTTCATCAAGGGAAAATGTATTTTCTTCTTTGAGTGGTGATATAGTCGGTTTATTTCCAAACAGAAGGTAGGATGGCGCAAAATGTGTGGAGCTATGTATTGTGTCATTATATTCGTCGACACACTCTTTTGCTAGCGTTGACCAGGCTCTATTATTTTCTTGATTTATTTTACATCTGAGACGGTTTACTAGTGTCTGATTTAAGCGCTCGTTAAGTCCATTTGATTCGGGGTGATCAATGCAAGTAAAAACAAGCTGTATTCCGTTTTTTTCTAAATAGTTCTTGAAATCCTTGGAATTTATTCCAGTGTATTGGTCAGCTAGTATAATTGAAACCTTATTTTCTTTTGCGATTGGACTTACTAAGTTTATAAAATCGTAAGCGTTTTGACCCTTTGTTGTAGAGATCCAGGCGTATCTGGTGAAATGGTCCACCAAGATATGCATGTATCTTTTAGAAGATCTATTTCTTGAAAAACCTCCTACACTATCGATTGACATAATTTGAAATGGTTCCGTGGCAGGTCCTAATTGTGATAGTAGTCCAATGGCGCGGTTGCGTCTAACTTTGTTTTCGATGCATATTTTACAATTTTTACAGTATGTCTGTATTGCTTTGTCGAGTCCTTTGAAATAATAATGTGGTCTGATTGTAGCAAACATCTGTGTTGGGCCGATGTGACCATATCGTTTATGTACATGGTCAATTATTTCATTTCCAAATGTTGAAGAGATAAATATTTTAGATTTTCCTCTTGATTTCTTTAGTAGTATTCCTTGTTTATATTCTATTTGTTTTTCATGTTTCATTTCTGAAAAGTGTTCTTTTTGGTCTTTCAATATATCAGGTAAGTTTATTAGATTCACGGTTTGAAACGCATCTTCATTCTCGAAATATTCAAGTACTGGATTTCTAGATAAAAGGTCAGCAAGTATATTTTCTTTTCCTTTCTTATATATAATATGGAAGTTAAACTGTGACAAGTAAAGAATCAAGTCTCCAAGGATTTCGTCAGTTCTGGCTTTTGTCTTTAAATTCTCCAACGGTTTATGATCACTACAGACTGTGAATTTTCGTCCGATCAGATAATATTGCCAAAACTTTATTGCGTCTTTTATAGCTTTACATTCCAAGTGAATAATATCTAAGCGTTTTTCCTTTTCTGATAGTTTTCGTGAGTAATATGCTACTGGGTGTAGTATTCCGTCTTCTTGTGGTTGTTTTAGTGTTGCGCCTATTCCCTTGAAGCTTGCATCAGTTTCTATAAAAACGGGTTTATTTATATCGTAAATGGCTAGAATTGGTGTAGAGCATAAATAAGCTTTTATCATATTGAAAGATCGTTCACATTCTTCACACCATACAAATCTTACATCTTTCCTTAACAAACGATGTAGTGGTTCTAGTATCTGAGAAGCATTCTCTACATATTTTAAATAGAAATTTATGGAGCCCAGAATACTACGCACACCGCTTTTATCAGATGGTCTTTGCAGATTTTTTATTGATATCAAATTCTCTTGATTGGGGGAATGTTTATTCTTTGAAATTGTGTGTCCCAAGTATTTTATTGATTTAGCTGCGAATGAACATTTTTCTAGTTTTAATTTTAAACCTTCAGCGTCGATCACCTCTAAGAATTTTTCTATATTTTGGAGATGTTCTTCCCAATTTTTGGAGAAAATCAAAATATCATCGATATAATTTATGCAAAATTCGTCTAAGTTATTTCTTCTGATAATATTTGATAATATTCTCTGGAACGTAGCGGGAGCATTTTTAATACCAAACGGTAAAACTTTAAACATGAATTTTCCATATTTTGTTATAAATCCAGTTTTTCTCGGTCTTGTTTTTTTAGTGTTATACACCAAAAGGCCGAATTTATATCTAGAACTGTGAAAAATTCACAGTTCCCAACTTTGTCCATCACATCTTGGATTGTAGGGAATGGAAAACATTCCGGAATAACCAATTTATTAAGTTTTCTAAAATCTATACACAAACGAGACTTCCGTCCTTCGTCCTTCTTGTACGCGAGGGTTACAGGAAAGGCGTATGGGGATTCAGATTCTTCAATGATTCCCGCCTGTAATAATGATTTTATTTGATTTTTTATTTCTTCATCGTCTGGTATTGAGCATTTATATGGTCGACATGCGATATATTCTTCTTTAATTAATTTTATCTCGGCTTCCTTTGATTTAACCCTTCCAACATCAAACTTATTTTTAGCAAACATATGTTTATATTTTCCAATCAACTCTAGAATTGTTCTTCTTCTTTCCTTATTTTCGATATGTTGTAAGTCAATCCCTAGCTGGCCAGAATCCAAGTTTTCGTTAAAATTTATATCAATATATTCCTTTTTGTTATCATCTAAAATTTGTATTTCATCATAATATGATAGGTCTTCCTGTAGATCTATTTTTTTATTCTTATTTAGTCGCTGAGAAATATTTAGATTCTCATCTTGAATTAGTCGAAACATCTTAATAGCATCAATTCCAAGCAGAAGATCATAGGAGAAATTATCATTTTTGACAACGTAAGTTGTTATATTTTCAGTAATATTTCCAATGCGAAGTAAAATTTTAGCCCGGGCCGAAGTGAAATTTATACCACTGATTGTTTTAAGTGTACTTTTATGTTCTATCAATTTTAATTTAAGCAATTCAGCTATTCGTTGGTTAATCAATGTAACATTAGAGCCACTATCATAAAGAGCTTTTATTTCCAATTTGTCATTTATTTTTACCTTTAATTTTATCAGTGGATCCAACTTCGTCCGGGTCTTTAGTTTAAATCTTCTTCTTCATCAATATCTATTTTCATTATTTCCATGTCATTTGAATCTGTTGCGTATTTCGTTATATTCGTTTCTAATTTTAAGTTTTTGTTTCGACATATAGCTGGTGGGTGATAACGATTTGGAAAACCAATGGCCTTGCAAATTGGACAAGGATTTCTCTGTGTGTTGTTACTTGATTTAATTTTTTCAGTTTCTGATTTCTTTAAGCGCCATTCAGCTAACTGTTTTTGTTTTATTTCATTTATTTTTGGATTTGGTGATATTTCTGCCATTGTTTTTTACAAAAGTACCTTCCAGCTTTCGAAGCTCTGAGTATAATTTGTCTAGAGTTGTTATCTCTTCTCTATCTATTTTTCTTGAACCTCATTAGGCAAACCAAAAACCACGTGATTAATGAGAGTTAATTCAGTTCCATTCGGTTCCATTTCTAAGCACAATTTTTCTTTTGTGAGTGCATAGTCAATTAGAGAGCCATCTAAATATTTGTATTTAAAAGCTTTCCTTACAATAACCCAACCTTTATTTATAAAAACATTAAAAAAAGATGTCTTCCATATTTCCCATGTGTTTTTAAACCAATCTTTTTCATATTAATTTCATACCAGTCTTTTACTGGTCCAGTGATAAAAAAACGCAAAGCTTGGATTTTCAAGGTGTCGGAATTCATCTGAAAACGATTACACTCGTTTTCAAATTTTTTTATCCATTCTGTGGGATCATGTCTTCCTTTTGTGAATTTTTCTAGAATGAATTTATTTTCTATGTTCTGCAGTTTAGTTTCTTCATGCATTGTGTATAATTTCAACTGTTGTTCTAAATACCTTATTCGGTCCTCTTGGTCCCTTGGTAGATGTTCGGTGGATCGGGAAATTGAAATTGGAAATCCTTCTTCTAATGGAAGTTCTTGGAAGCAGACATTTCCTGTTTCATCAAAATATTCTTTCTGAATGTCTTCTTCCATTTTTATTGAAATAGTTCTATATCCATTAACTTTATTTATAGCAGTCATAGAATTTTTAACTATCTTCCTTTTTAATAAAATTGGATGAGTTTCGAGATTGTTCGTTTCTTCTGGTAATACATACCATGTGTCTTTATCAGTTGAGATGCACCTTAAAATAAAATCGTCTTCGTCTTCCTTTACAATCTGGGCGTAGAACAAATTGGCAGCCATCTTCTTATTTATTCGTTATTGAATAATTTAATTTGTATTATATCTTTCACAGAATAAAATTTCGTAAAAACAATCCTACAAATTAAATTATTCGTTCTTTCCTTAATATAGAGAAGTAGCTGCAGTTTATTATCAGAGAGGCTTTTATATCGAATGTCTTGCCTTTTTAAGTTAAGGTTAGTAAACATAAGAAATCATATCCAATGTGTCTAAGATAAGACAAGACATTCAGGGCTCCACTGATAAGCAGTACCGAAAGTGGAACATAGGTGGCAGGCTAAGTGGTGTTTTACACACTTTTTGGCATTCGGATTCAATTCCTGAAGGGGTGAAACAATCCTTCCGACATAATAAAAATAATCCATAACACATCTGATTTAGTAGATGACTATCTTGATTTTTTATATAAAAATTTTAATATACCTCTATCGACATTTATTTTTTAACATATATAATGATACTTTTAATTATTATTTACTTTCAGTGTATAAGGCTTCTTTTTTTAGTTTACACACATTAGGCAATTTCAGGCGACTCAACGGAAACTCGAGTATCCTCAATTTGAGTTGCCTTTGCGTAGGATACCCACAGGCGTCAGTACCACACACTGAGAATACTGTAAAGGGATCCAGTGTGCCTGTAGCCGTGGTGAACCCTCGTTCAACTGTTTTGCCTCTATTCATTAATACATGTTTCTCTGAAGGACAGGAGACGCACAAGAGACTCAACTGACGGGCGACCTTCCTGGCAAGTTGCATGAGACTGGTAGAATACGCGTCTTTTGGGAATCACTCCTTTTATGTCTCCCCACTACTCAACATTGGAAGTAGATTCTAAGATACTCGAGTTTCCGTTGCGTTGCCTAGGAATTACCTAGTATGAAGAGGGCCTAAGTTTTTTAGTTTTATATTGTCTTTGAAAATATATTTATATTGTGAATATTAAAATAGATTATACCCCGGTTTTTCCATTCTACGTATGTTGCTCAACCTTTTTACATTGGGACCCAACAAATTGTTATTACTGGTACGGCGAACCAAATATTATAAAATTATTATATTTCGTGAGAACTACCTAGGCAAGTGTTTATATAAATTTTCTACATTTAACGACCCATAAAATTTTGGTATAACCAAAAAGGTTGAGAAACTAATAAAGTAAAAATATATAATTTTAAAGTGAAAGTTTCTTTTTGCCGAGAGTAGCGGAATTTTTATAAATTGAAGGAGACAATAAAAGAGTGTGTCTTCCGCTGGAAAAATAAATTTTTAATTTATTTATAACGAGACTATAGTTTCGAGAGCTTTGCACTCTTCATCAGTCTATTTTCATATTTATAGAGTGGTTACGACGTTAAAACTTTTTGTGTGGATTGTCGAGAAAGAACCTCCTTAATTCCCGTGAATCAATTGTAATTGACTGATGAAGAGGGCAGAGCCCTCGAAGCTATAGTCTCGTTATAAATAAATTAAAAATTTATTTTTCCAGCGGAAGAGACACTCTTTTATTGTCTCCTTCAATATATAATTTTCATAGAACAGTTTATTTTTTTAGAATACTTTATCTACTTATAGATATTTTAAGAAATGTTTGATTCTTTCAAATTTTAGGAGGTGGAAAAGACTTGGCTAGTGCGTTAAGTATTAGTAAAGTTAAAGACGAACAGAAAATCAAGATTGAAGATGATCCTTATCTATCAGGTATTAATTTCCATACAAATTAAAAAAAAATATATTATATATAAACTGACAAAAGGTAGAAAAACAAAGAAATTAATCTTTTAAAAATTATTGAAGTTGAACATTTTCTACACTCGGGAGCAGCTAATTCGACTCAACCTCTAAGCGCGCATACAAAGTCGTTTTTCTTTAAAATGCCCAAGTCAATATTTATAATACTATATATATATATATATATATTCTTAAAGCTTATTATTTAACTTTACATTGATATCAATATCAAGCAAGTCGGTTCATTATTTTTTAAATTATGTGATCTGAGTGACAAGGAAAGGGAAAAAAGAATGTTAAGGAAAATAAATGTAAGGATGCTAAAAATTAAAATAAAACAAACATTTTAAACAAAACAAAAAATTTATTTTCTTAACAATTGGTGTTGCCCCCCCCAGCTTTGATGACAGCCCGCATGCATCGACCTGATGAGTTTTTTTTATAAAATTTTGAGGGATGCTTTCCTATTCCTCTAACAGAGCTGTCTCAAGCTCATCAATGGTCGAAGGTACCGGATTTCTGGCTCTAACTCTTTGTTTGAGGTGGTCCCACATATGTTCCTTGGGATTTATGTCTGGGCTGAGCGCTGGCCACTCCATGGTCTGGATACCGACTTCAGTCAAGTATTGCCCAGTGACCAGCGCAGTGTGATACCATAAGAGACTGTTTGAGAGAGAGAGCATTGAGAAAATCGGACGCCTGTAGACCAGACTTTTGTCACTGCCATGAATGCACATTCTACACTCATCTGTGAATAGGACAGCCCGCCAATGGTCGATACTCAATTTGAGATGCTCGCGATCAAATTGAAGTCGAGAATGACGGTGACGTGTGGTTAATTTCAGTCAAGTGGCAGGTCTTCTGCAAGTGAGGTTGGCTTCCTTCAAGCGTCTTCTGACTGTCCATCCCTCGCAGACGTGAACCGGCGGCGGCGGGTAATTGGTCTCCGAGTGAAGGCACCAGTCTCCTGAAACTTTCTGAGAGAACAGACTGTCAAATTCACTTGACAAGCGACTTCTCTTTGGTTATGCCTCTTTCCAACAGAACTACTTGAGCGTCAACTTCTGGCGTAGTATCCATGATTTTCTGAAAGCAATGATGTCAATTTGCGAAGATGTGTTCAGGTCAACTGGGGAAAAGTGATTAATAATAATAATTGATTACATAGCATTTTATAAGGCAATTGCAACTAACAAGTATCGGCAGCTAGGAACAGCATTTTTTCCAGTTCAGCCATTCAGATCACATAATTTAAAAAGAACCGATTTGCATGATATTGATATCAATGTAAAACTAAATAAATAAGCTTTCAAAATATATACATTTTATATATATCGGCTTAGCCATTTAAAAAAGAAAACGACTTTGTATGCGCGCTTAGGGGTTGAGTCGATTTAGCTGCTTCCGAGTGTACTTCCTATCTTAAAAATGTAACATGAACTAGTTTTAGTTGGCAAATATGTTTATTCTATTTCTAATTGCTGCAGGAGGTGCGCCTCCCTCTTCAACCTCTATCAATCAACAAAATTCTAAATTACCAGGTGGACTTATTACTAAGAAAACCCAACCATTAGGTTATGAAAAAGTTCGTCTTCCGGGACAAATGGCTCCTCAAATGGGCGGAATGATGGGATCTGCCCAATCTCAAATGCCTCAAGGTAATATGGATCCCGGCATTCCTGGAAATAATCCAGGTATGTATTATATCCAGACTTTTGGTCTTGATTACTTATAAACATCAATTTTTATTTCTTCTATTCAGGTCAATCTCCTTTTCCATTTGGCAATAATATGTTTAACTCTTTAAGTAATTTATTTCCCGGATCTGGAGCCGCTGGCCCAGCAGGAAATCCTCTTGCTGGAATAAATATGCAGCAATTAATTCAAAGTAAGTAGAAAAATGACAAAATTATTCAAACTGTTCAAACTATTTATCATTTCTTTATATAAATGTTTTCATAAGAAAATCACAAGAGTCATCTTTTAGATCCAAAATGGGTGGACTATTTTTAATTATATGACAGAAGGGTTATTTTTACCTCCTCGAGAATCAAACCCAAGTGCTATAAAAATTTTTAAGAAAAAAATAAAAACCGACTTCAAAAAATTAAGTGCAACAAATATAAAAATACACTAAAAGGTATAAAATAATTATTATCTTATTTAGTTACAACTAAACGACGAAATATTAACACGAAATTACTTTTTGAAGTTGGTGCCAAACAAACTATACCTATAAGCGAGCGTACCCGCCAAACGTACTAAGTAAGATCCGTCGAGTGCGATTCATAAAAGGTATATGTTTGGCACCAACTTCAAAAAGTAATTTCGTGTTATATTTCGTCGTTTAGTTTAACTAAATAAGATAATAATTATTTTTATACCTTTTAGTGTATTTTTATATTTGTTGCACTTAATTTTTTGAAGTCGGTTTTTATTTTTTTCTTAAAAATTTTTATTTTCTCTTTTTAGTGATGTTATTAATAGTGATTATATCATCAGAACTTGACCAAATTAATATGACACCATCCCTAAGACACCCCCTTTCGGATAAAAAAAGAACCATGGAAATCGGTTCATAAACAAAGAGGTTAGGTCTAAACAAACCTAAACAAACCTAATAAAAAAGGTCTAATACCTATGAAAAAAAATCAAGAAAAAAAAATGGGACCAATCGGAAGCTAGACTGGACCCAATGCAAAAAAAATTTTCAAAATCGGTTGACAATTGGCGGAGATATGAGGTAACATAGGCACAAAAAAAAAAAAAAAAAAAAAAAAAAAAAAAAATTCAATCGAATAGAGAACCTCCTCCTTTTTTGAAGTCGGTTAAAAACTAGCAATCCGGACCTACTGCCTAGTTTTGGTACTCTTTTGTTTTATTCCCGAGTGAGTACAAATAACCCTTCTGACATAATTAAAAATAATTAATTCCATCTCATATCTAATAGATGACAACCTGTGATTTTCTTAGAAATTTAGAATTTATTTCTATCGGCTTATATTCTATAATATTTACAAGATTATATTAAATCTCTATCTTATCTTATTACTAAATACTAGATAATATATTATTTTATAGCATTTAATAATAGTTTTTTATTCGTTATTTTTATTTTTTTTTATTAATTTTTTATTTATTTTTTAAAGAAATTTTAAATATAATTAAAACAAATTCACTAAACCTAAAAAAATTTCTAAACTTTTTTGTTGAGACTTTGGTGATAAAAATTGAAAATATTTTCTTGTCGAGTGTATCAGAGTTGTTGATATTTTTAAGTGGAATTCACTGAGGGTGTCCTCTGCTTGATGCAAATAAATATACATCTATATATAAATGAAGATATATATATATATATATATATATATATATATATATATATATATATATATTCATATTCATTTATATACAAGTTAGTGGTTAATTTGAAAAAGTGTCAGGCTCCTTCATTCGCCAATACGTTTGTCCCCATGACGCCATGACGTTAAGGAACTCTCTCCCAGCCTCTGTCTCTCCCGACACTTATAATTTATAACTAGAGACCGGATTCCTATGCAATTGCATATTTTGTTTGCTGCCACATACGACCCAGGAGATTAATTATCTATCCGAATCATGCATCTAGGATACTGTGGATTAAATTTTATACTGCACATTTTTGCATAATTGAGTAATATTGCATATTTGAAGGATATTGCATAAAATTGCATATTCCGCTCCAAATACAGATGTTTTAAAATTAACTTTTCGGAGAAAGAATGAAAAAAAATAAGAAATAAAACAGAGGGACACTAATTTAAATTCTAATAAAACTGAAATAGGACTCAACGACAAGAGTGTAGTGTTGGACAGATTAGAAAGGATGTAAACATATCTAAAAAACAACAACCACTTATTTTTCTTATTATTCAGTTGTACCTACTTTGACTAGATATACTATACTCTACTCGAAAATGCCGAAAAGTTTGCAATCTTTTTCTTTCTAAATAAAAGTTTAATCTCCTTTAAATTCATCCCCGTTAGGTCTATGGAGGTGGACCGCTCCTTTTCTTCGTATAAATCAATTTTAAGTAAATGTAGACATATCCTGAAGATAATTTAAAAAATACTTGTAAACATAAATTATTCACAATTACAATCAAATTTTAATTATTTTTGAGATCCTTTGTTAATTATTTCTTTTTTTTTTAATGTTTCGGTAACTATAGCCCATTTTGGCCATTGAGTTTTAGTGTGTGTGGAAGTGTGTGTAAATGCAAATTTTGTATTATTTCTTTATTATTATCATTAGTTTATTATTTGTACATCAATAGGAAGAGATTGTTAATATAAAAAATAAAAACAATACAATGGCTTTCTGTTAAATAAAACTACCCCCACCCCTCCCGTATTTTTTTCGTTCACATTTTTGAAAAATTATTAAATTCATTTTGTTTATTTTATTCAAGTGCACCTATTATTTCTTTGAGTTTAAAGATTTTTTAATATATTAAATGTAATGAGAATTTTGTGCAATTTTTTACGCAACAAATTTTTAAGAAAAAATAAAAACCGACTTCAAAAAATTAAATGCAACAAATAAAATACACTAAAAGGTATAATAATAATTATTATCTTATTTAGTTACAACTAAACGACGAAATATTAACACGAAATTACTTTTTGAAGTCGGTGCCAAACATATACCTTTTATGAATCGCACTCGACGGATCTTACTTAGTACGTTTGGAGGATATGCTCGCTTATAGGTATAGTTTGTTTGGTACCGACTTCAAAAAGTAATTTCGTGTTAATATTTCGTCGTTTAGTTGTAACTAAATAAGATAATAATTATTTTATACCTTTTAGTGTATTTTATTTGTTGCATTTAATTTTTGAAGTCGGTTTTTATTTTTTTCTTAAAAATTTTTATTTTTCTCTTTTTAGTGATGTTATTAATAGTGATCATATCATCAGAACTTAACCAAATTAATATGACACCATCCCTAAGACACCCCCTTTCGGATAAAAAAAGAACCATCGAAATCGGTTCATAAACAAAGAGGTTAGGTCTAAACAAACCTAATAAAAAAGGTCTAATACCTATGAAAAAATCGAAAAAAATGGGACCAATCGGAAGCTAGACTGGACCCAATGCAAAAAAAAATTTTCAAAATCGGTTGACAATTGGCGGAGATATGAGGTAACATAGGCACAAAAAAAAAAAAAAAAAATCAGTCGAATAGAGAACCTCCTCCTTTTTTGAAGTCGGTTAAAAATGTACATATTCGCCACTTGGTGTCTGTAGCTTACTTTATCATTTTATTCCTTTCATAGCATTCCATCAAATATATAGACTTTTTGTCTTCAATTTTAATTTTTTAGTGCATAAAAAAATTTATTTGGCTATCTTTGACTGCATATTTTTGCACATTTCAACGAATATTGCATATTTCAGCATTTTTAACTGCATATTTTGGCAGTTTTTACTGCATAAAAATCCGGTCTCTATTTATAACCTTCAAAACACGGGTGCACAAACAACTTCGCCTGCACCCTTTCGCTTAATCAATTTCTCCTTCTCTTCGGTAATGCAAGGGTCCTAGGGGCTGCATTTTCCTGGTAAGCAAGCTTCTTCTTGCATTCGATTGTATTAAAAACAATAATGGTTTATTTGCATCAAGCAGAGAGAACCTCATTGATTTCATCTTAAAAAGTCTCATGATTAATTAAAATTTTATAATTCAATTATAAATGACCCAAACCGAAGAAATGTCCCAGTAGTAGTGATACTATAAAAAAATTAGTGTTTTTATTTTCTATTAATTCTTTCTTTAGCTCTGGAAATGGGAGGTGTTAATCCAATGGGAAATCCAGGAATGAATCCATATTTATTTCCCCCTGGCGATAGTGGGTCATTTTTCAATCAACTTTTACAAAGTGGAGCTCTAGGAGGTGGTGGACCTGGTATGGGATGGCCTGGTCCAAAAGGACAATACTGGCCTCAAGCTGGCCCAATGGATCTTTTAGGAGGACGAGTAAGTTATAACAATTATTATTTAAAATCATTAAGAATTGTATGTATTGATTCTGACCGACTTTATTCTTTCAAGATGAATCCATTAGCAGCAGTTCCTCAAGAGGAGGAAGAAGGAGATGACGAAGAAATGGGAGTAGCCGAAACATACGCAGATTATATGCCTAGAAAATGTAAGCACATTTTTGCAATAAGATATTAATTAAATATTTATAAACTTAACATTTTAATTTTTCATAATATAATTGAAGTCTAATTTTTCTTAATCGTTTTTACAAAAAGTTGTCAATTTATCTGTTCATTAATATATTTATTTATTTCTTCATTTTATAGTAAAATTAGGAAGGAAGCATCCAGATGCAGTAGTTGAGACTGCATCAATGTCTTCTGTAGAACCAGCTGATGTTTGGTATAAACTTAGTCTCCCTGATGAAACTATCAATACCTGCTCTCTTTCTGCTCTTCAGCTTGAAGCTATTACATACACTTGCCAGCAGCATGAACATACTCTTCCTGACGGATCTCGAGCAGGATTTCTTATTGGTATGTGTTTTTAAATAAACAAATGATTTAAGGACGTTCCCTAATATAACTCAGATGCAGTTCGCTTTTTCCCCTACTCTCACTGTTTCTCGTATCTGGCAACATTGCATTCTTACCGAGGCTAAAAAAAAAAAAAAAAAAAACACTTCATGAAACAGCTCAATGCGAAATTCCAGATGAGAACAGTATATTATTTTATAAGATCAGGAACGAGGCTTGATGAATCCGGTGGAAGATGGAATCCTTTGAGAATGATGGTTATTTTTCAAAATAACCATCATTCTCAAAGGATTCCATCTTCCACCGGATTCATCAAGTCTCGTTCCTGATCTTATAAAATAATATACGAATCATTAAGTACTGTCCTAGAGAACAGTATAATTAGGTTGAGAGAATTAGCTAAAAATCACAAACGCACCAGATGCAGAGGTTTTTTTAGATATGGAAAAATTGAGTGATTTTAGTGCGACGAGTTGACTTGACAAGTCACCATCTCTCACTTGCCAAGCCAAGAGAGAAAAAATGAAAACCATCAAAAGTACCTAAATTTGAACATTTTTCAGAAAAAAAAGAATACTGCTCGATACAATTATTTTAACAGAAAAATATTTGTTATATCTTCAGTTGATGATTCTCAGTTTTTCAAAATAATTTCAAGAAAATTACTATTGTTATTTAATGAAACAGTCAATTTAACATCATTCGGTATAGGGTTTGCGTGTTAAATATGCAAATTTCAATGGTCAATATTTAAAAATTTAGTGCCGCAAGGACTATTGAAAAAGATTTCTACGTATAAAGGACACTTATAAATATGTGTATTCAAAGTTTTAAAAGGATTACAAGAAAATCGATTTATTAGGGAACATTCTTAAATTAAGACAATAAAATATTTTACATGAGTATAAATTATCACAATGTTTTATTTTAACAATTAATGTTTATATTATTTTATTAAGGCGATGGCGCTGGTGTTGGAAAAGGTCGTACAATTGCTGGAATAATTTTTGAAAATTATTTAAAAGGCCGTAAGCGTGCACTTTGGGTGAGCGTTTCTAATGATCTTAAATATGATGCAGAACGAGATCTCAAAGATATTGGCGCAGGAAAAATCGATGTTCATGCTCTGAATAAGGTATAGTCGATAGTTAACTACATATAATGATTTTGAAATACAATTATATCAAAAAAATTTCTATTATTTTTTTAGTTTAAATATGCTAAAATTTCATCTGCTATAAATGGGAATGTTAAAAAAGGCGTCATATTCTCTACCTATTCAGCATTAATTGGAGAATCTTCACAAAGTAGCGGAAAATACAAATCACGACTTAAACAACTATTACAATGGTAATTATTTTTATTATTATTTTTTATTGTTACTAGCTGCAAGGCCCGCCTTCGGCACGCCCCCTTGACCCCCAACCCACGAACCCCACCCTCACACCCCACTCCCACCCAGCACCCCGCACCATGCACCCGTACCCAACCACCACCCCCGCACCACCACCCCAACACTCCATCCCGAACCCCACCCACCTCGGACCCCCACCCCCGTACCACCCCACTACGCCTCTGGACCCTCACCTGAACCCCCCACTCCACCAATCCTTCAGCACCCCAGACCCCACCCCCAACACCCCCATCCTACTCCGCCTCACCCCACCCCCATTCCACCCCGCGCACCCCATACCCTAACCCACCCCCCACTCCATTCCGCACCCGCACCCACTCTCCGCACCCAGTTTTTGCATTTCTAGCCTCCTAGTGACCCACGGATTATGGGTACAAAATTTGGTTGAGTTTGGTCCAAGAGCAAGAATTTTCATTTTTTTGATCCCCCCACCCCCATTTTGGGTGGTTAGTTTTTGCATAGTGTAGAGGCCCACAGATTATTTATACAAAATTTGGTTGCTCCAAGGACAAGAATCTACATTTTTTCACCCCCCTTTTTTTTTGTGGTGGTTTTTGGGGAAAATTTTTAAAACAAAAGTTGTCAGAAATCACATCCCCTACAACTTTGCTTATAATAAAATTTGCCGTAGGTTAATAGTTTAGGAGTTATTTGATCATTTACATTAATGCCCCTCCCCAAACCCCCTTTTGGGGTCAAAATGTCAAAACGTTATATAACTATAAAAGTTAGAAGACATCTGATGCAAATATGAAATTTCATAATAATCCCTTCAGCCGTTTTACGTGAATCGTGAGCAACTTTACGCGGAAACCACGGAAACAAACAGACAGACAGGAATTTTGTTTAGTGTTTTCGTTCATAACTTTGCTTGAAACGTGTGCAACCAAAATTTGGCGTGATTTAGAGCAATGTACAGACAAAACCTTAATTTTATATATATAGATAGGCGCTTTCAGCCCTCGAGTTATATGCGTTATAAAAAACCTAAGCCAAATAATAATTACCTACAATCCTTATTTTACTTTATTTCTTTAATTTTTACTATCTAGGTGTGGCGAAGACTTTGATGGACTTGTAGTTTTTGATGAATGTCATCGAGCAAAAAACCTCTGCCCTGTTGGTTCAAGCAAACCAACAAAAACTGGCTTGACTGTACTTGAATTACAAAACAAATTGCCAAAGGCTCGTGTGGTTTATGCGTCTGCAACTGGAGCCAGTGAACCAAAAAATATGGCATACATGACTCGTCTAGGTATTATATATTCCTTTTGAATGGATTCTATGTAAACAAGTTTTTACTTTAATTTCTTGTCTCAACATCAAAATCGAATTTTTTTTTCTTTTTTTTTCAGGATTGTGGGGAGAAGGTACACCTTTCAATGAATTCAATGATTTTATTTCTGCTGTTGAAAAAAGGTTACTATTTTTTCATTGTAAATAAAATATTTTATTTAAGGTAGTTGTTCCGCCAAATGGGTTTTCCTAGGATTTTTTGAAATTTAAACAGATTATTATTTAAATACTTCTGAATCGATTGGTGGCAAAACGAAATTTATGAACAATATAGTTCCGGAGATATTAAATTTTAAAAATAGAGTTTTTCAGACTCTACATTGCACTATACGGGATATCGAAAAATTTACATACATATTTAATTATAATTAAGAAACCCTTCTTACCATTTTTATAAAAAACTAAACCAACATTAAACAATAACCAATACATATTTTAAGACAATTTTGATTTATAGTTACAACACAGTTTCTGAGATAATAATGAATAAATAATGAAAAATGTATAAAAAAAAAATTTACACTAAAAACAATTTGGCAGCAACGCATTTATGTATAAAGCGCGCATGTGCTAGATTTTTTCAAAATTATAATTTTCATAAGATGTAACGTAGGCGTAGATTACATTTGTTAAAAAATAACAAAGCGATTTATATATTATTAGAAATAAATCGACCTTTAAAATGTATTTTATCTGTCATTTTAATATAAAAATATTCAATCTCTTACAATGGTGCCAGATTTGTCAAACGAGCACGGGATTGGCTAGAATCGGTACATAAACAGCAAAAAGTTTTGGGCTTATGAATTATGAATCCTTGTTGTCTGTTCTATATACTCTAGCATTAACTTTTTGCTAGTACTGTCGCGAAACAACTACCTTAATTAATGTATTTTAAATAAATTCTTCTAAAGCGACCTAATTTTTATTTTTTTTATTTTTTAGAGGTGTTGGTGCAATGGAAATTGTTGCTATGGATATGAAACTTCGTGGTATGTATATAGCCAGACAATTATCCTTTCACGGTGTTGCCTTTAAAATAGAAGAAGTCACTCTAACAAAAGAATTTGCGCGTGTATATGACGCGTCAGTTAAATTGGTTAGTATTAATATTTAATTTATTTTTTTATTCTTTAAAATATTCAGATTTTAAAATAAAAACACTTTATATTTGAATTGTGGGTGGAAGCAATGCAGAAATTTCAAGAAGCAGCTGAATTGATTGATGCTGAAAATCGAATGAAAAAAACAATGTGGGGACAATTTTGGTCTTCCCATCAAAGATTTTTTAAATATTTATGCATTGCTGCAAAGGTTAATCAATGCGTTTCTATTGCGAGGGAGGATACATTTTTTTCTCAAAACAATTAAAATGAACTGACGAATTGTGATATTTATTATTTCCATTTATCTTGAAACAACTTAACAAATTATTTTGTTTTTATTTCAGGGAGGCCGTCAAATGTGGTAAGTGTGTGGTTATTGGTTTACAATCCACCGGTGAAGCAAGAACTCTTGAACAGCTCGAAAGAGATGATGGAGAGCTCAGTGATTTCGTATCCACTGCAAAAGGAGTCCTACAAAGTCTAGTAGAAAAACATTTCCCTGCTCCAGACCGCTCGAGAATTCAACGATTATTAGGTCTTGATTCTTCAGTTAAACAGGAAATTAAAGAAGAAAAAGAAGAAAGCGCTAGTAGTTCAGTTAAGCGAAAACCAAGTAAGAAATATTTATTTTTATACTAACTTTTCTATCTAAAAATAATATTACATTAACTAAGGATGTATATTTTTTGATTCGCATCATTTTGAAAATATCCTTGTTTTTAATATTTATAGATATAGTAGAAAATATTAATAGTCAACTAAAAAATATTAATTTATTATTTTAAATGAATACAATTTTTTATAAAAAACAATCTCAAAATTTTCAAACATTTCTGAAGAAATTCTTCCTTTATTACTGGAGATTTTGAGAAATAGTTGCTTTATAATTCTTCCATAAATGCTTGTTTACATGAGCTTAGTACTAACCATCTAATTCTGTGTCGTGTAAACACACAATATAAGTGGTTGGTATTAGTAGAGTGGCAAGTGTGAGTGAATAGAAATGGTTTTTATTTACTAATGGCAAGTAGCACATACAGGGTGGAAAGATCTACACATTATGAAGAGGTATAAAAAATTAAAAAATATAACTAGAAAAGAACTGAATATATATTTGAAAAGAGCATAACGTATTTTTTTTAAATGTGTTTTAAACATTATATCAGACGACTAAAAGGGGGGGGGGGTCAAAAATGAAAATTCTAGCCATTTTGACCAAACTCAACCAAATTTTGTATACATAGTTCTGTGGACCCCCAGAAGGCTAGAAATGCAAAAACTAACCAAATTTTGTATACATAGTTTAGTCGAAAGGGCTAGAATTTTCATTTTTTAACCCCCCCCCTTTTTTTTTTTTAACAAAAAACACATTTTTAAAAAAATTTAATTTATGTTCTTTTCAAAAATATATTCAGTTTTTTTCTAGTTAAATTTTTTTATTTTTTTATACCTCTTCAAAATGTGGGAGATCTTTATGCCCCACTACTAATCAGTTAGTCAGCTAAGTGCTTAGTAGTGGTTCACACGTCTCTTCTAACCACTCTAATTAGTGTATAGTAAAAGCTGCAAGATGGCAATTCGAGTTGTCAATATATGTGGTAGGGGAAGCTACTTGCCATTAGTAAATAAAAACCATTTCTATTCACTCGCACTTGCCACTCTACTAATATTAACTACTTATATTGTGTGTTTACTCGACACAGAATTAGTACGAGTGGTTAGTACTAATGCTTAGTACTAAGCCCGTGTAAACTAGGCTTTAAGCAACTATTTTTCAAATTTTCCATTTAAAAGGGAGAATTTCTTCAGATATGTTTGGAAATTTAATAAACGTTTTGAGATTGTTTTTTATAAAAAATTCAATAAAACAATCTATAATTTATTACAAAAATAACGCAATAATTATTGATTTTAGTGCGTCAAGCTGCCCAACGAGCTTACAAAAGAGCTAGATATGGTGTTGGTGATAGTTCTGGCTCTGATGCGGGAAAGGACGGAAGTGATTCGGAATTTAAATTAAGTGGAACAGATGATGAAGATGATCATGAAGGAGAAAGTGAAATTAGTGACCAAAGTAGTGATTTTAATCCTTTTGATACCGACAGTGATTCCGATGCAGGTAGATATTTTTATTTATTTATTTTTAATATAGTATTTTATTGTAAATTATTTTTTAATTTTATATAGATCCTTGGGATCGTCGAAAAAAGAAACAAAAGAAAGCCAAACCCAAGAAACTTTCAACTCAAGATAAAATTAGTTCATTATTAGTTAAAAAGGTAAATGTATTTCTCTTAAAGTGCTTTATCACTATATAACTTTATCACTATATACTTTCTCTTAAAGTGCTTTATCACTATATGAATCATTTTATTTCTAGGCTTCCACTCATAAAGCCTCAATGAAAAGAAATGGAGCACCTGACCATTCCGTTGGAATGGGATCTTTAGATGGTGGTGCAAGGGCGGCCGGGCCTCCACCTAGAGATGCCATTGAACGGGCATGTTCGATGAAAGAGGACCTTTTGAGACAAATAGAATCACTAGGTAAGATAAAAAAATTAAACTAATGAAAACAAAAATTTACAAATTTACTTATGTCTAGAGACCGGATTCCTATTCAATTGCATATTTTGTTTGCCGCCACATACGACCTTGGGGATCAATTATCTATACGATTCATGCATCTAGGATACTGTGGTTAAATTTTATACTTCATATTTTTGCATATTTGAGTAATATTGCATAAAATTGCATATTTGAAGGATTTTTTGCCAAATATTGTATATTTCGCGCAAAATACAGATTTTTTAAAAGTAAATTATCGGAGAAAGAATTAAAAAAATGAAGAAATATATATAAAATATAAATAAAATTATTCACAATTACAATCAAATTTTAATTATTTTTGAGATCCTTTGTTAATTATTTCTTTATTTTTTTATTTTTTTTAACGGTCTTTGGTAACTATAGACAATTTTACCCCTTGACTGTTCGTGTGTCTATGCGGAAGTGTGTGTAAATTAGTGTAGAGATCAGATTATAGCCGGTCAAATATTTGCATTATTTTATTAATTGATGACGATGTTCAAGCGGTAGGCTCGGGTTCGAGCCTTGCTAGCATAAAATTTCAAACGGCTAAAACTTGCCCTCACTAACACTACTAACACTTTACCGATGTGTTGTCTAAATGGCCTGTGTCCCCGGTGACAATAAATAAATAAATTAAAAAAAAAAATTATAGTTTTGTGACAATTTTTTACCCAATAAAAACACATATTTGACCCTTGGTATGTATAGCTTAGTTTATCAGTTTATTTCTTTCATAGCACTCCTTCAAATTGTACTCTTTTTGTCTTTAATTTTAATTTTTTAGCGCATAAAAAAATTTATTTAGCCTTTTTTTACTTCATATATTTGCATATTTCACCGTATTCTGCATATTATTTGCATATTTCAGCATTTTTAACTGCATATTTTGGCAGTTTTTACTTCATAAAAATCCGGTCTCTACTTATGTCAAATGTTTCTTTTGAAATATTATTAATAATAAATATTTTGTTCTTCCAAATATTCAGGAGATAGATTACCAGCGAATACTTTAGATCAACTTATTGATGAACTCGGTGGACCAGAATCAGTGGCTGAAATGACAGGCAGAAAAGGGCGTGTGGTTCAGACTGAAGATGGTATTCAATATGAATCAAGAAGTGAAGTCGATGTTCCTCTTGAAACATTAAATTTAACTGGTAAATATTTCACTATTTTCTATATTCACTTCTATAACAAGGGAATCCGCACCAATTGAACACTTTCAAGATATTACTTTGGAGAGAATACGCTTGATATGGTATTTTCAATCACTGTTTGAAAAATATAATACAAAAAGAAAGAAGTATTATATAAATAGTTAATATGCTACAAAAATTTTCTATCCTATAATAAATTTTCATTTTAAAAATGATTTCTCATTTCTATTAAAATATTTGAAATTCATTACTATTTCTTAAAATCAACGAATAAGTTAATTCTCTGGCACTCTATTTTACCTTAAGGTGATGTGTTTAAAATGATTAGAGGACTTAGTGAACAGAGTTAATCTTTATCCATAGCCATTTGAAATATTAATATGTTTATTCATTTATTATTAATTATAAACGTATCCATAAGCTCGGTAGAACAAGACTCAAAAAGGGCCCAAATAAAGAAACTCGATGGTGGAATCCAAACGTCAAACGCTGTATCAGCCAAAAAAGACGCTTTCAAATTATGACACCTCACGAAAGATGACGTTGATTTTGTTACTTATAAAGAAATATAAGTACATAGAAGCAATTTAAGCGACAGGTTTCAATATCAATAGAGAATCAAACAGTAAATTTTATGAAAAATTAAATTCAACCTACACAGAGATAGATAGATACAAATCCCAAAAATTGTTTTTTAGTTCAAGAAAATAAGCTTGAGTCTTCATTTAAATGACATATTCAGAGTCGGGCTAGCAGACTTAAAGGCGATCCCGCATTAACTGACACTCTCAACTCCCTATCCCATCATAGATCTGTCTCCGCCCTTTCCCTTTTTTATAGATTTTACCATGGCTTTTGTTCTGACGAAATAAAATCGATAATCCCACCAAGGGCTTCATTTGCACCAAATACACGATTTTCTAAGATTCAACACCCCTACGCGCTTAAACTGGATACTAATCGAACGAACGCACTCCCAATTCATTTATCCCTATGACATCTAGAGACTGGAACTCTCTTCCCCCGACCGTCTTTCCAGCAAATTATAACCTTCAATCTTTCAAGACCAGCATCCACAGATACCTTCGACTCCTACTTAATCCCTAAATCTCTTCTTATCTTCACGATACAAGGGTCCACCGCCGACTATAGAGGTTGTACCTTCTTGGTGCAACTTCTTCTTGTATCAATATCATTATAAAAAAAAAAATAGAAAAAAAAATATCAACTTTATATAAATTTTATTAAGGAAGTTTTTTTTTTATGGCTGTAGTAATTTATTTGTTTAGGTTTAAAATAAGAGACGTGCAGCTTCAATTTTTTATTTTTATTTTTCAATTCCACTAACGTTTCGGCCATTGGTTATGGCCATCTTCAGAAGCGGGAATTAGTCAATATTTATATAAAAAATTTTATCAAATAATCAAAATTTTTTTATATAAATATTGACATTATTTTATCAAATAATCAAAATTTTTTTTATATAAATATTGACGAATTCCCGCTCTGAAGATGGCCATAACCAATGGTCGAAACGTTAGTGGGAATTGATAAATAAAAAGAAAAAATTGAAGCTGCACGTCTCTTATTTTAAACCTAAACAAATTATATAAATTTTATTTATTTATTTTAATTTTTTTGTTTAATTTTAGAAAAACAGCGCTTTATGGACGGTGAAAAAGACGTCGCTATTATCTCAGAAGCCGCATCCAGTGGTATTTCCTTACAATCAGACCGAAGAGCCAAAAACCAACGAAGACGTGTACATATCACTCTTGAATTGCCTTGGAGTGCTGATCGGGCAGTTCAACAATTTGGTCTGTAATTTTTTAACAAATAATTCCACTTAGTATTCTTTGATCTAATTAAATTATTATCTATATTTAAACAGGTCGAACTCATAGATCGAATCAAGTGAATGCTCCTGAATATATATTTTTGATCTCAGATTTAGCTGGAGAAAGACGTTTCGCCAGTATCGTTGCAAAACGTTTGGAAAGTTTGGTAATGAATTATTAAGTTAAACATTTTACCGGTAAACATAAACTATAATTTAATTTATAGGACAGATTCTAAGATTTTAATAGAAATATTATTAAATTATGATTATCAGAGGGATTCATCCTCCCAAGAGTCAGAACCTGAGAACTAACATGCTTTCCGGGCAGTCAGCTCACTAGAATCTGTCCTATAAATTAAATTCTTTCTCGTTTATAATTGATTTTGTTAATCTGAACCTCGAGCTCATTTTTTGAAAAACATTCCAACTCTTTTCAAAAATAAGATGCTCAAATCTTTACTTTTATATAAACTATAGTAATATAAATATAATAATATTATTTTTATAGGGAGCTTTAACCCATGGCGACAGACGAGCGACAGAAAGTAGAGATTTGTCTAGGTACAATATTGATAACAAATACGGAAGATCCGCATTAGAAGCAACGATGCGTGCTGTAATGGGCTACGAACAACCACTTGTTCCTCCACCCAGAGATTATCGAGGCGATTTCTTCAAAGGTATTAATTTTTTTTTTTTAAGTATTTCTTTGACAAAATTTATTTATAAAATTTTTTATTACAGATGTTGCTGGAGCTCTAATTGGAGTTGGTTTGATTATCAATAGCGAAGCATGTCCCGGTGTTCTTGCATTGGATAAAGATTATAATAATATAAGTAAATTTTTAAATCGCATTCTCGGAATGCCTGTAGATTTGCAAAATCGACTTTTTAAATATTTTACGGATACTCTTAATGCTATTGTGACACAAGCTAAAAAAAGTGGCCGATTTGATCTCGGTATTTTAGGTAAGATAAAAAAATCGTAACATATATTTTCCTCATTAGAAAAATTGATTTTTTTAAATTATAAAACTTATAAAAATAGCTAGGTACTAAAATTATTAATTTCTATAAACTTATATATATATTTTTTTTCTCTAGATTTGGGACAATCTGGAGAAAAAGTGAGACGTGTTTGTCTTTATACTTTCTTAAGAAAACATGCTACAGGTTCAGCAGTTACAGAACTTCATATTGTTCATGTTGAAAGAGGCATGTCTTGGGACGAAGCAATTGAAAAAAATCAAGAATTAGAAGGTAGATTATAGATATAGATAATTACATATACAGGGCCGTGCCGTACTATGATATGGAGAGGCATAAGCAGCGAAAACAAAATACAATTGAAATCATTCAATAATTAAGGTAGTTGTTTCGAAACAATACTAGTAAAAAGTTAATGCTAGAGTATATAGAACAGACAATAAGGATTCATAATTCATAAGCCCTAAACTTTTTGCTTTTTATGTACCACTACTAGCCAATCCCATGCTCGTTTGACAAATCTGGCAACACTGTCCGATCTTGTATATATTTTATCACCGAAATCTCAGATAAAGTACATTATAAAGGGATATTTATAAAACAAAAAGTTGTTAATAAGCGATTGAAAGCTGTTGCGACAATAGCTGAAGCGAAAAAAAGTACTAAAGTTAACTCACTTTTTAGGTTAAATAAATGTTGTTGCCAGCTTATTTTTAAGTGTAAATTTTTCATTATTTATTAATTATTATCTCAGAAACTGTGTTGTAACTATGAATTAAAATTTTCTTAAAAAATCTATTGGTTATGATTTAATGTTGGTTTAGTTTTTTTTTATTACAATGGTAAGAAGAGTTTCTTAATTATAATTAAATACTTATATAAACTTTCCGATATCCCGTATAGTACAATGTATAAGAGTGAAGGGGTGTTATTTCGAAGAGCTGCATCATACTGAGAAAACCTACCACACGGTCCTGTACATATAACCTTATAAATTCAATCTTTAATATATATTATATTCTTTACTTTTATAATATTTTAAATAGAAATATATATTGAATAAATTTTCAGGCGACAAAGAAGGCTTCTATTTATCCCATCAAGTAAGAAATGGGAAATCGACAGCAGTTTTGGCTGTTTGTGCAGGAAGTGGAGATCCAAAAGACAAACAAACCCTATATGCTATACATAGGCCTAACACTGGACTACAAGTTTGTTTAACTTATTTTCTCTTTATTTTTCTAACTATCGATTAACTTTTATTTATTTCTGATTAGATTCGACAAGAGTCTTTAGGTGAATTGGAAAAGAAATACAAACGTGTTACTGAAAGTGAAGCAGAATCCCATTGGAAACAACAATATAAAGCATCTTTAAATACGTGCAGTCATGCTTACTGGTATGATTTACAAATATTACTTGCATATTAATATTAATTAGTTTCCAAAGAATATTTAACATAATTTTTTAAATGTATATTAATATTATAGGCGTGGTAATTGCAAGAATGTATCCCTTGGCCTAGAATGTGAAGTAGGACTACGACGAAGAACTTATAATGTATTGGCTGGATCCGTTCTAGCAGTTTGGACAAGAGCTGAACGAATTTTGCAACAATTTGCAGGACATGGTCAAAACCAACGTATGCAAGTGGTTCGTTTACGTGCTGATAACGATGTAAAAATTGTTGGTAAGTATTCTCATATAAACAGATAGATTATTCCGATATACATACACCATTTTCAAAGATTGAATCATTACTTTATATAACTATATATTATAAAAAAATTATAATTAATTAATTTAAAAGAAGACATGTAATTTTTTAATAATGAAATAGGAATAGGAATAGTTTTTTATAAAAGTTTAACGTCTAGAAATTTTCCCCAAATTTTCACTACAGTAATTTTTTACCAAATGAATAATAGTATAATCTAGATCAGTGGTTCCCAACCTTTTGTGGCCCATCGCCCCTTTCTGCAGGTTGTCAAACACCTATCGCCACCTTTTCATTTTCATTGTATGCCTAATTTTAATTTGAAGTTAAGTGAAAATAATAAAGCGCAAACTCGAAATTTAGGAAAACCCGAATCAATGAATTTATTATTGACATCTGGTATTTCTTTTAGTTAAAAAGCCTTCCGACAGGACTTAATCTCTTAACCAAAAATATGACAAACATAAATTAAATTTATTGAGGTTCAAAAAGTGGGAATTGTAAAGTCCCACCATCCTATTGTCAAATAAGGCATGTCCGAGCATCAAAGGACATGCCGCCTACTACTCCAAAATATTACTATTTAAAACAATTATATTATTATGAAGAAAAAATACTCTAAATGCCGCGTTCACAACAGTATGTTTCTTTGTAATTTATTAGAAATTTAAATATTTTTTCTAAAAAATATTAATATAACATTATTTATATTTGAGAATGAAAATTATATTAACTCGCAAGGGAAGTGATTCTATTTCTTTGCACGTGAGTGTATTTTAATTTTCCCCCTTTGAATACTCATAGCCCCTCCCACTTATTTATCGCCCCCCCCCCTGATAACCCAAATCGCCCACTTGGGGGGCGATCGCCCCCAGGTTGGGAACCACTGATCTAGATAATCTGACACTTCACTATTCCAATGTTTCTTGCGATAAGGTGTAGTAGCCTATGCAGTATCACTGCTTTCATATAACGTTATTATGTTTACATATTCAGTATACAAAATCACAAGTCTTGTACAAGACGCTACTTAACAAGTTTTTGTTTCTCTTGAAACTTGTTTAATTTTCCAACCCTATTCTTGCATTCCAGTAGAATGAAAAATTTTACTTATACTCTATCGACAAGATAGTGTTTTTATAACCCCAATTTTTAAGATAATTTGGGGATTCTACGGTAACTGTGGCGCCGCGATCTGACGATGAATTCTTATAGTACTCACCAAAATGAAGAATACCATTTTTTGAGATTTCGCTTAGTTTTCAAGATCTCGAGTTTAAAAAAATACTATTTTTGTATTTATTTTCTTTTATTTTTCAATTGTTTTTTTTTATAGAAACTACGGAAACCGTAGTATCACAGGTTCCGTGTGGCGCCATATCTGATGACGGATTCTTTTAGAACTAGACAGAATAAGTCGGAAAGTAAAAATAAAATTTTAAACTACAAATTTGAACTGAAATTGAGTTTATTGACCGTGATGTCTCAAATTGTCTCAAGTGAGCGCCAGTGGGCTTTGACAATTTTCACTTTAAGAACTTTTCATAGGTTTGGTTCTATTCATCATCTCGGTTCATTTAGATAAAAAAATGGGTTCTCGAACAAACTTTGAAAGGTTCGGTTAAGATATATTTAGCCAACCTAATCGCCTAAATTGCAGCCCGAAAGAGCCGAACTGAATATATCTTAACCGAACCGGCAACGACTTTTACTTATTCGAATTTTTTTGGGGATTTACTAATTATTTTTTAATTAATATTCATTTTCTAAAAGAATCCGTCGTCAGTAGCGACGCCACACGGGACCCGTGATACTACGGTTTCCGTGGTTTCTATAAAAATAACAATTGGAAAATAAATACAAAAAACAGTATTTTTTAAATTCGATATCTTGAAAACTAAGCGAAATCTCAAAAAATGGTATTCTTCATTTTCGTCTTATTTTGGTGAGTACTATAAGAATCCATCGACAGATCACGGCCCCACAGTTATTATACAATTGCAGATAATTTAAATTTTATTTATTTTGCAAATTCATTTAAATTTTATTTTTCCCTTTTCAGGTACTTTGATTCCTAAGAGTTGTGTTGGACATCTTCGAGAAGCCTTAGCGTCCGATGCAGAAAAAACTGACGAGATTACATTCTAAATAGGTATATAATTAATTCTTAAATGCTTTAGTTGTATAAAAAATTTTAATTCCTTATAATTATTTATCCATAAATTTTTCAGAAAAAATTAACGAACAATTTATTTACTTATATCTTATATTATTAATAAGAATAATATAATTACTGAAAACATCTTGCCGTAAAGTGAAGTTTTCGAGTGATAAGTGATAGTTTCTATTTAAAAAATTTAATATAACAATACAGAAAACAAAAATAATAAAAAAAACTTTGAAAAAAAAAAATAAAAAAATAAAAAAAATGTTTCCTATGAAAATATTAATGAAAAAACAAATTATGTATTTTCCATAAACAACTATTATTTTTTCTTTTATTTGAAAATTTTGTATATATTTATAAACTATACATACATATTTTTATAGATATAAATACAGGGTGGTTTCCCTAGGTGTAAAAATTCTTCAAAAAAATAAAATGTATATATATTTTTTTTTTTTATTATTAACTTGAAGTAAAATATCAAACCCCTTTGGAGTCTAAAGGACTTTGAATTTTATTTTTGTTTTCCCATCTCTCTAGTTTTGTATATTTTATTTATTAAAGAGAGTAAAGACAATGAATACTGAAATAGCTTTCCTAATTTAATGTATTTAAAAGACCTCTCTTATAAAGCATTATCTCTAAGATAATTTTTTTCTCCCTTATTTTCAAAATATTAAAAAAAAAATATTCATCATTATCAAATGTAAAATAAATAAATAATGCATCAAAAAAAAAATCCATTCATATATTTTTACGCCTCTCTGTATTTATATTTAAATAGTAAAATATTAAATTGTCTCCTTATTCTTTAAGGATGATCTTAAATAAATAGGAAGATTCTTTTAATACTTCTTGCTTCTCTTTCTTCAATTTGATTTTTGTTTCATTTATGAAACAATATTGTAAAATAAATTTTAAATATTAAAAAATAAATAAATAAAAAGAAATACGCTTTTTTTTCGATTTGACTTTGGAGACAGTAGAATGTTAAAGTAAAATTTACATCTAATAACGAAAAATTTATTTTTCAGCTAAGAATTTTAAAAAATTAGACTAGTAATTTTAAAATTATATAATCCAGAAAAAAATGGAAAATTTTCGCAATAAAGCTTCTCTCACCTGAATGATTAGTAAAAGATTTTGTAATTACATCATATAATCAAGGAAATTGGTATGAATTGTATTTAACTTCCCACATCGGATCCATTTTATCAAATTTTCTAAAAAAAAAAAAAAACTTAATATTTAGTAAAAAAGTGACAAATATTATTCCCTATATTCAAACCAACAAAGAAATCTTAGGGAAGGAGGGTAGTCCTAAAGGAATTTTGAAATTTTTTTTTATTTTCTACTTTTTTTTTGGCTTTTCGGTCTTTCTAGCCATAAGCCAATTTACGATACTAATTATTTTATTTTTAAATTTGTCTCTATCTCCCGGGGTCAGGTTTTAGCCGGATGCCTCGAGTCGGATTCGAACCCGGGTCCACTTGATTAGCAGGCTGACACGCTAACCCCTAGCCTACCCGATAGGGGGATTTTCAACTTTCCTTTTGTTTTTCTCCCAGCAACAATTGTTCGAATGCAATTGTTTTTCTAGGAACCACAATCAAAAGGGCATAGAGTGGTACACTCCACATCTCAATCCATACTTCTTTCTTGAAATCCACTATAGTTCTAAACATATCGCTTTTTTACTTTATATATGTATAAATATATATATATCAATCTTCTTTCAGTCAACTTGACAAATTTTTTAAAATTTAAATATTCCATACATTTTTATGTGATTATGTGGTGTTACCAATCATTTAAGGTTTAATTTTTTTTATATTTTTTCACTTAAAAGAAAAAACACATTTAGCCTTCAAATAATATAATATTAAATAAATTTATAATTTTCTCATTAATATATCGAAGAATAATTAACATATTAACGAGAATTGTTTTTGATCGCGTTTTTAAACAAGATATATAGCGACTACTGCTGGTTGAGGTTATTAGAGTCTGCTGAGTTTTAAATCTGGACCAAGAGAATGAGGTGATCCATATATCAGTGTTTGATATAAAAAGCATCATGTGGGCTAATCGCCAAATGATGCTGGATTATAGCTAAATGGATCACATCTTTTTCATTCTCTTGGTCCAGATTTAAGACTCAGCCGACTCCAATAGCTTCAACCAGCAGTGGTCTCGCGATATATATCTTGTTTAAAAAGCACAATCAAAACAATTCTCGTTAATATGTTAATTATTCTCTGATATATTAATGAGAAAATTATAAATTTATTTAACTTCATTATTTCAAGTTAGAAATACATATATAAATTCGGATATTATTTTCACTTAATATTTGACAAAAATCACTTGCATTTGATTCGTGATCAAATTAAATACAGGAAACTTATGATTAATATAATATTAATTCCATTAACATAACTTCACCACAATAAGAAAAGAGAACCCTGAAGTTTTAATTGAGAATTCCCTTTGACCCAAATATTTATATCATTTTTCTTATTATAAAGAAAAGATTATAATTATTTATATGAATGTGTGTCATTGTCTTGATATATGATATATATAATTATATATATGTGATGGTGCAAGGACCCTAATCTTTACCTACCAGTTTTTTCAGGAATGGCAAAAATGTGAGCTAAATATGGGTATAATTTTTAATTACATATTTGAATTCAGCAGCAAATTTTCTAATAGCGAGGGTAAAAATGGAAGAAATGCCCTATTTTTGTCTGCTTACAAATTGTAAAAATTTAAACATCTATAACTTAAAACTACGTTTTCACTTCTAAACTAAATATCAATTTTTGGAATTTTCGGGCGGGACAAAAAGCGTTTATTAATTGATTCTCTAGAAACAGGAGATGCCATTCCCCTAATTTTGATTAGGGTGAAGATAATAGATTCCCTTGCACCATCACATATATTGAAATTTAATTATTCTTAAATCATTTCCATAATATTTTGATTGTAAACGATTTTATTATTCTAAAAAAATTATATGTGTCTTGAAAAAGTTTTGTAAAACTTTTTTTATATTTATATATGTATACGAATATTGTTAAATAATAGATTTTTATTTTACTATTCCTTAATACAGAAAATAAAACCGAAAAAGAAACTAAAATGTAATATAAATATCATTAATTATACAGAAAATTGTTTTTAAAAAAACAAGTGGATATATAAAAATGAAACAAACTCTCATGGAGAAAACAATACTCGCATATGTATATATTTATTATTAACTTAAGTAACAAATTATAATCTCTATGTTATTAGTATTGATTTCGACATCACTTTTACACAAGAGAGAATAGAGGTAATAATTTTTTCATTCATTCCATCTTTATATTAAATATAAATTTAGAAACAAAAAAGATTCATATATAGTTATATAAAAAATTATCATGATTTCTGAATATTCTATTACTTTTTAATGAATTATTTTTTGAATTTCAATTTTAAATTAACAACATGTTCTCTTTCAAGATATTTGATTTATATAGGATTCATGGCTTTTATTTGAAATAATTTTAAAATAAACTGATTTTTTTTGCCCAAAGTGATCTATGGAGTTTTTATTCTATAACATGAATAGTGATGGAAAGTTTTGTCGAACAAATCACCCATGGTCTAAATAAAAAATTGACATTCTCTCAAGATATCATGTTTCACTCAGTAAATAATATATTAAGTACATACATCATGGCCCGTGCCTGGCGGGTGTCCATTGCGTGCGCCGCACGCAGGCTTTCAAATCGCCAGGGATTTTTTTTTATGAGATTAAAAAAAACAAAAACTAAATGATTTGAAAATTTTTTTTTTTACAAATTTCATAGTTTAATCTCATAAAAAAAATCACTGGCTATTTGAACGCCTGCGTGCGACGCACGCAATCAACACCCGCCAGGCACGGACCTGCATACATGACGGATTAGGCCTTAACGCTGCATTTATCAACACTTATAAACTGATCCGAAAATGTATTCAGAATAAAATATAATATTTTTTTTTACCCCATGAGTGATCTATTCTAAAAAAAACTTTTTAAATCTTTAAGCCGACCAGCATTACTTAACATTAAATGTAAAAATGCATGGTGAGACCGAAAAAACATACAAACTTTAAATGGTTCTTTTTAAAAGCACATGTTACCGATTTTTTTATAAAATTATGTTCACTATATAATACCATATGTCCAAGTAAAATAAATTTAAATTACTTATTAAAAATAAACTAATAAAAACATTTGGTAAGTCAAGAAGCTTTAATTAAATCAAATTCACTGTTCATAGTAATAATAATAATTTAAAACAACTAATATTTTGTATAGGTGATTATTTTATCTTTACATTTTCTACAATGAATAAATTTTCATTGGAAAACTTTGTTCTCTCGTGTTGACGTATGTGATGCTTTATACATAAATGTTATTATTATTATTATTATTATTATATATATATAATACAAGGATTGTCAACTTGTGATTATTACAATTTTATATTTACTTATTATTCTTTTTCTCACTATTATTTTTTTTTTAATTTATGTATCGTAAAAAAAAAAATCTTATACATATATATCTTCATTTAATTTAAAATATAAAACTTAATTTTTCATTTATCATTCTTGATAAAATATTTATTTAAATTAGTTGGCAATTCCTTCAGTGCAAATGTTTTCCTATACATTTAAGGGTAGAATATTATATACATAAATATATAATATCATTTAAATACTGTATTCAACATTAGTGCCTAATCATTAGGACAGGCTTAAATAAGATCCCTTTGTGTACTCGAATTGTGTCCTTAAAAATGATATTTATAAAAAAAAAATAATAATAATCATACAAAAAGAAAAAACTGTTTTTTAATTTTTTTGTAGCACCTGGTACTAGGACACTTGACATATATCAAAATTTCTTTACATTTTATATATTAAGCTTAAGGTAGTTGTTTCGCAACAATACTAGCAAAAAGTTAATGCTAGAGTATATAGAACAGACAATAAGGATTCATAATTCATAAGCACAAAACTTTTTGCTGTTTATGTACCGATTCTAGCCAATCCCGTGCTCGTTTGACAAATCTGGCACCATTGTAAGAGATTGAATATTTTTATATTAAAATGACAGATAAAATACATTTTAAAAGTTAAAAAATTTCTATAAAAATCGTTTTGTTATTTTTTAACAAATGTAATCAACGCCTACGTTACACCTTATGAAAATTATAATTTTGAAAAAATCTAGCGCATGCGCGCTTTATACATCTTTCGCTGGTTAAATAAATGCGCTGTTGCCAAATTGTTTTTAGTGTAAATTTTTTTTTTATACATTTTTCATTATTTATTCATTATTATCTCAGAAACTGTGTTGTAAGTTGTAACTATGAATCAAAATTGTCTTAAAATATGTATTGGTTATTGTTTAATGTTGGTTTAGTTTTTTATAAAAATGGTAAGAAGGGTTTCTTAATTATAATTAAATATGTATGTAAATTTTCCAATATCCCGTATAGTTCAATGTATAAGAGTCTGAAATCTCTATTTTTGAAATTTAATATCTCCGGTACTAAATTGTTCATAAATTTCGTTTTGCCACCAATCGATGCAGAAGTATTTAAATAATAATCTGTCTAAATTTCAAAAAAATCCTAAGAAAACCCATTTGGCGGAACAACTACCTTAAGCATGTATAATTTTTAAGTAAAAGGACCAAAGGATCCCAGCATTCGGAAAAATGTGACACGCCAAAGTCAAGAACCTACTACTAAATCCCATAGAGTCCTTATGGAGCCTTCCTCTCGATATACTAGAGCATAGATGTTAAATCCATTCCACTTAAAAATGCATCAAAACGACGGTATTATCAAGCAGAATATTTGAAATTCGATTTTCATTATTTTGGTGACAAATTTAATCAATTATCTTTGTATATAAAAGACGTCGATATTAGTAGCTTGAAAATTACTCTAGAAAATCAAGAGAGATGATCAATTACTAGAACCGAAATGTTAAGGATTATTTTTTTTATGTCAGAATGGTTGTTTAATCCTAAGCTAAAAAAATGCAATTCTAGCACTTGGCTTGTTCACCGAGGTGAACCATATCTGACAAATGTAATATATATATAGTAGGTACGCGGAAAAATTTGCCTATCAAAGAATTGATTAAAAACAAACCTTATGGGTCAAAATGGGGAAAAATTGAAAAAAGTACGAGTTTTAGGGATATTCAAAAGTGATGCCGGGGACTGTTTTTTGACAGACGCTAGTACCGTTTCTACTTAACCTAAATAGATGAAATTGTTATCATTTTACGCGTAATTTAAAGAGCTTTAATTTATCTAATGGATATCTTTTTGATTTGATAAGCCGTTTTAGAGTTATTCGAGAAAAACTGAAATTTACTCATTTTGAGGCGCGTATAAAAATTTCCAGAACACTGATTTGGGGGGACTTAGGGTAGTAATATTGGAGTACCAATAAAGGTATTCCAGCAATAAAATCTTTACCGGGAATTATTTCCTGTAATTTGCCTGGACTATTTGTTTTAATGCGATGTATTTATACTATACTATATAGGCATAAATGGGCAATTTATTTAATATTTAAATTTATTATTAATAATATTTAATAGTAATAATAAGGGTGTCTCTAGGCTGAGTAAGTTTGCACATTTTTTTGTTATTTAATAAATGTGCTGGTGAGTAATTCTTTCATTAGAATCTGTTTAAGGAAAATGGATAAAAAGGCCGCGCTATGGCGGAAGAATGATCTCTCTTGAATTTAGAGTTAAAAGACATTTATTTTAAGGATGCCATCAAACGAAAAAATATTTTTAGGTAAGAAAAAATATATTAAATCGAAATGAATAGAAGATTTAGATATTTATCATTTAAAATTATTAATTCATCGAAACTGTAAATAACGTAGTCTTGATAAAAGTTTCACTATTTTCTCCAGTTTTTAAATGTGTACTTATTTACATCAAGCATAAGACATGTCCTATAATTTATTAATATAATTTAAACAACTACAAAAAACTTAATAATTAATAATTTATTTATTTAAATTTACCTCTCGGGAAATTTTTCAACTAGGATTCAGCTGATTTGCTCAGAATTTTTATCTTGCCAATGACATTTGACATGCTTTGTAATGAATCTTTGGAAATTATTTTTGACTTTCATCAATGACTTTTATTAACAACTCCGAAACATAGAGTATACTATGCTCCGAAAATTAAAGTAATTCCAATTTACACAGATAATTTGAACCTCTTCACAATGGTAAGATATTTTTCACTAATTCTATATGCCAATAATATTAATACAAATTGTTTCACTTTTTTATACTTACTTCCCTTTTATCTGAATTCCACATTCTTTACGACTAGGGTTGATTTGATTCAAGTCAATAAGAGTACTTAGACATTTCAAAAGCCTTCGATATGGTCTGGCACAAAAATCTTTTTGCCAAATTGATCTTCGTCGGCCTTACACCGAAACTCTGCAAGTAGTTCGAAAATTTTCTTTCAGATCGTAGAATTAAGGTTGTCATCGACGGAATATCATCTTCCTCCTTCCACACCAACGCTGGAGTTCCTCAGGGATCGGTTATCTATATCAACGACCTTCTAAACTTGGCCTCCAATCCGATACATTGTTACGCAGATGACAGCACCCTACATAACGTCCCTGCATCGCATAAAAACCGTGCAGACATTGTCTCCTCAATAAATTTAGACTTAGGCAGACTTAAAAACTGGGGATCCCAAAACTTAGTTAACTTCAATGCAGTGAAAACTCAGTTTTGCCTTATTTCTAGGCGCGTCGACAGAAACCTCCCAAACATATCATTCGATTTAAACTCACTGGAATTTAGGGATAAAATTTCAATGCTAGGCCTAACTCTAGGGTCTGACCTTTCATGGAATCACCATATCTCAACCACTGCTAAAGCTGCAGCGCGCAAGCTTGGTCTCCTATTTAGGTCTAGACGCTATTATAATCCCAGTCAACTTCTTACACTGTATAAGGTTCAAATTCGTCCCTGTCTCGAATATAGCTCTCATCTGTGGAGGGGTGCCTCCAAGTATTCTCTCGCTACACTGGATGCGATTCAGAAGCGAGCAATTAAACTAATAGGAGACCTGGCCCTAACAAACCCACTCGACTCCCTGGCTCACCGAAGAACCGTTTCTGCCCTTTCCCTGTACTACAGATACTATCACGGTGTCTGTTCAGTCGAGCTGAAATCAATTATCCCCCCTAATGCCCTCTTTACGAGAAACACGCGGTTTTCTAACGCTCAGCACCCCTTCGCTGTCAAATTGGATAAAAGTCGAACAAGCGCTTTCGCCAACTCTTTTATCCTTATGACCTCCAGAGATTGGAACTCGCTCCCTGCCACCATCTTTCTCGCGACTTATAACCTTCAGCTGTTTAAGACCCCTATTCACAGACACCTTCGACCCCCGCCCAGCCCATAAAATTCTTTCTTCTTCTTTTCACGATGGAGGGGCCAACCCAGGCCTTTAGGGGATACACCTTTTTGGTGCAACTCCTTCTCTCATCATTTTCATTAAAAAAAAATCTGGCTCACCTGCGAGATGCGAACCTCTCTGGCATATGTAAACGCCATAAATATTCTTATTATTCATTTTATGATTTTCTAAGAAAATTTGAATCTATTACCATCGGCAAATTGAAATCTTTCATATTTATACGTTTACTTATTTATTTATTTTCATCCATACCCTATTTGGGTTTTGGGATTATTATTTATACTATAAACCTCTTAACTTTTTTTTTAGTACTTGATCGATACACGTAAGTATCAATACTCTTTGCATACTCGTAACAGATTATTTTATACGCTTGGATGTTCCATTTTACTTTACCCAAAGATGAATCGTTCGAATTATTTTTGACATTTCTGGTTTGGACCCCAAGTCTCTTATGGTGGACCGGGCCCTCCCAGAGTTACATGTCTGTCATTTTGATAATTATTATAGTATCCGTACTTTCTGGTTTCAAATCATTCTTATTCACTAGCTGACCCCATATTTATCTTCGAGACAAATAAAACTATCGAATATTTATAGAGTTTTATTAGTCCCTCTTGTTTTAGAATTCATTTTGCAGCTTTATTATTAGGGAGCATCCATTAATAACATAAGGATGATTTTTTCACATTTTGTCAATCCCCCAGCCCCTTTCTTAATTAAGATTTTATATTTTTTTACTTAACCATATAGAAAAGAAAAAAATATTAATTGTTTTTGATAACCATATATTAATTTTTGAAAATTTGTACAAGGTAACCAGTGAAAGACTGTAGGGTTTGTCAAAATTATTACTTGTTCGTTTTCAATCTTTTTTATTTCCTTTTTTTTGTAGCTTATAGAGCATCCCTTGGAGATTATAATGACTATCTATGATGTCCAGCAACTCAAGTTTTTCTATTCCAGTGAAAGATCAATAAATTAATCAAACTCAAAGAAAAAAATGACTGGCAACATTTTAATCTAGCGATAATATGATTCGAAACCTAATCGGCCTGGTTAGAAAGAACTGGATCAATTGATCTTCCGGGAAGAGGTTCTAAACGGACTCTTCAACCTGACGCAGTGCTGGAAGCTGTACTACTGCAGGGTGTCCTTTAGGATCTTTCGCTCTGCCCAACTAGGCAACGCCAGAACATCTCTTCAGAAGATTCTGAAACTGAAATGTTTCCATACAAGATACCATACAAATGGTCCAAGCTTTACTAACCCAAGACACTCAGCACCGCCTTCACTACACCATTCAATTTTAACACCTGGCCAATGATAACAACAACTTTTTGAACTTCTTGATAATGAGTGATGAGGCCCATTTTCATTTAAACGGGTACATCAACGGACAAAACTGTAGATTTTGGGCTACTCAGAAGGGAATTCCATCACCAAAAAAGCACTGTTTGTTGCGGTGTTATGGCTGAAAGAGTTGTCGACCCCTATTTTATTATAGGGAAGGGAAGCCTGATGCGGAGTATGATACGAAGCTATTTTAATCTCCATGAGATGCTCTATAATCTATAAAAAAAGAATTTAAAACCCTTCAGACTTTCAGTGGCCATCCTGTATGAGAAAACCCTTATGTAAGGGATAGTAAGATTTTTCGTCGCCATTATGTAATTAATGATGCTTCTTTAAAAATAAATAAATAAATCATAAAGAAAAACAAAGAGGTTGTTCTCTGCTGGATGCAAATAAACAAATACACATATATATGTAGTAAATATGGATATGTATACTGGGTGGGCCATCTACATGTGACCCATTTGTTTTAAAGAAAAACGAACCGATTTTTTCATTGCATTAGGGATTTATTTTGTTCTAAATAAATACATGTCTGCTACTTTTCGAATAAGATTTGGTTCAGGTGATCGCATTTTGCTCTGACGACATAATGGACTCGTTTTTCGGCATTTTCAATCACTTTCTCGAGTGTTGCTCTTGGTATAGCCGCTATTTCACGTTCGATGTTGGTCTTAATTTGAGCCAGAGGCCGTGGCTTGTCGATGTACACTTTTGATTTCAAATATTCCCACAAATAAAAGTCTAGCGGCGTTAAATCAGGCGAACGCGGTGGCCAGTCATAATCACCTTTTTTCGACACAAAATTTGCCATATTCAACTCGACGCGATTTATCCTGTGGCTCAATCTGGCTTGTCACGCATTTTATACGGGAATAAATTCAAATCGTCTGGGATTATGCGCCTGAGGCTGGTTCTTGATAACACTCGAGAAAGTGATTGAAAATGCTGAAAAACGAGCCCATTTATGTCGTCAGAGCAAAAGCCGATCACCTGAAGCAAATCATATTCGAAAAAAGCTGACATGTATTTGTTTGGGCCAAAATAGTTAAATGCCTAATGCAAATAAAAAATCCATTCGTTTTTCTTTAAATTTTTATTTCAGAAACAAATGGGGCACATGTAGATGGCTCACCCTGTATATATATTATTTATTTGTTTGAGACTATAGTTTCGAAGGCTTGGCCTTCATCATCAGTCTTTTTATTAGGAATACTATTTCTCATGGGGTCAGTATCACGTGGATATTGAAAAAATCTGTTTTCATAGCAGACTTGCTATCTTCTGCTGACCACTTGAGAAATAATATTTCTAATTAAAAAGACTGATGATGGCGCCAACCCTTCGAACCATAATCTCAAACAAATAAATAATATATATATACATATCCATATTTAATATATATTAAGTGTGTCTGTTTATTTGGCCCAGATTTGGTAATATAATCCCATGCAGAGGATAACCTCTTTGTTTCTCTTTATGATTCAACAACTCTGCTACTCTCGGTAAAATAAAAACTTCAATTAAAATAAATAAATATTAATAAATTGATTATAAGTGACTAAATACTTTTCTATAAATTCATTAAGTTTTTCTGGATATTATCATACTTTAGGCTTAATATTTTTCTTTATTAGTTTTCTTTCAATAGTTAATTTTTTTCCCTAGGTATGTTGATTCTCTGGCATATTAAAAGACTTCTTGTTTCTTTGTCAGGCAGTTTGTCCCAGAATATCGACAAGCAACGAAACTTCAATTAGAAAAATTGCAAATATGGTTCGAAACTCATCTCGGATCAATCCTTGTATTAACTGGTGCTGGAATAAGCACCGAATCGGGCATCCCAGACTATCGTAGTGAAGGAGTTGGCCTTTATGCACGAAGCACATACAGGTATATTTTAATTTGATTATATAATATCTACCTACTTTATTAAATGTCTTGTTAATTGGATATATTCATTATAGTTCGATAAAGTACAAAAATGTATACCATATACATATATATATTAAGGTTTTGTCTGTACATTGATCCAAATCACGCCAAATTTTGGTTGCACACGTTTCAAGCAAAGTTATGAACGAAAATACTCTCAACAAAATTCCTGTCTGTCTGTATGTTTTCGTGGTTTCCGCGAAAAGTTGCTCACGATTCACGTAAAAACGACTGAAGGGATTAATTATTATGAAATTTCATATTTGCATCAGATATTTTCTAACTTACGTTTATAACGTTTTGATATTTTGACCCCAAAAGGGGCCCCCCCGGCTGCACTAATAGAAATTATCAAATAACTCCTAAAGTATTAACTCTACAGCAAATTTTCTAATGAGCAAAGTTGTAGGGGATGTGATTTCTGACAACTTTTATTTAAAAAAATCCCCCCAGAAACCACTCAAAAAGGGGGGAGGGTGAAAAAATGTAAATTCTTGCCCTTGTAGCAAACTCAGCCAAATTTACATAATCTGTGAGCCTCTAGAGAGCTATAAATGCAAAAACAAACCACCCAAAATGGGGGGGAGGGTCAAAAAATGTAAATTCTTGCCATTGGAGCAAACTCAACTAAATTTTGTACACATAATATGTGGGCCACTAGAAGGCTTGAAATACAAAAACTGGGTGCGGGAGTGGGTGGGGTGCAGTGGTGGGATGCGGGTGTTGGTGCGGGGGGGACCACAGGGCATAGGGGGGGGGCGCGGATGTGGTACAGTGGGTGTCCAGCGGGGAGGTGCAGTGTCGGGTTGGTGGTGGTGGGGGGTGCATGGTACGGGGGTGGGCCTGCTGGGCGGGGTTTGGGCTGGGGGTCCAGGGGATCTAGCCGCCTGGCTAGGAAGAGGGCCGCCGAAGGCGGGGCCTTGCAGCTAGTTCGTAATAAATCATAGATTGTTTTATCTTTTATATTATGTACAGACACATACAGTGTAAACCAAAAACTATTCGAATATCATCTTGAATATGTGAAATTTTATCATTACAATTTTTTCTGTTATTTGGATTTATTTATTTATTATATCATACCATTTTCAATTTTTTTCAAAAAAAATTAAAACCGAGAAAACTTAAATGAGTGGTAATTAAAAATATGAATTTTTTCACAGGCCAATTATGTATAATGATTTTTTAAGAAATTCAAAATTGCGTCAACGATACTGGGCCAGAAATTATTTTGGATGGCCCAGATTTGGTAATATAATCCCAAATCAAGTACACCATACGTTGACAAACTTGGAACATATACAAAATAATCCCAGTTTACCATTAATAACTCAAAATGTTGATGGACTTCATAAAAAGGCTGGAACAAAGAATGTAAGTCCTCTTATCTTAACACCTCTCATAATCAATCTTAAATTTGTACGGTTTGAAATTTTATATCAACGCTCGGAATAATAGACCATTTAAACCCTATGCTATATGTTGATGTCCTGTAATTGAATTCTTGAAAACTATATAAATAAAATTATTAGATTATGCTCTTTTACCAGAGATAATATAATTATCTAGGACATAAGATATATCTTAGTAGTTTGTCTATTCTCGTCGATTTTATTATTAGGTATTTTTGAATTTCTTTCTGTATTTTTTTATTTGATTAACGACCGTATGCCAGTAATGGTGAATATTTATTCATATAACTCATTCATTATTTCTTAATTTAAGTTTAGAATATAATATTTTAAAAGAGACAGAATTCAATCAATCTTTTTCGGACAAATTCTGAGATTTTAGTAGAAATATTATTAAATTGCGATATCAGAGGGGATTCATCCCCCCAGGAGTCGAACCTGAGAACTAACACGCTATCCGGACAGTCAGCTCACACCCTCGAGACAAAAACCTCTCTCTGAATCGCAATATATGATATAAGCACAGAAATTTTTCACTCCATTCTTTTAGAACGGAAATTAAAAAATTTAGCTTAAAATGAAAAATAATTTTTTCATAAAGTCCTCTTATTTAAATGTATAATTAAAGTTTTGAGCATCTTTTTTTGAAAATAGATGGTAGTTTTTTCAAAAAAAAGATGCTCAAAACTTTAGAATATAATATATTAAACATTTTTTCTTCATTTTTTTTTGTCCTGAAAATACAAAAAAAAAAAAAAATTTAAATAAATTATAAAAATGCTAAAAAAGACAGTAACTGAAAATAATTATTTCTTTATAGTTAAAATCATCCGAAAAATATACAAATTCCTTTTGATAGTGATTATTATGATATTAGATATATATGTGAAAGTAGTGCATTTCTCTCCCTAGGTCATGACATTTTGAGGGTTTCTCCAAGCTTATAGAAGTTAGTTTCATTTTGTCACTTGAAATGGATAAATAATGAAAAAAACGCAAATTGAACTCAGCCGAAACTTAGCCCTCCCACAGCCCTAGCTTAGGCTATTTTGTAAAACAAGGTTTGAGACGGAATGGCGCATATTAAACCCATTCCACGACCAGCACACTTTTAATTTGTCTCCCGTGGAACGTGGTGTGCTAAAAACACAGTTTCGTGGGTCTTGGCTAGGTAGAAAACTCGATAAATTCTTATTTAAAATAATAATAATTTTGAGCTCTTTATGGAAAGTGTAGATATGTCATGGGTAGAGACCGGATTCCTATGCAATTGCATATTTTGTTTGCCGCCACACACGACCCAAGGGATCAATTATCTATCCGAATCATGCTTCTAGGATATTGTGGGTTAAATTTTATACTGCATATTTTTGCATATTTGAGTAATATTGCATAAAATTGCATATATGAAGGATTTTTTGGGCAAAATACAGATTTTTTAAAAGTAAATTTTCGGAGAAAGAATGAAAAAAATGAAGAAATAAAACAGGGGGACATGGTTTTTTTTTAGGCCTTCAGTAACTATAGCCGATTTTGGCCATTGAGTGTTCGTGTGTGTCTAGAAGTGTATATAAATAAGTGTAGGGATCAGAGCCGGTCAAATATTTGCATTATTTTATTAGTTTATTATTTGAAGGTACCTCAATCTGAAAAGCTTGTTAATATTAAATATATATCTTAAAAGGAGTACAATACAATCGGGTCTGTTAAATAAAACTACCCCCCCCTGTATTTTTCGTTCACATTTTTTGAAACATTATTATATTTATTATGTTGATTTTTGACGATGTTCAAGCGGGAGGTCCGGGTTCGAGCCTTGCTAGCATATAAAATTTCGGCCGGCTAAACCTCGGCTCCCTCACTAACACTACTAACACTTTACTGATGTGCTGTCTAAATGGGCTGTGTTCCCGGTGACAAAAAAAAAACAAAACATATATATATATATATATATACCTAATGAGAATTTTTCGAATTTTGCCTAATAGATGGAAATTTAATATTGTTGAATTTTTTCATTCCAGTTAATAGAATTACATGGGACTGCACATAAAATTGAATGCCTTAAATGTACATATGAAACGTCTCGAAATAATTTTCAAACATGGCTTAAAGATTTAAATCCAAATCTAAATGATTCTTTGGAATCTGAAACAATAATGCGTCCTGATGGCGATATTGAATTATTGACTGAGGTAAAAGAAAAACTATAAATCTATTAATCGATAAAGAATTAATATTAAATATAAACTGATGTGCACATCTATATTACTTTACTACATACTTACCCCCACTCTTATATTTAGCCATTTCCATAAAATCGTATAGGATAAATAAGCAAAAGTTTGTACAAATCGATCAAAGGGTCTAGGACAGTGGTTCCCAACCTGGGAGCGATCGCCCCCAAGTGAGCGATTTGGGTTATCAGGAGGGCAATAAATATGTGGGGGTCGATTTGGGGGACGATGTGTATTCAAAAGGGGAAAAATTAAAATAAAACTATACAGTAGAACCTGTACATTAGAAGTTCTTAATTTTTCCAGATTCCAATTTAAAAATGAAAACATGTAGGATGTAGGTACCTATGTTTTTTAAATGTACGTCAATGATCTTAGTTAATTATTTCACTTCTTTGTTCTTAAAAAAATCTAAAAAATTACATTTTAATTTTTTTTCTATTTAATTTAAGAGTGACCGGATAAAAATGCTTTGGTTGTTTTTATATACTGTAATAAAGTTGTTTATGATAATAAAACTGATTTAATATTTACACTTTACTTCAAATTAAAATTAGGCATACAATAAAAATGAAAAGGGTGCGATAGGTGTTAGTCAACCTCCAGAAAGGGGAGATGGGCCACAAAAGGTTGGGAACCACCGGTCTAGGACTTAAATTGATAGATAGAGTTTTTCTTTAGGAGACGGACTGGTATAAATATGCAATTGGATGTTGATGAAAGCAGTCCACGGTGGACTGCTTTCATCAACATCCAATTGCTTAAATTGATAGTTCTATTTTTAGCACCCCATCCCTCCATTTTGGTCCCCAAAGAAACAATGACTTTTTTTATTATAGAATCCTTTTTTTCTTAGTTTTTTCGTTTAAAAATTTTATAGTTTTCATCCCCCCCCCCCCCCCCGCCCATTAATTTGGAATTCGATTTCAAACAGAATCTAATCACTCCTTATCTCATTACAAAAAAGTACATGTGAAATTTCGTTTAGATTTAGATATTCCCACTAAGTAATTAGTTTTTGAACTAGAGAGTACACAAAATTTAGTAACTTATTAACAGAGGCTTTCTTGTAGAGCAAAACGCCATGGTTTCGCAAAATTTTTTTTTATCAAAATAGTTTGAGGCGTGTTATAGATATTTTGAAAAAACAAACCAAGAAAACCACTTTTTTCATGCTCGATTACAATACTTCACCATGTTTCATATGGTAAAGTCAAAAGTAAATAATTAAAATACACATCAAGGACAATTGATTAAAATTTTGAAACATTAATTTACTTTTTATAGAAGGTACTTAGATGGCTTGTGTTTATTAAATTCTTCAGACTTGGTGAGGTAGGTGAAGCCCGTGAGATTTAGTTGTCAAATTTATTCAATAAAATTCTTTTGTTTTCACATTGAAAAGTTGACAACTAATTCATATGGGCTTCACCTGCTCACCAAGTCTGAAAAATTTAATAAATTTACTTTTTGTCAACTTGAAAGTTTCTTTTTGCCGAGAGTAGCAGAATTTTTATAAATTGAAATAAAAGAGTGTGTCTTCTACCGAAAAAATAAATTAAATATATTAATTCCTGTGAATCAATTGTAATAGACTGTTAAAGAGGGCAAAGTCCTCGAAACTATAGTCTCGTTATAAATAAATTAAAAATGTATTTTTCCAGCAGAAGACACTCTTTTATTGTCTCTATCAATTTACTTTTTGTTTCTAATAGTCTTTTCCGTAAGGTACGTGATTTAGTCGGTACTTTCATGCAGACAGTGCACCTTTTCGAGGGCGTAAATCTCATCGCTCTTATTACTTTAGAATTATGTTTCCAAGGAAGAATTATATTTTTAAGGCAACTTCTGCAATAAGCATGAGTAAAGAGTGTGCGCCCTGAATTGCATAATAGAAAACACTATTAGAAAACAGAATAAACTATTTAATTTAATTTTACTTAGGGAAAGTGGTGTAGGTTTTAGGTGAAACATGATATTAATTAATAAATTAAAGGGAGTATAGTTTCCTCTTTGAGTTTTATGTCATTCACTGTGAAACTACACTCCCTTTACTTTATTAATTTATTTAATTTAATGCTAAATCAATAAGAATCAATGACATCAGCACCCTCAGTGGAATCCAATAGAAAACGCTATAATTCCAATCCAAATGGGCCCTGGGTAATCTCTTCCCTGATCTATTAGCTCAGATTTAATACATATGATGTAAAATATATTTCAAACAAAATAATGCTGTTATTTTTTTCACAGGAAATTATCAATAGTTTCAATTATCCCAATTGTCCAAAATGTGATAATCTTTTAAAACCTGACATTGTCTTTTTTGGTGGCTCTATTCCATCTGAGCGGGTTATGAAAGTCAACAAAGCTATTGATACTTGTAAAGCTCTACTTGTACTCGGATCCAGGTATAAAATGTCTATTACTTAAATTTATTATTTATTATATACATATAGTTTATTGAATAGTGGCGTCTAACTGATCGTGATTAATTTTTAAATGCTATTCTAAAAATTTTCGTATTATATTATTATAAAAATATACAATCTGCAACATCGGTATGTATATCTCGCAGGGAGGGGGGATGGGGATTCAAGAGATAGTTCGAAGTTAAAGCTATTTTTGTAGAGCTAAAATTTGAAAGATTGAAGATTGTAGGATTTCTAAAGATGGGTAGGGGAGTTGAAGTCTAGATAAAGTTATAGGAAAATGAATTGGCATTTGTTTTGATTTGTTTCTGCTTTAACTGCAAAGGGATGTTGAATATAATAATAAAACTTGAACAAGATGCGAGGTAGGTTTCACAAAAAAAGAAATAAAACAAAATTAAGTTTTGAATTCGATATATTTCTATATAATCAATAATTGTATTTTTATACACTTCTAATTGGTTATTTAAAATATTTGAATTATTTGATAGGGCTATTTTAATTTCGGTAAATTCTAAGAGATCCAATTTAAGGCCTTTTCTTTCGAAATGAATGGGGATAGGGTTATTATTAGAGGTTGAATGATTGGATTCATGTAAGTGAATTGCGAAGGCTCAGGTCGAATCTAAATTAATGTTATCAGATCTATTGAGACGATTAAGAGCTCTTACATGCTCAGAGTAACGTATTTTGAATGAGCGGCCTGTCTGCCCTATATAAAAAGCATCACAATCGTGACAAGTTAATTTATATACTCCTGATTTGTCTAATTTATGTTGAATATTTGTGAATTGCGAATTTTCGCACATATACCTATAGGTTCTTTTGTTAGGTATGGATTATAGATTTTATTTCATTCGAATTTATTTAATGGTGTATTTTTAATTTTTTTTTTTCTTAATGTGAGATGTTTTTTTGTTTGTTTTGTTTTTTGTATTAATTAATATGTTGACTCTATAAGGAGTCCTTAACTCATGTCTCAGCTGTTTTTAAAATAAAATAAATAAATGAATAAAACTATGAGCCATGGCTCAAGTCAACGGAAGTCTGAATATTTCCAATAATGGTTATATGACTGGTTTATGAATTGCATTCAAAAAGAATACCTGAGGCCCCCTTCTTCATAAAAACAAGCATTAATGCGGCATTCCTATTTCCTTTGCGGGACGAGCAATGCAATACAAAAAATAATCGATCTATTATAATCACTTAATATCTTAGCTTATAATGTTTAGAATAATAAACGTCCAATTAACAAGAAACATCTTAAAAAATATTTTAAAAATACAAATTATTAAAGAATATAAAATAAATAAAAAAAGAATAAATTTTTTCATTGTAAATCAGAGAAATAGATGAATCTTTGCGATTTAACAATTTTGTCAGCAAACCATTTAATTTAGAAGATTGAAATTTCGCTCTGAAATTCAGGTTGATAACACAAACTTATATGCTAAATTTCAACTCATAACTTAGAAACGTTCATTAGCTTTCCATATGACAATTCGATTTTTTCCTAATTTTCTCTATTTTTGAACTTGAAATTCTGAATCTAGAGGGCTCAAAATTTAATCATTTCTTTGTTTTGAAACTAAAAATATTTTACCACCAGAATGAACTTTCTACAACCTTTCTTTCTTGAGATATCGTCATGGGCGTAGTTGGGGGGCGGGGGAAGGGGGGCTACAGTGACTCTAAAGAGACAGTGGCGATACGTAGGCCCATCCGCCATTTTGAGTCGTATTTTAAGCTAAATAATATTAGGAAATTTAAGATAATATTATTATTATTACCTTTTATTTTTAATTAAATAATCTTTAATATATGTAAAGAATGTGTTTAAATATTAATTTTCTTAAATTTCCTAATATTCTTCAATTTAAAAAACGACTAGAAATGGCGGATGACCGTACGTGTCGCCACTCTCCCTATATAGTCACTCTAGGGGGGGGGGCAAGGGGACAGTGCCCCCTACAAATCTCATTGCTCCCCCTTAGAAAAATCGAAACTCCATTATTACGAGGCATCACTTATGTATTTCTCATTAAATTATTTCGTTACTTCCAAAATTTTTCAATTCTACTAAAAAGTGAGTTGATCTCCAATCGGATTACCGAAATTGAAACCTTGTGGTGGCTAATCAGATGGCCTTCTGCCCCCCCCCCCTAAGAAAACTCCTAACTACGCCAATAGATATCGTGGTTATCTCCAGATTCTATACCAGAAAAAAAAAAAAAACTTTAAGCCTCAGTTAAAAGTATTCTCAGAATGGAAAATTATGGACACCACTATAATAATGGTAGATATAAGGTAGATAATTATTAATAAGAAATTATTATATTCATTTCTAGTCTCTCTGTCTGGTCGGCTTACAGAATAGTATTAGAAGCATCAAGGTCCGAGAAATCAATTGCTATAATTAATATAGGACCAATACGCATGGACACGGATGATCCTCTATCAAATATGGATATTTTAATTAATTCAAAATGTGGTGATGTAATTCCTGGGATTATAAATAAACTTAAAATATATAAAAATTAAGAATTTATTAAAATAATAGGAATAATAGCTATTTATGATATGTGGAAAAATGTATATTTAAGGCATCTCTATAATTGCAAAACGAATGCAGCTGCGACTTCTGCAAACTTAAATTGGCATGCTTTAAACATGCATTAATTATATATATATATATATATATGTATACAAGTTTTTTTTCTATGGATGTCAAAGCACATCTGATTTCCTAATTATTTAATCGGCTTCGGGAATAATCGTCCTAGTTATTTGTATTATTTGTTGTGTCCAATAAATAACTGTTATGTGTGATTTAAATTGAAATGTAACCTTTAAGATTAACAACGTTTGTTTTTATTCATTTATGGTAGTTCAATAAAATTGAGACCACTATTTCGGTGTAATATATGTGGGAATTAAAAGGAGTGACAAACATATACATATATTGAAACAAAAGATTAGCCCTGAAAAGGAAAATTGGAGCCATAATAATAGCTATTGATTAAAATGCTTTTTCAAAATAAGAATGATGTTTCAATATGTATGTGTTCGCCCTTACGCTAGAATCTAATGAAGGATAGATTAATGAAAATCCACTTACTTAAAAATAAGGACAGCCTTGCTTGGTACTTACGATAAGGGCATCTGGGTCGCAGGGTATGTTGATCCCTCAAGGGTCGCGGGCAGAATGACGAAATAGGACAAGTGGCTTGTGCTTTACACGAACATGAATACTTAAGTGAAAGGGCCGGACACATTGAGTGCTGTTCGAAAATGGGAGCCCGCCTGGTTTCGCCTTACGTAGATATAAAGAATTAAGATGACAACGAGAGAAGTCAGTTCTAATTTAATGTTTTAAGTTAGTTGATGGTTTAGTTCGCAGTTGTACGTTGTTATTTCTAAGTTGTATTTTGATTGCACGAGTTGCATTTTAAGAGATGATTTAATCAGTAAGTTACGATGTAAAGATAACAATGTTTGCACGACGAACCCCTAGACGAGAATATGTAAACCCCCCTTTTTGTAAATAAATAAATTTAATAATAAATACGTGTGTTATTTGACTCCTACGAGCCAATTCAATGAAACCCGCCCCTACATATATTTATTTAGTCTTCCGCTGTCATTTTTGATCCTTAGGGCAGAGACTCGTGCGTACATATGAAAATCTCCAATCATATTTTGTTATAAAATTTGAATATAGCAACTATCTTCAAAGGCAGGATTTTTTTAACTCCAATCCCACCATTTCATGTATTGATTTTTTATAGTTTTTTTTCATTAACCTCTCAATCATAAATTGGCACAAATCTTAACATTTTTTATTCATTAAGAAATTATTTTTATTACTAAACAAATCAATAATAAGTACACGGATAAACCAGGGGTTCACAGAACCCCATCTTCGAAATTCATTTACTTTATACTAAAAATCTAATATAAAATGTCTTCTTAAATATTATTGAATTTTTCTTATTTTTAATTTTATTTTTTTATATCAATTTACATCTATATTATATTTTAAAAATTCTCAATTTTTCGTTTTATAAACAAACATTTCCACCCCTTTCACCAATTTTCGGGTACGTGCCTGAATCAATATTTTGAAAATAAGAGAACAGTTTTAAAAATTAGGGATATTAGCTGCTTTCCACGAGGGAAGTCGTTAATTGCCTTATAATGTTTTGCTGCTCGTCAAAATGGACCTTATTATCTCCTCTAAATTCTATTCTCTAAATATATTATGTTTTTCTTCATAAACTCTTGTTTTTTTCATTTCTCTCTATATATTCCCATTAATTTCTGCCTTAAGATGACTAATTCTGAAATATGTAAAGATTAAAGAAATAAATTTATTTGTGAGATTTTTAGGTCATTAAGGTGTAAGCGAAATTATCCTATAATAAAAATTGATCATTCATGATCAGGAAGGATCTTATAAAAAGTCATACGTAGGACAAAAACAACAAATTTTTTCATTAAGTACAACAAAAAAAAATAAAGAAAATAGAGATGTTATTTTCATTTAAAATATGTAGATTGTAGGATTGTAGGATAGATTGTACTATTTATATATATATATTTTTTTTTTCAATAACTGTTTATTAAGTTTTTTTTAACATTTAATTGATTTAATTTTAAGTTCGTTTTTTTAGTTTAATCAAAATAAACAAAAAGAGAAAGAAGAATATGAATGTGTGATGATGTTAATCATGAATCTTTCGGATTTGACAAATCAGATAAAGATAAAAAATATTTAATAAATAGTCTACACTACACTAGAATTCACTTAAGACAATTTTTTGGATTTTTAGACATGTTTTTGTTTAGTTTATATAATTTTATCATTTATAAACATAAAATATGTATATACTTACCCCTGCCTACGCTCTTATTAATGTATACTAGCGTAGGCAGTCATGCCTACATATAGAGATAATATGATTTTTGTTTAAAAATTAAATAGTATTTTTTACTAAACAAAAAATTTAGGTATTTCTAAATTTAAATTAGCCCAGAAAATTGAAGAAAAAAAACTGTATACAAAAAATAGTTTGGGAAATAATTATAAAATTAAAATGGAATGATATGATAAGATGATATAAAAATTTATATTTATATATATTAATATTAAGCACCTGTTTAACACAGATATTTAAGATTTTATTTAAAAAAAAAAGTTCAGGCGCAATTATATTAATTTCACAAACACTTATCACGGTCCATTAACATGTATTGTATAATGATTTTTTAATTATTTATTTCTTAATTTTAAAACCATCAATACTATATATAGTTATTTTCATTTCAATTCACGTATTTTTTTTTATTTACTACTTGTTTATACTACAATTTTTAAATTTTCTTTCTCAAGACAAAATACATTTAAAAATGATTGAAAAACATCTCTTATATTTTGTTGCTAATTCACATAATTATTTAAAAACAATTTGGATGTTTTTCTCAGCATTTAATTTCTTTAATATATATAGAATAGAATATAGAATATATATATACATGTACTATATTATATATATTTATATATATATGGAAATACAAACATCATATTAAGATTATTGTCTTTTAGCCTTTTGGTTAATTCTTTGTTTCATTTATTAATTTATATTTTCTTTTTTCCTAAACATTTTGATGCCCAATCGATGTTTAATTTGGAAGGAGGAATTTCAAAGAAAGGATGGAATTTTCGTTTTATAAAAAAAAAATATTGATTGATATTTTTCCTTTTTTTTTCTTTTTTTCATTCATAATCACTTTGTTTTTTATTTTATTTTTGAGATCCAACGAAAAATAAATAAATAAATAGAATATACATATATACATGATGAATTTGAAAATTAATTATTATTTTATTTTTCAAATAAAGAAAATAAAAAATTAAATTTTAAATGGAAAATAAATTTATAAGTTAAATTATCATATTCTTTAAGGTCGAAAATTGTTTAGATATTTATTATTATTATTATATTAATTAAAACTAAGATATATTAATTATTCAATGAATCCCCCCTAATCGAGCCCCATTTACAATCTCTCTTTATTATTGTTTAAAATATTTCTATTTTATTTATTTTTCCCTCTGGATAAATTGTTCGTTTTAATATTTTTCTTCGATCTTACAACTTTTTATACCTTTTGATTTTAGATATAATTTATAACATAAATTTTAATTTATCTAATGAAAAAGTTTTTTTTTGGCAAATTTTACAATTATAACTTTGATCAAGTATAGTTCGCGCAACTGCAAACCAATTTCAATCCATGTTTATTTTCTTTTTGATTTCATTTTCCTTTTTTGATCTTTAAAATCAATTATTTGAAAATGAACTTCAAAGTATTAAGGTAAAAGCACCAGTAATGGGCCATGTACCAGTAGTGGGCCACATCCAAGAAAAGTGCAAAAATTAGCTTATCCAACTTTGAAAAATTGCTCTATATATAGCTCATACCATGGACTAAATATAGCTCTATTTTTCAAAGTTGGGTAAGCCAATTTTTGCACTTCTCTTGCATGTGGCCCACCACTGGTACATGGCCCATTACTGGTGAATTTACCTTACAATTTAAAATCACATATAAAGAGAAACAATTATGTTTTTGAATTGTATACTTTATTTCTTAAAGAATCGTCATCAAATCACCTTTCTAAATTGTAAGGAAAATTTACTTGAATTAAATTACATTAATTTCAGAATAATTAATAGTTAAGGATGTTGGTTGGATAGGAATCGGACGATCCTATTAATTTTCTTAATTCTAATAGCCATAGGAGTGCAGATAATTTGTCCTTTATTTATTTTAATTTTAATTTCCACCATTAAGAAAATATCTAAATACGACATCCGGTGAATTAAAAAAAAATGACTATTGCTTTTTATTTTTAATATTCTATAAACTAAAAATAAGAGTCAAATGAAATTGATTTACTTTTTTTATTTAATTAAAAAAATTATAATAAATAAAACAACAGAAAAATGTTTAATAATAATATAATACTAGACAACCTAAAACGAGGGGCTTCGTAGGTTCTTTGATTTATAGTTAAACAATAAATTATAATACGTTTTTGGATGGATTTGACAAATACTTGTTTTATTATTATTTTTCTTTGAGGAAGATGTTTTAATATTAAAAAAAGAAATACTGTTTAAAATTCACTAGAGTGATTACTTCCCCCTGACTGTTGGTAAAGATTTTTTTTCCAAAATACACCTCACCATTCAATGAAATAAGTAAAAAAAAGATCATTCTCAAAATAATAATAATAAAAATAAGTAATTAAGAGAATAGTCTCAAATAAATATTAATTTAATCAACTCTTTACTGCAAACCTAAAATTTGATTTCATTTTTTTGTATACATTTTGATGACTACTACATATTCCTTAGATTTTGCATTATTATTATTATTATTTTTTTTTAAATCAGTATTATAATTATTATATAACGCTTCTTAGTTTTTAAAATTGATACTAATAGATCATTTCATAAAAATCTATTGTCGGTGTTTAGGATACCTTCCTTCCTTTTTTACTTATTCAATTAATTTTATTGTTAATTGTAGATTAATTTTTTTTTTAATAATTTTGAAATTTTAGGCCCTTATTTTTAACTTGTTTCGATTTTTTTTCAACCAAATATTAATAATAATAATAATAATATTTAACAATTTGTGTTAAATTTCAAATTAATTTCATCTTTTGTTTAAATGAATTTTCTTTTTTACTTTTTGTTTTGACGACTTATCGGTGACCATATGGCTCTCTTTTAGACAGGAGTATATCCACCTTTGGGCTTATAAAACAATTTTCCTGTTGTTATGCGTCTAGATAGTTCAGCAAATAAGAGTTCTTTCTCTTTCTTTATCTTTTTAAGGACACCCTTATTCTCTTGAGCCCTACGCGCTAAATACGGCATTACTTCACTTACAGGTCCATATGGAATATATTTGTATGCCGAATAACCTGATTGACCTTTAAAATAAATAAATAAAAAAAGGAAATTAAAAAAAAATATTATTAGAAGATATTATAAATTATTTTATCGAAATTTTGAATTTAATTATATTAATATATTATTAATTTATTCTTTCCAGATCTTTGATGACTCTAGCCAAAATAAACTTAAATAATAAAATAATAGATAAATCTTGAAATTTCGAGGATTGCTAGTCACAAATAAAATAATAATTTAGTAAATTACTATTATTTATTAATTTTAAGGTAGTTCTTTCACAAATGCAAAAATTCAAGAAGTCTTTAAAACTTGGAATATTAGTCATTAAAAGCATAATACGCATACTGTTAAAATTTGAAGATGATTTACCATACCAAACATGAAATAATTGCAATTAAAAATGACATTTTTTTACATAGGGTAGATAGGGAAAGGGTGGGGATATGATCATTATTTTTTTTTCATTGAAGGACTTTCACCATCTTGATGAAAAACTAATATTTGTTAGAATAATATATTCGGAGTAACTTAAAAAAAAAAAATTGAAATTAATTACCTCGTAGTTTTGATAAAAAACAAAAAAAAAACATATTTGGGCGATTATTTTTAGTGGAGGGGACAATGGCTTGGAAACGATTCGGCAAGTATGTGTGTATACATATAGAGATTTCGTAGTGTGAGTGCTACAGTCAAGTTAAAAAAACATAACCTAAAATTTTAGTTCCGTTCATATTTATAGAGTGGTTACGAGGCTAAAACTTTTTGTGCGGATTGTCGCGAAAGAACCTCCTTAATTCTCGATACAGTTTAAGTCACCACTGCTAGGCCAACCATCCTCAGTAGTAAATGAATTAGTTTCTTGACATAGTCAATATATGGTAAATATCTAATTTTCCTTTTTCTCAAAGATATAACATTCATAGGTTCATAGACATTCATTCATCTCGAGAAACTAATACATTTTCTACTGAGGATGGTCTACTAGTGGTGACAGAAACTGTATGGTAGATTAAAAATAATAATTAATAGTAATATATTAATTTATTATTCTACTAGCTGCAATGCCCACCTTCGGCGGGCCTCTTCCTAGCCAAGGGGAAGCCCCCTGGACCCCCGTAACTTGAACACTCCATCTCCAACCACTCCATATCCCACCGACTCTCTCCCAAACCCCGGAACGTCTGCCCCACTTCTGATCACCCTCCACCCTGGACTCCCTAACCTTGGACCCCGCACGCCCTGAACCTCCACCTCTCAACCCCTGGGGGGGGGGGGCATAGAAACATAGTTACGTACAGAGACAGGCACAAATGCCTTTTAGTAGTATGTGATATAGGTACAGACACAGAGAGAAATGCCCTTTAGTACCTCTGGACCCCCACATCCCTGACACCCCACCTTCAAACCCCCCCCACCCCTGGACCCCAACCCCCATCCCCTGGGGGAAGGACAAACATAGGTATATATACAGACACAAATGCCCTTTAGTAGCCCCCTGGATATAGGTACAGACACAGAAAGAAATACCCTTTAGTACCTGCCAACCTCCACCCCTGGACCCCCCTCCAGGACCCCACCACCTGGGGGACGGACATAGGTACAGAGGCAGGCACAAATGCGCTTTAGTAGTTTAGGATTTGTGACTAACAATCCCGGAAATTTCAGGATTTATCTATTATTTTATTATTTAAGTTTATTTTGGCTTTTAAATAATAAAATTGTCTAATAACAAATAAATAATAAATATTAAATCATATTAATTTACTCAAATTTTTCAAGCATTTCATTTAAATTTGAATTTTTTTAATGTTTTAAATACATACCTAAGGGGAATGTGATATAGTCGCACATGCCCAGGAGCTGCCCAAAACAAATTACTTTATCTTCCGGTTCAATGCCGATTTCTTTCATCCTTAACACAGAATATATGTAAATTAATAAAATTCAATAAAATATAAAAAATTTCTTTAAAAACAATTGTTACTTTTCTATTGCGAATCGAACTGTGTCTTCATTATGTGATGCAATCATAATACTAATGCGTTTCTCATCTCCGCGATCCTTCAACTGTTTAATTCGCCTTAGACATTCTTCTAATGTTTTATAATAGGAATCACTAGTATCTTCGAAACTAGAACATGTAGGATCATCATAACCCAGAGATTCAGCACGAGCACGTTCCTGAAAAATAACAATTGAATATTAATAAAATAAATATTTGAGATTTATCCAAGTAAGATAAATAAGATAAAATAATAAAAAAAATCCCCTATGATTAAAAGAGAAGTTCTGAATTTTGTTTAAGCCTAATGCAATGCGCTTAGCAACAATTCATTTAAAAAAAATCTTGTAAAAATAACCATAATAAAAATTAAATAAAAATAAAAATCCCCGAGGTCGCAACCTAATTAACAAGAAAACTTTTTAACAAGAAAAATGGATTTGGTAAAGTTAATTTTACTCAAATATGTTGAGGCTGCTGCTGCTGCAAATACCTATTTATTAATCATAAGTTTCCTGTATTTAATTCGATCGCGAATCGAAAGCAGGTGATTTTTGTCAAATATTAAGTGAAAATAATATCTGAATTTATATATTTCTAACTCGAAATAATGAAGTTAAATAAATTTATAATTTTCTCATTAATATATCAAAGAATAATTAACATATTAACGAGAATTGTTTTTGATCGCGCTTTTTAAACAAGATATATATCGCGAGACTGCTGCTGGTTGAGGCTATTGGAGTCTGCTGAGTCTTAAGTCTGGACCAAGAGAGAATGAAAATATAACATCTCAGATTACAAATTCATTTGGTGATCCACATCAGTGTTTGATATAAAAAGCTAGATAATAAGTAAAAATATATTTTTACTTATTATCTATTAAAATGTTTCACCTAGAACCGACACCAAATTCTTTAAAGATTATAGATATAAAAAGCGTCCATCGGGCTAAACGCGAAATGGTGCTGGATTATAGCTAAATGTATCATATCTTTTTCATTCTCTCTTGGTCCAGACTTAAGACTCAGCAGACTCCAATAGCCTCAACCAGCAGTAGTCTCGCGATATATATCTTGTTTAAAGAGCGAGATCAAAAACAATTCTCGTTAATATGTTAATTATTCTTTGATATATTAATGAGAAAATTATAAGCCTATTTATTAGTTTTTGTTTACTCATCCTGATTACTTTTGTGTTTAATAGCTATATTTTTATTTTCCTTTTATAATACTTTGCGTCTAAGGGTATTAATATTTTGTGTATTAATTTGTTCCAGTTTTGAAAACTTACTGCATAATGTTTTTTTTTTTTTTATTTTTGAGACCGATCTACTCTACACCGAAATTTTTATCCTCAATCATCCTGATATATAGTAAACTTTATTAGAAATTTCACTGACATGCGATTTTGTTAAATAAAGAAAACTGAGTAATTACTCAGATGATATAATACACTTGGTAGACTTTGCTCGACGGGTGGCATTAGATTCCTTCAAAAATTTTCAATTTTCTTTTTCTTGCTAAAAAATGTCAGAAACTAGAAGAAAAATCATTTTCAAGCATAATTTTTTCTCTCGGTCTAGATTTCTATACCCATAATAACTCATGAACGGAAAGTCTAGAAACCAGAACGTTCTGTGGTGCTAAAATGTTTATATTTCCAAAACGAAGGAGTGATTAGATTTTAGACTTTCTAGCTTTAGAACTTCGGTTTAAAAAAATGAAGAAAAACAGAAAAAATCGAATTGCCATACGGAAAGGTATCGGAGCAGCTGTAGCTAATGAACTGAAATTTAGCACACAAGTTTGTATTAATAAATTGCACCTATATGTCAAGTTTCAACATAGGGTTTGACCTTTCTTGGAATGACCAATCTCAACCACTGCTAAAGCTGCAGGGCGCAAGCTTGGTCTCCTATTTAGGTCTAGACGCTAATATACTCCCAGTCAACTTCTTACACTGTATAAAGCTCAAATTCGTTCCTGTCTCGAATATGGCTCTCATTTGTGGAGAGGGGCCTCCAAGCATTCTCTTCCCACACTGGATGCAATTCAGAAGCGAGCAATTAAACTAATAGGAGACCCGGCCCTAACTAACTCACTCGACTCCCTGGCTCACCGAAGAAACGTTTCTGTCCTTTCCCTATACTACAGATACTATCATGGTGTCTGTTCAGTCGAGCTGAAATCAATTATCCCCCTAAAGTCCTCTTTAAGAGAAACACGCGGTTTTCGAACGCTCAGCACCCCTTCGCTGTCAAATTGGATAAAAATCGAACAAGCGCTTTCGCCAACTCATTTATTCCTATGACCTCCAGAGACTGGAACTCGCTCCCAGCCACCGTCTTCCACGCGACTTATAACCTTCAGCTGTTTAAGGCCCGTATCCACAGATACCTTCGACCCCTACCCAGCCCATAAAAACCCTTCTTCTTCTTTTCGCGATAGCGGGGCCAACCCCTGGCCTTTAGGGGGTGCACCTTTTTGGTGTAACTCCGTCTCTCATTGTTTTCATTAAAAAAAAACATTTTACCTCAAACAATTCACTGGCAAAAAATTACCAAGTCACTAAAATTAATGAAAAGCTTACCAAGTCTTGAAAAAGTTTTCAATTTTTTTTCCCTCTTTTAAATGAAAATTTTACTTACCAATTCAAGGTATGCTCCTCTGACTAATTTCGCTCCAAAAAAGAATTTTTGTCGTTTCGATTGCTCTAAATCTGTTGTACATTCATTGAATGTATCTTTCAAATAGCATTGATAGGTATTGAAGACATAGCACTAAAACCGAATTGAAAAATAAATATTTGTCTATATAATTCAGTACATATTTTAATTCAAAAATAAAATTTGTTATACTTTTTCTCGATTATATTTCCTCATCATTTCAAGTGTGATTCGAGAAATAGCAGGTTGAAAGTAAGTTTGTTCAGCATCAATCATAATCCTGACGTCGTATTCCATTGCAGTCTAGAATAAAAAGTTTTTAGAAGGTGAAATTAGATTCTAAATTTAACAATCTTAAACCTCAGCAGTTCATAAATAAATTTCCATCTTAAAAATTATTTTAATATATAAAATACTCTCTGAAAAAGTTAAAATGGACCATGTGGTATGAAAATTTAATTTCTCCAAGAATATTATTGTATCCTGTCTAGAGAAATTGTCATTTTGAAATATATATCTTTAATAAAAATAAATCAAATATTCAATTTATTTTAGAATTATTGAGGCTATTTGTTTAATGAACGAGTACTTTTTTAGATTTCTCTCTATCTAACACTTTGAGTTTTCATTCGGGATATTCATATATTTGATACATTTCTCCCATAGAGCCCATCTAGTTCTCTCACCATTACTGACACATGTGGTATTAGTCCTAATATAAAGTCGGGGTCAGCAGCTTTTTTCCAGAGCAGATAAAATTTTCAAATGTCTATGTTGTCCCAACAAAGCAATGGTCACATGCCAGGGGAGAAGGGAAGTGGTGATATATTGGGTACCTATATTGATTGAACAGGTGTACTGTGTCCCGTAGCTTTCAACAAACTCACTTGGGATAAATACCGGGATCATACATTTGGAATTTAATGCAAATATTCTTTGTTGAAATTCGATCACCTGATGTGGTGTCCAATATTTCAAACATTGGCTAATTAATAATAGACCAAAATGAAATGACGAATTCTATGTAAAGGGTAGATTTCGCTATTATTTCATTACTTGATTATTGCTTTACAGTCATATAAGGGCAATTTCTCACACTCGGTACGTCTGGGAGGCAGTAGTGAATTCACTCAAAAATTCTCACATTTTTTTTTATCTTTGTGTTGAAAAATGTCCGGAATGTGGAGAAAAATAATTGTAAATAATGATTTTTTTTTCTGTGTCTGGATTCACATAACCACGATAACTTAATAATGAAATATCGTAGAAAGTTTGTTCTTGTGCTAAAATGTTTGTATTTTCAACGTGAAGAACTGTTTAGATTTTGGGCTTTCTAGTTTTAGAACTTATGGTTCAAAAATACAAAAAAAAAACAATTTTTGAATTATTTTATTGGGATTTTAAGGTAGTTCTTTCGCGACAATCCACATAAAAACTTTTAGCCTCGTAACCACTCTATACATATGAACGGTGCTAAAATTTTAGGTTATGTTTTTTAACGTGACTGTACTTGTCACACTACTACATCCTTTTTATGAATGAATCGTTTCCAAGCCGTTTGTGCTTCTATCCCCTCCACTAAAAATAATCGCCCAAATATGTTTTTTTTTTATTTTTTATCAAAACTACGAGGTAAATAATTTCAATTTTTTTTAAGTTACTCCGAATATATTATTCTAACAAATATTAGTTTTTTATCAAGATGGTGAAAGTCCTTCAATGAAAAAAAATAAAATAATGATCATTTTCCCACCCTTTCCCAATCAACCATATGTAAAAAAATTCATTTTTAATTGCAATTATTTCATGTTTGGTGTGGTAAATCATCTTCAAATTTTAACAGTGTGTTTATTTATTTATTTATTTAGCTGTTTAGCTAGTTTTACGGACAAGATGTCCAATACAGAAAAAGAAACATATACAGGGATACAATATTAAAACAATAAGGATATAATAAAATAACAGATAGGTATCAGAGAGAAAAAACAAACTTATTACACTGGAGTGGTTTTTACAATGTGGCTGATGGTTTTAAGATGATTTTTTTGAGTTGGTGAGGAGTTGTGCTGGAAAGGTCAAGATTGGTCGAGTGTTTATTTGCTAGTGTTTGAATTTTGTCAATGGCGTTGGTTTTACCGAAGTTAGTCGTGTGATGTGGAACTACAAACATATCTTGGGATCTCATGCTATGTGATGGGATTCTAAAATTTAGCGTAGATAGAATTTTTGGACACACGATTTTCCCGGAAATAAGTTTAAGCAGGAAGGAAATGTCATTGTAATCACGTCGTTGTTCCAGTGTGTTGAGTTTCAGGTGTGAAATTAGATAGTCATAATTCAGATTATCTATACTTATGCCTAGTTTATAATTAACCGTCCTCAAAAATTTATGCTGGACTCTTTCCAAGGATGCCTTATGTATCTCATAGTAGGGGTTCCATATTACACTGCAGTATTCGAGTTTACTTCTCACGAGAGCAGCGAACAGGAATTTGAGTGCATCTATGTTTCGAAAGGATGAGGTTATCCGCGTGATGAAACCCAAGGTTTTACGAGCTTTACTAACAATGTTATTTATGTGTGGGACGAATGTCAATTTAGTATCGAAGATATTATGCTTTTAATGATTTATATTCCAAGTTTCAAAGACTTCTTGAATTTTTTCGTTTGTGAAAGAACTACCTTAAGGCGATGCATTTATAATATAGGCATAGATTAACATTTTATATTTAAGTTTATTTAACGGCATCTCTAAAATAAATAAATTTTCACTTTTTTGTTTGAGTCGGCGTGCATTGTCAATCATGTTTAGAGATGGTAAAAAAAAACTTTTGTTATTTAATAAATGTGCGGGTGAGCGATTCTTTCATTAGATATTTTCGAGGAAAATGACTAAAAAATGCGCGCATGATTTCTCTTCCTTTAGATCTAAGGCTTTACAAGGATGATAAATACAAATCCAGACCTGTTTCAGTCTAGTAGATATTAATTTGTTAGAAAATATTATATCGAAATGAATATCAGATTTAGATATTTATCATTAAAAATGATTAATTCACAGAAACTTCAAACAGCGTACCGAGTCTTGAAAAAGTTTCACTTTTTCCTTCAATTGAGATATTAACATTATATATTACAAACCTTGGCTAAAGTGTTGACTCTTCGAACAAAATTTCTAAACATTTCTTCTTCCTTGGTGGTCATTTGCGTAATGAGTCTTGTCATTTTACCATTTTTCAAATCCGGAACCCGGAATGTTTCGGATAATTGATAATTTTCGTCAAAAATTCCTGACCATGGGAATAAATGAATTACACTGAAACAAGAAAATATAAATATTATTTCAAATTATTAAAATAATAGATTATTTTAAAAAAAGGCAAATGGAAAATTATATTAAATAATATGAACATGATTCTTAAATAATAAATTAAAATTTTCTTTACTTAGAGGGATTAAGGTATCGACACCATACGCTTGCAAAATATTTCCAAATTAGTGATCAGAGAACAAAGCCTAGAAATAAATGAAACAAGTATAAAATTAGATCGGAAAGTTTTTTTTTTTTATGAACTCTCAAGAAATAAATTTAATTTTTTAAATTAAAATATAAATATATACTTAAGTGGATATTGATGAGGCAGTCCAAAAAAAGAAGAAGACAATTTCACACTATCTTTTTATTCATAAAACCGACGTTTCGAGGCTCCTCCTTCTTCAGGGTTTTGAAAAGTCAGTGAAGAGACAATGCGGCATTCTCTCCGTCTCCTCTTTCAGTGGCAGCAACAATAATATCTTGTATTTCATTCTCAGCAGAATTATAATGTAATAATGATTTGGAAATATTATTATTGTTACTGCCACTGAAAGAGGAGACAGAGGGGAATGCCGCATTGGATTTCCTTCACTGACTTTTCAAAACCCTGAAGAAGGAGGGAATAGCCTCCGAAACGTCGGTTTTATGAATAAAAAGATAGTGTAAATTATCTTCTTCTTTTTTTGGACTGCCTCATCAATATCCACTTAATTCACTTATCAGTCCGTCTCCAAAAATTACTCCAATCTTATATAAATATATACATATACGTATACTCATTTTTGTTTTTTAGATACTAGGTCAAATCAAATCATAACACTGCCCAACAATGGAAATGCCTCGGGCTCAAAAATACCTGATTCTTATGTATTTCCACTTGCTGAATTCAAAAATCACCTTAAAAATGACCGATTAGCTCTTGTTTTGGAGATATTATCGGTCAAAATGACGAAAAAGGCCATTTTGACATATTTTCCAGTCCCATTACATATTAAACAGGAATATTTCAGATCACAATATTTTGTTGAAGTAATAGAAAACAGCTTCCTCTTTGATTTTCAAATTACGCCTTGTTTTTAGCTCAATTAGAACTCGAGTTATAACTAAAAAACTAAAACTACGTGATTATAAAGGATAATAAACATATATAAAAACATATGGTCTTACTTTTTTAGTTATAACTCGAGTTCTAATTGAGTTACAAACAAGTGGTAATTTGAAAATCAAAGAGGAAGCTGTTTTCTATTACGTCGACAAAATATTTTTATTTCAAATATAGCTATTTAATATCTAATGGGACTCTAAAATAGGTCAAAATGGCCTTTTTCGTCGTTTATTATTATTATAACCACTACAAAAGCAAACTTTATTCTGAATATAAGTACTTTTCCTTTATTTTGATGCACATTGAAAAGAAAAATCATGAAATAAACTTTAGGACAAGGAAAAAAAAATTTTGTAGAGTTGTGTAATTTATGATAAGGAACTTGTCGTTCATAGACTCTAAATCCACAAATATTGAAATCCATTATAAGAATTAAAATTATTATATTTAAAATTCAATGTGAATTCATTACTGTTGTAGTGGGACTAGATCGTATTGGCACTTTATTCTTAATTATTTTACTATTTCTATTGTTCATTTAGAAATGTTAAATGCATCGGTTCTCTTTTGATAGTTTACATGAAGCATGGTTTGCCCTTGGTTGGGTGACCGTCTGGAACTCGGTGTGGTGTTTCATGTTACAGCCGACACAATCTCCAGTTGCCGAAGACTAGTGAGGTCTAAACGAGGATACGATGGCTTGCGACCTTCTCTCTCTCCATTAAAGTTGAAACGGCTGTACCCATTAAGGAATACATAAGGAAATGTATGAACAGGCAAAAGGGCCAATATTATTTTATTTAGCCGAAAGTATTATTATAGTTTTTATATCATATATGTATATATACAATACTTTTTTTTAGAATTAAACAAGGTATTGAAAAAAATTCAGAAGGCTAACTAACTAACCAACTTATTTGGGCTTCAAGGATTTATTCTGCTAAACAAGAGATAAGTACATAAGATATATTAGATATCATTTTTGATTTCACTTAAAAACCATAACGAAATATTAAATTAGTTTTCCAAAATAGCTTAAACTTTTGGGACAAAGTAATGGAAAAAGTAAATAAAAATTAAATTACTTTTTTATTTATTTATTATTTTTTTCAAAACCCTGAGCGATGGCTGTCCTTTGGACTTGGTGCCCTGGGCGTCTGGGATCTATTTTTATTTTGAGTTTTTAGTTCACAAATGGCCAGAGAATACAATCTTAAAATATCCTGACCAAAAACGAAAATTATGGCTTTTAGAGGCAAACCTTATACGATCTAAGATTGTTATAGATGGAACAAGTCAATCAATTCAACTATCTGGGATGCCAGCTGAGTCTGGTGGGAGAAGTTGATCTGGTTAAAAAATTAAACCGATTTCAGCATGTGTGTCTCCCCCGACTGTCTTTACCTTGTCGTGATGGGGGAGCTTGTGTGCTTCAATGATCTGATGAGCCATGCCGGCGGGAACTTATGTTCCTGGTAGGGCCTCCCATTCTGGACTAACCATAGGAGAGAAGCCAGACTAAAAAAGACAAACTGGTCCTCCAAGGATGGGGGTTGTGCGGATGGGCTGGTAACCCTCACATGTAAAAACTAAAATCACTCGTAAGCTAAGACGATCAGCCTTGGATTTCGATGGATCTAACGAAACGCGACCTGGCATGAAAAAGGATAAACGATTTGGAATACAAGAAGATAAAAAATGACTATGCAAATCCGCTAGAATTAAAATGTGTAATATTATTATACAGTTTTTAGACAGCAGCTTGATCAAACTACTTCAGTATGACACTGGGGAGAAAATATTTCCCGAGTTTAAACTAGTTTCCTTATCCTTCTGAAAATTTTTCAATCTTTTATCTATCCCTTATCCCTTTCATCTATCTTAAAATTATGTTATGATTTTTTTTTTTTTAATTTCTTTTAAGGCAATAAGCCGGGAGTTGGCCATTTTTTTTATGAAAGTAAAAGTTTAGGAATATCAAACTTTTATTGGATATTAATACTTAGTACCTGTTAATTTATATGGTGAATACATACCCGTCTTTATCATATGTTGTATGTTGGAGAAAAGTTTTAACATTTTCTTCTCCACTGATGCCAGCCGCTTCAAATCTCTTATGTAAATCTTCAAGACTAATGTGGTGAGTGAGTACATTGCCTGCTCCGCCTACAATTTCAGCGATATATTGTCGAGTTCTCATAATTACTTCCGAAAGTTGTAGCAAAATTATTATTAAAATAAAAATCACTTAATTATTTCATTCTTGTATAAACCCTATATATTTATATTTAATAAATAATGGAAATGATACGATAAATTATTATCATATTATTTTCAAAATTGGATAATATTTATATAGAGAAATCAATGGGCTGTCCTCTGCTTGATGCAAATAAACATATACCTACATTTACCAAATATCTATATTAGGGTGGTCCTTATTTTGGGTATTTTCGAATTTTTACGCTGTCGAGGCTCATATGGTTCGAAATAAATAAAAAAAAATATCTTCCAAGTTTCAAGTCCCTATCTCAATTTTAACCTGTGCCTCAGAGCGATGCAAGTTTCCCAACTAAATAACATGGGGTTTTTGGCATTGAACTATCAATTTTTTATTCCGGCCAAAGTAATATTTCAAAAAATTTGAATTTCTGTAAACTTTACCCTTATAATAGTAGCTATCCTTCAGAGTTTTTCAGATTTTTAGTTATTATAATTTTGGAGTTACAGCTAGATAAAATACTGCCATATCTTAGTGTTAGTAAGTTATAGACTCCAAAATTATAATAGCTACAAATCTGTAAAAATTCTGAAGGGTAGCTACTATTATAAGGATAAAATCTACAGCGTTTCAAATATTTTAAACCATTGTTTTGGCCCGAATAAAAAATTGATCGTTCAATGCCAAAAACCCCATGTTATTTAGATGGGAATCTTACATCGCTCTGAGGCACTGGTTAAAATTGAGATAGGGGCTTGAAACTTGGGGGATATTTTTTTATTTATTTCGAACCATACTAGCCTCTGTCAGCGTAAAAATGCGAAAATACCCAAAATAAGGGCCACCCTAATATATATATGTAATAAGGTTATATTTCCCTTTGGGTCTTGAAAGGTAAGTAAAAATTGATTCAGCTAAAAAGTAGATTTATTGTTAAATTCGTCTTGTTGTTATAGCAAGCTAGCCATACAAATGATAGCTATCTAACTATGATAATAAAACGATTTTTCTATATTCACTCTGGTAATTGACCCCATGAGAAATAACAGATAAAATATTTCTAATGAAAAAGTCTGATGATGAAGGCCAAACCTTCGAAACTATAGTCTCAAACAGATAAATTATATATTTTCATATTTATATTTGGTATATGTTTATTTGTATCAAGCAGAGGACAACCTCATTGATTTCTCTTTATGACCCTGCTACTCTCGGCAAAACAAAATCTTTTCAATTAGATAATATTTATGTCAGAAAATATGCATGATATAAAATATAAAGAAATAAATTATTATTTCATCGTTACAAGGCACGTCGGTTTCCATGACCAAAGTCTAAGAGAAGATTAAAAGTCCACTACTATAAAATAAAGTGTTAAGAGAATAAGAATACTGAAATATTTGTTTCAGAAATATATCCACCCCATTTATTATGTGCATTAAGAGATTGCCCCGAATTAAAATTTGAAAACATGTATAGAGTTTAATGTTTAATCAAAGAAAACAATTTTTAATTAGAAAAATAATTTTTAAATTTAAATAAATTTCTTGTAAATATAATACATAATGCCTCGTCAAAAGTGAAAAAAAAACTCTATATGAACATCTTCAACTGTAAAGTAAGTTTTATTTAGATTAAAGCCCATTATAAGATTTAATTTGAATGAATTAAATTTTTACAAAATCAAAACAATATATTACCAAAAGCTGAGGTCTTCCTAAGGCTGTTAATTTAATTGCACAGATTCCATTTCCCAAAGTTACACCTGTAAAAATACCAAAAAATGACCTTTTAATTAAAAGTTAATAAAAATTAAAAATCTGATTTATTTTTACAATTTTTCCCTATTGACCAAAAGGGAAGCTTCTAAAATAAGCTTTCATAATAGATGAGATACATTTACATTCACACAATATAAGAATATGTTTCTATCAAGCATATATATATATCCAATGCCAAGATCTTTCCAATTCCCAAAAACGAACAAAATATAAAAACATCTAATATTCTAAACACTAGCATAAAGACGATAAATAATACAAACACAATCAAATGAAAGGCATAAAATTAAGGATATAAAGGGATAGAAAGAGAAAGAGCAAGAGAGGAAACGACAAAGACAAGGGACTTACATTCGGATTGTTCAGGGAAAAGTCCTGAAACAAAAACGTAAAAACCAAATGTTGCAAATAGAAACTTGAATGAGCTAAACATTTTTTAGAGGACCCAAAATTTGGGACAGACAATATATAAAAAAATAATCTACATATACCGTTAAAATTGAATTTTACCAAATCTTCTATATAAATAAAAATGTACTGTTACGCTTAAGTGATACGTTGAAGGATCTCCGAAAGTTCTTCACCGATTTCTTTGAAATTTTCACACAACATTCCATTCAAATACACGAGTGTTTTTATATATGGTGTTTTTATAGATATCACGCCTATGGCATGTAAAAAATATTTTTTCGAGGAAACAACGCCAGCGCCTCTCTGGGGGGGGGTAAAAGCAAACAAACAAGTTGGCCGATAATAGCTTTTTGGAAATCTTTCAACTGTCAATATTATTTTTGGTTAAGGGAACAATTTTGACAAGTAATGTATAATTCATTTACTGTTTTAATACTTATTCTTTAATTATTTGCATTTTCAATTTATTTTCAAAACTATTATTATTTTTTAAATATATTTAAATTTTTGATCAAATCAAATAAAACGAGACGCTCCCCGCCAGGGGCTAGGTGACGTCGGGCCGAAGGCGTGTCAGCTAGTCCACAATAAAAATATTGATTGAAAATTGAGTCATTTTTATCATAATTGGGCCTTGGATCATTTTTGAGCGGTTTTGGTTCAAATATTTGAGAATTGAATTTTTGCCAGAATATTTTTAAATTCTTTTTAAAAAGTGTCATCAAAAGCAGGCCAGGTGACTCCTAGTATAAAATGATCGATGAAGATACATTACTAAATAAAACAGTAGTTCTTTATCAGAGTTGATCGCTATTGAAAGTGACGTAAAACTGTACCGTTTAATTTGTATTTTTATTACAGGTACATGAGACCCAACAGTAGAAACAAATATAAGGCAGTTAGATTTTCTAAGTGTTTGAAAATAGTTTTTGAAATTTTGCCAAATTCTAAAAGATGCACGTGAATTAGCTGGTTTCTTGTGTTATTCTATCTTGTGTGTGTGTGTGTGTGTCTCTAGGGCTGTGTGTGCAATCTGTCGGATGACCTAAATATGTTTTTAAAATAAATTCCCACGTGATAGCTATTCTTCCTCTGTTCTGCGCTTGTTTGTTTCCAAGCAAAACCTCTATTCTCTTATTGCAAATTATGTCTTTTTTTAGTTTCCTTAAAAAATTAATTTTAATAAAATTGGGAGAAAAATTTATAAATCATTAATATTTTGAAAATCTATATACCCAAATGAAAAATAAATATAATATACCAATAGGAAAGTAAAATTAAAAATTGTGGTTGAATCTAATTGAATCGGTCATTTTAAAAAGGGATCATCTCCACTTTTTACACAAAATCATTTTTTTTAAACGGGCTATCTCTCGGAGTTGGCTCACTTTTCAAACTAAATGGCAAAACACTGACCTTGCTTAGCTGTTTAGGTGGCTAGAAATGACTCGTTTTCAAATGTAATACATGAATGAACATACTAAGAGACGAAAAATAAAAAAAATGGAGATGACCCCTTTTCAAAATGACCGATTCAATTATTCTAAAGGTAATTTATTTCATTTGAGTTAAAATATTTCTAAAAATGACCTTAGCGTCTACAAAATCTATCTTTTTATTCACATAAAAAATTCTTCCACTTACTCTTAATGTAAGTGCAAGTGAAAAGAAAATAATAACATTTTTTGTTCTTCTTTTGAAAGTGATTTCAATTTTAATATAACTCAGTACCCGCTTTGACTGTTATCGCAATGTTGTGGAAATGTCCTTCAATTTGATTTCATATTGGCCTTAATCGCAAAAACGTTGATGATCTTTGACAGCTCTACAAAGTCTAAGAGAAGCCATGAGATGTTTCTAATTAGTTAAAAAGTGTTAATGATACAACAATAATTGTATCATAGGTATTGCGTAAATGAAAAACAACTAGTAATATTATAGGGTTCGCTACTCCTCGTGACTTGATCCACCCATGTTAGTTGGAATGTACAATCAGAGGATAAATTAAACAAGGAGGAAAACTTTTGTTTAAAATAAGTTATTTTGTTTGTCTTGAACATTAAATTAAATTATGTGATCAAGTACTGACGTTTAAGCCATATAAAGACGATTTGTCAATGAAAAATAGATAACAAAAGCTCTCTTCACCCTTTTAATTTCCAAAAAAAAATTCTCCAAAGTGAAATACAAAGCTTTCTTTATTTAATAATCCATCAAACATAAATAAATAAATAAACTACAGAACTACACCTTTTTGATGTGTACTCGTATTTCAGAAAATTCCAACTGTATTTCAGAATTGAAGGAGACAATAAAAGAGTCTTCTGCTGGAGTTATACCAAAATTGTATTTATAACTAAATAAATAAAATTTATTATTCAAGCAGAAGACTCTTTTATTGTCTCCTTCATCAATATATAAAAATTCTGCTACCCTCGGCACAAAAACTTTCAATGTATTTCAGAATCCTCAATTGATAATTAGAAAATCACAAATGTATTTCAGAAAACCTCAATTAATTTTCAGAAAATGTCAATTGTTTAGTTAGTTGTTTAATATAAGTTTATTTTCTAATATTCAATTGAGAATTCTGAAATTAACTTGGAAAAGGTGTAGAAATTAAAAAATTAATTCTAATTTCACCATGGGTCGTCCAACCCACAAAATCCGAATAATTCACCATCCCTTTAATAAAATATAATAATATATATAAGGGAAAGCAAAAATTAATTAAACTACTTAATTATATATATATTCTAAATAAATAAAAATGAAAGTTATAAAATGAAAATTGGTTAAAAATAATTTGCAAATGAATTTCGAGAACGATTACCAAACTGTCTGTTAACTCTATGTTTATCGAATGAATCATTGATGACAGGCCAAACGAGAATGACGACTTATGATTGTGTGTGCGAAACTGTGTGTGTCTGAGTGTATTGGAATCAGAGGCCAAGTAGAGGTAGAGGAAATGAAAGACAGGTATGTAACGTATCGTAACGTACGTAGAGTGGGCTGGTTCAATCGCCTTTAAGTACAAACCAGAACTCCAAAGACATTGACCAAGGTCCACAAGGTGGACACAAATTTAAAAATATTTTACGCAACCAACTTTTGGAAGAAGACTCAAATGACAATTATTTCAATAAAAAAAAAAAACATTTTTTTTAAAACAAATTTTAAACATCTTTCCATGCGAAGTAGATAAAGTATTGTAATCAGTGTCACGCCTTTCAAGAGGAGCCTCAGGTAAAAACTACGAAATATGGTCTCATTCAAAGTCACAAATTGTAGTATTCATTAAGGTTGAGTTGTAGGACCTAACAGTTTTGCCAACAATTACATGGGGCCTCGTCCAGAGTTCAAATAGTGCAATTTTTTCATTTATTCAGTGGGCATGTATGTAAGTATGGATTCCTTTTTTTCCTCGACGATTTTTTCCACACCGTTCAACCGATTGAAATGAAATTGAAAATTTACTTTACTTTAGCAAAATGAAGAGCTCTGATTAATTTTTGGTACATATTCGACGACAAACATTACTACTTTACAAAGAGAAACAAAGAGGTTGTCCTCTGCTTGATGCAAATAAACATACACACATATATATCGAAATTATATATCTGTATATATATTATTTATTTGTTTGAGACTATAGTTTTATATTAGGTTAAAAATAAAATCTTTTATTCAACTAATATAGTTTTATAGTTTATTTTAACTGGCTCCCAACTAAGTAAAGATCGAAAATTTTCAATATCCATACGGTATTGACCCCATGAAAAATAATATTTCTTCCAAGTCTTCGAAACTATAGTCTCAAACAAATAAATAATATATACAGAGTATATACAGATATATAATTTCGATATATATGTGTGTATGTTTATTTGCATCAAGCAGATTTGTAGTTACACAGAGTCTAAAAAAACCCTTAAAAGAGTAGTAAAGGCCCTCTTTACTTATCTATACTCTTAAGGGGTTTTCTAGACTCTGTGTAACTACAAATAACTAATAAACTTTAGGTCAAATGGGAGCAGGACTTAATTTTCAACGGGAACGGTCCGGAACAGCGTTCGGGTTCTTTTTTACTCAATCAAGAAAAAGGAATGATAAAGAAGATGTATTAACGCTAATCTTTCTAAGCGTTCCTGACTTTTTTTTAGAAATTAAGCCGTAGATGGGAGAATCTTGTCTAGATCTCCCTTCCCAATTCCTCATTCTCTAAAATTGCAAACTTTTTTATAGTCTCTATATCTCAAGAAGTGCTACCGAAGATATCTAATTAAATTACATTACTAATTGTTAAGGAATTCTGGATTCATTTTTATAATTTGAAGATTTTAAAATTTTTAATATCGATAATAATAGAATAGGTTTCCGAGACCAATGACCTCAAATGACGTTGCACCCTACAAACAAGAATAATTATAACATCAAAAATAGCCTCTCATGATAAAATAAACTTATTTATATAATAAATATTAGCGTTATATATAGGTTTTTAATTGAGGAAATGATTTATCTAAATATATAAAATTAAGGTTTTGTCTGTACATTGCTCTAAATCACGCCAAATTTTGGTTGCTCACGTTTCAAAAAAAGTTATGAACTAAAACACCCTCAACAAAATTCCTGTATGCCTGTATGTTTCCGTGAATTCCGCGAAAAGTTACTCACGATTCACGTAAAAACGACTGGGGGGATTATTATGAAATTTGACATTTGGATTAGATGTCTTCTAACTTACGTTTATAGCTATATAACGTTTTGATATTTTGACCTAAAAAGGGTTTGGGGGGGGGGGGTGCGCAAGAATGGAAATGATCAAATAACTCCTAAACTATTAACTTTACGGCAAATTTTATTATGAGCAAAGTTGTAGGGGATGTGATTTATGACTTTTGTTTAAGAAAATACCCCCCGAAAACCTCCCAAAAAGGGAGAGCTAGAAATGCAAAAACTAGCCACCCAAAATGGTTGGGAGGGTCAAAAAATGAAAATGCTTGCTCTTGGACCAAACTCAACCCAATTTTGTATACATAATCTGTGGGCCTCTCTGCGGAAGGTGGGTGCGGGGGTGAGGTGAGGGTCCGGGGGAATTGGGTGGGGTGAGGGAATGGCGCGGAGTAGGGTGAGGGTTCAAGGAGTGGTACGGGGTGTGGGGTCCAGAGGGCGTAGCGGCGGTGGTATGGGGGTGGGATAGGAAATAAATTAATGATTAATAATAGTTGAGTAGGTACTTGGTAATAGCACATCTTAAGACATACAATGAGAAATATTGCCAATCATATCTCGCTTTTCAAATTTCATTGTATCGATGTCAACGTTTGTCTCACTACTGAGGCATACTATCTAAAATGAGACTTGCCATCTCCCTTGATAGTGTTCAAATTGGCTTCGAGACTTAAGACTACTAAGATCTCACCGATCAAAAAGGAGGCGGCTGCAGCCTCTGAGAGGGCCCGGAGCTAATCAAATAAAATCTGAAAGGGCGATTTCTTGCACCAAGGGCCGAAACAGGGCTTGAGTCCCATCTTTATCCAGCCATTTGTGTAATAATATACGCGATAAAATCCCAGATATGCTCTCAGCGACCCTTCGTACATGTGTTCTTTCTCCATCCTAATCAATTTCTAAGAAAAGTACCAGATGATCAACTTGGATTTACTATATATTATGGAAAGTCAACCCTGGCCCTTGCTCACATTTAACAATAGATACAATAATTAAACTGTCATGGTTTAATAAATAGAATTTGAAGACAGTGATTTTTCCAAATTTAATTTGATTTGGTACTAGTAATACTAATAACATTCAAAATAATAAAAACTAACTGTGATATAGTTGTCATCTAGGAAAAAAAATTAAGTATTTTTTTTTTTTTTTTTTTTTTGTTAAAGTTTTGGTCTTTGATAATATTGAGGCAAAATAAATAACTAGTCAAATCTAAGGACCGAAAAGCTCTCAAAGAATGTAATAAAACAAAAACTAAAACAAAATCATTCATTAGTAAATTAATTTTTACAGACTGTCAACTAAACGTAAATAATATATTATATTATTAAATGAGCAATTCTTGTATATTATATGGAATCGGGTTCTCGTAAGCGGCACTAACGATTTTGCTAAAAATTGGTGTACTTATTAACTGTTATGAGTTATTAGTCGTGTATAAATTTTAATCCGATTGAAATAAAGGAAGGGAGTGTAATTTAGTCATGTTGTAAAATAAATATTTTAATCGTTCATATCTCGTTTTCGGAAAGTCGCAGAGTCTTGAAATTTAATACTTAAGCTATCTAGAGGCTACAAGAAGTACTACGAGATTTTGGCTAAAATAGAAGTATCGGAAGTTGATGTTTACCTACGTAAAAATGTACCCCCCTGCGTTTCGCAACCATAAACCTCAGAGCTACAAAATTCGAAGCTTAAGCTTGATATAAGCTAGAAGGGGTACAGCAACCTTTTGTTTGAAATCGGAGACCCTAAGTGGACATTTACATGAAAGATTTTTCGTTTTTTTATTTTCTCAAAACGGCACTATTTTTTTTTTTAAATTGGGGTACTGTTCAGATGTCATGAGTTATTAGTCGTGTATAAATTTTAATCCGATTGAAATAAAGGAAGGGGGTGTAAATTAGGAGTGTCGTAAAATAAATATTTTAATCATTCATATATCGTCTTCATTAAGTCGCCTTGAAATTTGAAACTTGAGCCATCTAGAGGCAAAAAGTTACCGAGCATCGCTCGGTGCTCCAGCCACTACATATTATACGATCAGAGGTTGCAGTGGGCATCATCAATGCGATGTTTATTTTTAAAATGAAGAATATTCCCGTTGATTAGCTTAGGGTAAGTATTTTCTATGAAATGCTAGATATAAAAAAAAAGCCTGTAATAATCAGTTTGAATTGCAAATTGACAAACTAAAGAAAAAAGCAGCCCTGTTTGAGAGTCCCATACGCACTTGGCCGTGTTTTTCTCCTTTCCTTGGAAACATGATTGGGACAGGGAATGCAGAATAGGTAATCTCTAGAAATGGACGAGTATACTCGATAATGGTCACTCGAGGCCGAAGCTTCTTGCCAATAAATAAATTTTGATGTGAAGTGCAACTTCAAAAATACTAAACCCGTAAATATTTGTTTTAATACATGAGTAAAATATGTTCTGCGTTTAATAACAAATATTATAATAACAATGATTAAATAACAAAAAGTTCTAATTATAATAAGACGCATTTTTTTCTTTTTAAATGATTTATATAACAAACGAGAATTGGCCTCTTTTATTTTAAAGCGTAGACATTAGACAGTAATTTTGTTGAAAACTTATATTGGAATAAATAGAGAACAAAGACAAATAAAAACAACTTTAATAATAAAAACCCTTTCAAATCTTAGTTCAAATATATTTTTTGTTAATCTATCGATTTAGGAAATTATTATAGTAGATCTTTTTTATTTTTTTCTGATCAAAGCATATAAAGTTGTAATTGCAAAGTAATGGAAGGTAGCCCAAGGATAGTGAAGAAAATAAGCTGACGTGTTCTGATGTGGCCATCCACTTGACTTTACCATACAACCTGGCCCCTCACTTATATTTAATATTTAGTAAAATTATTTATAATCATCCAGGAGACCCTCTCCCTTAGTTTTTCCATTTTTAGACTCCTGGGTGCCGAGTGATTATGTATACAAAATTTGGTTGAGTTTGGTACAAGAGGTTATATTTTCATTTTTTGATCATACACCCCCCCCCCCTTTTGCCGGTTAGTTTTTGCATATTTAGACTTCTGGGGTCCCACTGATTATGTATACAAAATTTGGTTGAGTTTGCTCAAATGGCCTAGATTTTTAATTTTTAACCCCCTCCACCCTCTTAATTTTGGGTCGATATGCACCAAAATCTAATCAGCTCTTAATCCCAGTGGACCAAAACTACGTGTGAAATTTGGTTTCGATATTCACACTAGTTTTTGAGTTATCTCGTCCACAAAAATTTGGTAACGCACAGACTAACAGACATTTTGACAAAACAATTATTATCTCGAAAAATATAATTTTTTCGATGTTCACTTATTAGAGATTTTTGTAGACCGAAATCCCATGGTTTCGCTCAATTTTTTTATTCAAAATAGTTTCAGCCGTTTTTGAGATATTTCGAAAAAAAAGAAGGAAAAAACCACTTTTTTCATGCACGATTACAATACTTGACCATACCCTGTATGGTAAAGTAAAAATTATTCCATTTCCAAATTTATTGGACTGTCATTCTTTTTTTCCCCCCTTTCCTTTAAAACCAACGTTTCGGAGGATTCTTCCCTCCTTCTTAAGGGCTTCAAAGGAAACAAACAAGATGACTTCTCTCCTCTAGCAGTGTTTGAAATTTTTTCCTTTCTTAGCAGAAGCATTAAATAATTTTTTTTCTTAATTAAGGAAAAATTATATTTAATGTTCTGCTAAGAAAGAAAAAATGTTAAACACTGCTAGAGAGAGAAGAAGGAAGCATTTTGTTTGTTTACTTCATTGACCATTTGAAACTCTGGAAGGTGGGAAGAATCCTCCAAAACGTTGGTTTTAAAGGAAAGGTTATGGATTAACCCCCCTCCCTACCCCCAGAGACAGAACCTGTTATTAAAATTTCGAGCCAAAATCTAAAATGAAAAATACATTTTGGTGTTGGGAAGATATGGATTAATTGTCCAGTCAAATTAGACCAATTTTCGAAAAATAAAAACATTAATCGGTAAAGATCTGAATTTTTGTATACATGCTTACTTATTACGGCTTGACATTGAACATACTAAAAGTCCAACGTCGGTTTAGAGCTAAAATATTGGAGATACAAACAAAATAAATGTAAATTTGCTTTTTTATCGGAAATTTAAAAAGCTTTATTTTTTATCTGAACAATTTTTTCATATCAGTTTTAGTTACCGAGATATATGCAAATAACTGGAAAAGTGTACCTTTTTTCAAGATTGCGGCACGAGCGCAACAGATTTTGATGTTTCCCTCTTCTTTCCTTTAGCAGTGTTTGGAATTTGTCCTTTCTTAACAGAAGCATTAATAATAATCAATAATTAAGGAAAAAAAGGAAATTTCTATTCAATGTCCCTGTTAAGAAAGGACATTTTTCAAACACTGCTAGAGGAGAGAAGAGAACGGCATCTTGTTTGTTTCCTTCATTGACCCTTTGAAACCCTGAAGAAGGAGGGAAGTATCCTCCGAAACGTTGGTTTTAAAGGAAATGGGAAAAAAAGAATGACAGTCCAATAAATACATCCAGAAACTTTCGTTATTATAGGTTCATTTTATAGTATAATTCATTTTTCTTGTTTTTTAGTTTGAAAATATTATAATTTTAAATTTAACCCCCCCCCATCCTCCACCCCCCCTTAATTTTGGGTCGATATGCACCAAAATCTAATCTCAATGCACCAAAACTATGAGTGAAATTTGGTTTTGATATTCACACTAGTTTTTGAGCTAGCTCGTCCACAAAATTTGGTAACGCACAGAATAACAACTAGACTAACAGACATTTTGATAAAACAATTATTATCTCGAAAAATATCATCTTATCGATGTTCACTTATTAGAGCTTTTTTGTAGGCCGAAATGCCATGGTTTCGCCCAATTTTTTTAATCAAAATAGTTTCAGACCTTTTTGAGATATTTCGAAAAAAAGAAGCAAAACATACACTTTTTTCATGCACGATTACAATACTTGGCCCGTATGGTAAAGTAATGAAAATATATTTGAACTAAGATTTGAAAGAGTTAAAGCAATTTGAACCGCGAAAAGTTAAATAATGTAATCAATAATTTCTCATGTTAATTCCATATATTTAGAAAATTATTGATTACATTTTTAACTTTCGTGGTTTAATTTGCTTTTTTGAAAAAATTAAAATTAACGTTTAAAAGTTAATTTATTTGAAAGGGTAGTGGATTGTATAATAATGCGGCAATAGGATCCATATATCAAAGGAACCATGGCGTTTGTTCTGACGGGATATAATCAATAATCTCTCCTATTAAATAAAGCCTTATTTGCGCGAAATACACGATTTTCAATCATTCAACACCCCTTTGCAATTAAATTAGATACTAAGCGAACAAACGGATTTGCCAATTCCTTTAACTCCATGACTTCTAGAGACTGGAACTCACTTCCCCGGTCAGTCATATTTCCTTCAGTCTTTCAAAATCCACATCCACAGATAGCTTCGATCCAACCCTTGAAATTTCTTTTTTTCATTATTCATGGATTCAGCCCAGCCTACAGAGGTTGTACCTTTTTGGTACAACTTCTTCTTGTATCAATATTATTATAAAGTATATTGTAGATATACAGTAAGTAAAGTGGAATACTAAACGCGAACCTTCCAGTCGTTCCATCCCTCAATTCGAGCTTAAATCTACTATTAGTAATTAATATTGTTCATTCATATGATTCAATTAAGTTTCATAAGTTTTAATGATGAAATAAAATAAAAATAGACTACGAAACGATTAAAATAAATAAATACGAATCTAAATAAAAACACGGGTGTTTCATTTTAACTATTTTTTCATCTATCATCAAGGATATCTTTTAGTAAATATTTATTACCTCATGATATTTGGACTTTTAAATATAGCTTCAATCTTATCTTAGCGTTAGTGCAGAATTAAAAGACCCCATTTCATTGAACATTAGGTATTCTGCTATATAGAGTTTTCTCGCACGCATAAGAAAAATAAATAAAAAAAATAAACTGACACGTTCTGATGTGGCCATCCACTTGACTTTATCATACAACCTGGCCCCTCACTTATATTTAATCAAATTATTTATAATCATGTAGGGGGGAGGTTAGTTTTTGCATTTTTAGACTTCTGTGGGACCACGGATTATGTATACAAAATTTGGTTTAGTTTGGTACAAGGGTCTAGATTTTCATTTTTTGGCCCTACACCCCCCCCCCATTTTGAGCGGTTAGTTTTTGAATTTTTAGACTTCTGGGGGCCCACGGATTATGTATACAAAATTTGGTTGAGTTTGCTCAAATGGCCTAGATTTTTAATTTTTAACCCCCCGTCTTAATTTTGGGCCGATATGCACCAAAATATAATCAAGTCTTATTCTCAATCGACCAAAACTACGTGTGAAATTTGGTTTTGGTATTCACACTAGTTTTTGAGATAGCTCGTCCACAAAAATTTGGTAACGCACAGACTAACTAACTAACTAACAGACATTTTGACAAAACAATATTATTATCCTGAAAAAATAATTTTTTTGATGTTCCCTCATTAGGGATTTTTTGTAGACTGAAATGCCATGGTTTCGCCCAATTTTTAAAATCAAAACTTTTCAGCCGTTTTTGAGATATTTCGAAAAAAAACACTTTTTTTTCATTCTCGATTACAATACTTGACCATATCCTGTATGGTAGTATGGTAAAGTAATAATAACATGAATACGTGATAGAAAATCAAGTCAGTAACATATTCAAAACCCGAAAAAGATACAGGAAATTGTAACTATATTGTAGGACAAGGGTGTGAAATTTCGGATAAGCGATAGTTGCGGCATGAACTGAAAGCTTATGTATGGTTCATTCAGTTGAGGACTCATTAGCCCAGTCATTTGGTAGTTTTACCTGAAATGTTTTCCAGGAGTTTTGAAAATGGGTAATTTTATAGATTTCAATGTGCTCTTTCCGAATTTCAACTTTGCCACCTCGTTTCTTTGCCGTTCGCGCCGCCATATTGGAAAAATGGCCCTTAAAAGCAGTTTTTTTACAATATCTCCTTTACGACTCAGTGCTGCAAACCATTATACATCTACGCCAACTCGTGACATTTAATTTTAACTGATTACATTTGTGAATTATAAAAAATTGGAGTTTTATACCTTCATAAAATGAAAACCACTCATCCTAGAAACTTGATTCTTATCACATTGTCTAGGAAATTGTGTTGACTTGGACCACTTTTTGTTAAATCTCTTAGATTTATAGATATCCAGCATTTTCCATGCCGCTTTTGAGGATTCGGATCATATCCTATCCGGAAAATCCTGTATATCTATAAATCTAAGAGTTTTTTCAAAAAAGTTGTGCAAGTAAACGTTCAAGTAAATAAAATTTCCTAGACAATGTGATAAGAATTAAGTTCTAGGATGAGTGGTTTTTTAGGAAAAAACTCCAATTTTTTATAATTCACAAATGTAATCAGTTAAAATTAAATGTCACGGGTTGGCGCAGATGTATAATGGTTTGCGGTTCTCGTACGCCAAAACTATTAATTTTACGAAGAAAAAGGTTAACACATAAATTGTAGGAAATTTTCTATAGTTTCATTTTGAATATTAATGGTTTTATCGTGAAATGAGTCGGAAAGGAGATATTGTTAAAAAACTTTTAGACGCCATTTTTCCAATATGGCGGCGCGAACGGCGAAGATACAGGGTGGCAAAGTTGAAATTCGTAAAAAGCACATCGAAATCTAAAATCTAAAAAATTATCCATTTTCAAAACTCCCGGTAAACTTTCCAGGTAAACCTCTTTTTTTAGAACCAAATGACTGGACTACATGTGAATCACTGCACTCGCCTTAGGGCTCGTGCGTTGGATTCACATATGTACGAGGCGAATGTCCTAACCTTGATTGTTAGATATACCTCACTAAACCCGTATCATAAACTATATTTTTTGCAATAGAGTCTAATAAAGAACGATTTAAGAGAAAATAAGTTTTTTCAATAAGATCTGGCGGTGTTATTTCTAAAGTTTAATCCATTATTTTAGGTACTGAGTAATGCTCACTTTAATATAAATAATTCTTAATTGCGACCGGTTAAATGGATTGAAGTTGTTTACAAGAATCTATGTCGCTGTGAATGTATAAATAAATAATAAACGTGGGGGGGGGGCTTTAGTCTAGGGAAATTAAGTGAAAAAATGACATAAACAGGAAATAATTCCCGGTAAAGATTTGCTGGAATACTTTTATTGGTACTCCAATATTACTACCCTAAGTTTTTCCCAAATCTGTGTTGTGGGAATCCTTCTACACGCCTCAAAATGAGAAAATTTCGGAATTTTTTCAGATATTCTTGAATAACCGTAAAACAGTCTATCAAATCAAAAAGATATCCATTAGATAAATTAAAGCTCTTTAAATTACTCGTAAAATGAGAAAAATTACATCTGTTCAGGTTCAGTAGAACCGGTATTAGCGCCTGTCAAATAACAGCCCCCGGAATCACTTTTGAATATCCCTAAAACTCGTCCTTTTTTCGATTTTTCCCCATTTTGACCATGAAGTACAAAGACGACTATACATTTTTAAACTAGATTAAATTTGGTACAATTTAAATAGTTGAGTTTCATTCTAATTGGATAATGGTAACATGAGGTTGAAGTTTTGAAAAAATGCAATTTTTTGCAAAAAATCGGAGTTTTTCCTTCATAAAATGAAAACCACTCAACCTAGAAACTTGATTCCTATCTCATTCTCTAGTAAATTTTATTGAGTTGAACGTTTACTTAGACCACTTTTTTGATAAAACTCTTAGATTTATAGATATTCAGCATTTTCCTTGACTCTTTTGAGGATTCGGATTATGATTATCTGTCCAGAAAATGTAGAATATCTATAAATATAAGTTTTATCAAAAAAGTGGTCCAAGAAAACGTTCAAGTCAACAACATTTCCTAGACAATGAGATAGGAATCAAGTTTCTAGAATGCGTGGTTTTCATTTTATGAAGGAAAAACTGATTTTTTGCAAAAAATTGCATTTTTTCAAAACTACAACCTCATGTTATCATTATCCAATTAGAATGAAACTTTATTTAAATTGTAGAAAATTTAATCTAGTTTAAATATATATAGAGTGGTCTTTGTCGAAAACGTGCTCCTTAATGGTCAAAATGAGGCGAAAAATCGAGTTTTAGGGATATTCTAAAGTGATCCCGGGGGCTGTTAATTGAGAGGCGCTAATACCGGTTCTACTGAACCTGACTGTTCAAGTTGAAATTCTTGTCATTTTACGCGTAATTTAAAGAGCTTTAATTTATCTAATGGATATCTTTTTGATTTGATAGGCCGTTTTAGATTTATTCAAGAAAAACTGAAAAAACTGAGAAATTTTCTCATTTTGAGACGCGTAGAAAAATTTCCACAACACAGATTTGGGCCAAAACTTAGGGTAGTAATATTGGAGTACCAATAAAAGTATTCCAGCAATAAAATCTTTACTGGGAATTATTTCCTGTTAAAATCGTAATTTGCCTGGACTACTTGTAAAGAAAAGTGGAATTTACGCACAACGTGCGAGAAAATTGCATGTACTAAATAGCCAGACAGAAATCAATCGATTACCGCCACCAAACATCTCTTGAAAATCGCAGTTTCGCGGGTGGTATTACAAGATTAGAAATATATATTTTAATAACAGTTTGAATCGAAACTAGTTAGACAGAAAAGGCTAGAAAAATTAAAATAATTATTATATTCATTCATACATTTAACATACAATTTAAAAATAATAGGACACAAATTCTTAACAATAAATAAATTGAATTTAATTAATGATTATATTTTCCTTACCACTGACTGCTCGTACACATTCTTGAAATGTTTCCATATTTCGTTCGCAAGTAGCTTCATTTAAGTAAAAATATGTTCTAGCACTTTGCACTTTATAACGTCGATCGGCAAACTTTTTGTCCACATGATATTTCTTTAAAGCTTTATCCTCAGTCGCTTGATCGCCTGCTTCAGAAATGCTTCCTCTAAAATCATAAAAAGAAAAATATCTTCGTTAGATTACAATTACTAATTACTTATGGCATATGTGACTTACGACCCCAAAAATAAATAAATAAATAAAAAATAATAATAATAATAATAATAATAAAGGTAGGTACATAGTATTTTTTTCACATTATATACAATAATTTATACGTATGTTGAATTTTTGCATTTTATAGGTACCTACAATATTTTTATAACCCATTTGAATGAAAATAGTGTTGAGAAATATGAATAAATCCGACTTCAGTCGAAACGGAACTAGGTCGAAAGTCGAGAAGAAGCTGTATATTATAGATCAGGGGTGTTCAACCTTTTACCCGGGCCACATTTGAAGAAAAAAATGTCTCGGGCCCTAGATATTTTTACTTTTACATTTATATTTTTTTTTATGCTATCGAATGCAAGAAGAGGCTCATGAAGATGCGGCCCCTATGAATCTCGAAAGATCCCTGCATTACCGAAGAGAAGGAGGAATAGATCACGAGAAAAGGTGGAGGCCGTAGGTGTTGAAGTTTTGAAGGTTAATATGTGTCAGAAAGTTTGCAGGTAAAAAAATTATCTTTAATGAAAATGGAGTCGAAAATAGACCGAAATGGTGATTATTTTTACGGATATCTTGAATTTTAGTCCGGATTCAAAATTTAAAATTAGAACTTATTTTTTGAAAACTTTTCGGTAGATTTCTTATTAACCGACTTTGAAAAAGAGGAGGTTATCAATTCAAGGGAATGTCTGTTTTTATTTTTTATTTTTATTTTTTTTGTGTTTGAACAATTATTTCTCTTTAGCAGGTGGACCGATTTGGATGATTTTTTTGAATTTGATTCAGTCTCCTACCCGATTGGTCCCGTTTTTTCATTGGTATTGGACCTTTTTTGTTATATATGTTCACCCATAACTTCTTTGTTTATGGATTGATTTCGATGATTTTTTTATTGTAAAGAGGATACAGTAGGGGTGGTCACATATTAATTTGGCCAAGTTCTGTTGATATTTTTTCGTCGTCATCTTTTTACCATGTCGACCGATTTCGCCTTGGGCTCAATATAGTCGCCGATAGGTCCCGTATAAATTTCATTGGTATTGGACCTTTTTTGTTATGTATGTTCACGCATAACTTCTTTGTTTATGGACCGATTTCGATTATTCTTTTTTTATTGGAAAGGGGATATCTTAGGGGTAATACCATATTAATTTGGTCAAGTTCTGATGATATGATCAATGACAAAATAACGGAAATCTCCAATTCTTATGAGCAAATAATCGAAATTATAATAAATAAAATCTTTTATAAAAAAAAAACAATCTTAAAACGTTCATTTAAAACCCGCTAACATTTAGAGATAATTTCTAATTTCTGCCTCCTATCCTCACTCCCACAAAACATTATGCATTTGGGGCGAAGGTCCCAAAATATATTTTTTTAAAATTTTAAATTTGAAAAATAACGAAAATGATAAAAAATATTATTATAATATATGATATGATATTAATTTGAATTTGGGGTATGTTTTTTGGAATGAATATTGAAAATAATACAATATAGAACGAAATCTTACTCGACTTCTCGTTTTTGGGCTTCTTCTTCCGAAAGATCTTCCTCTACGCTGTAGTCAAGAATTGGTTTGACTCCAAAAGAGAGCAGACGTTTAAGTTTTGGCCGGATTTCTATTTCATTTTCTCCAGCAACGAAATGGCCGTAAGCAGTGCTGCGCATCATAAGTTCGAAAATTCTCTTTCCGCATACTTGACGCAATCGTCGCATAATCTGTAAATAAAAAACTTTATTAAAAAAAAAATAACTCCTCAATAATGTATAAAGGTTTATATATAAACAAGCAATTGACTTGGGTAACACATCAACTATAACGAACTGCTTAAAATTCCTAAAATTCCGATTTGTTTCTACCTAAAAATAGCTATACTATATAATGTTGACAAATCGAAAATCGTCATTGGGATATTAAAAGCATACAGAATGAGTGCCTAAGTTAAGCATCAAATAACGCGGTTAGTTCTTAGAAGGGTCACCGACTTCAACAGTTTTCTGTTGTTCTAATACTAGTGTTGCATGCATCTCACGGAAATCGTTTAGGTATGTCTAAAAGGGAAGCCTACTAAGGCTTAATAAGGTCTTAAGGAGGTTCGGGACTGTTTATCATTTTTATAAGAAAATTCTCAAATTTTTACCATCGAATCATTGATGCATTAAATATTTATTACCAAAATTTGAAGTTGATCGTCTGTCTCATTACCGAGAAATAAATTATTGAAAATTGTCCTTTTAACATGGAAGTAAATGGACCGAGCTTTTAAAAGGGCTATAACTTCCATATAAATTATACCATTTTCAACAAATTTATACAGATCAATAATTCAACTTTTATGAATCGAATGATACATTTTTCAATAGATTTGACAGTCTAGTTAATTAATTATTCATAAATGTAAAAATAAAAAGTTATCTGCAGCCAACAGAATATAACAAAAGCACTAGAACTCTATTTGTTGAAATCGTTTTTGTGTTAAATAAATGTTTTTATAATGAGAAAAAATTTATCTCAATATTCTTTTTATTAATATTATCAAAACAAAGATTTTTATTCGAAATTAAACTCATTATTAACAATAAAGTTTAGGGAAAGCGGTGTTGGTTTATAGTGAAACATATTAAACACAGGAATTATTTAACGGGTTATAGTGGTGTTTCAAAAGAGAAATAAAATTAAAAAATTAAAAAATCTTTTAAATTATTTTGGAGATTTTTTATTTAATCTATACATATTTCGGACTATGAATTCTTCATCAGGAGGTTTAACAGAAAAGTTTTCTGTTAAACCTCCTGATGAAGGGTTCATAGCCCGAAATATGTATAGAGATAAATAAAAAATCTCCAAAATAATTTAAAAGATTTTTTAATTTTTTAATTTTATTTCCTCTTTGTGAAACACCACTATAACACGTTAAATAATTCCTGTCATTATTAACAATTTTTTTATTAAAAAATTTGATATGCAGACTTTGTCACTCTGGAGAAATCCATAAGATTTTTTTCGAAGATCAACCAGTTAGATAAGCAGTCTCGAACTCCCTTAAGGGCATCCCCAGTAAAGAAAGAAAAAAAAACCCCATTAATTTAATGGGTCGACTTGATTAATTTACATTATGATTAAACAAATTTTCAAATTGGGTTAAATTAAAATAGATAATTAAATATGTCATTGATATTTTGATTACAATTAATTTAATGAACTAAGGTAAATGCTTTTTTAACAATCTATATTAATAAAAGAAAGAGGATGTGTATATTCGATAGCCTACTTACTAGGGGACAAGGAGATAGTAATGCTGGTTGGTTATAGTGAATATACTATATAAACGAATATACACATAAAGTGTAGAACAATTCCTGAAGATATGGAAGAATTACAATAATTAATAGTCATCCATTCTCATCTAATAGTGAAGCATTTTTAAAGCTTCGGTCATTATTCGTAACTATGCTGAAGATATGGAGGAATCGAGTTAAAATAAATAAATTGGCACGTTCTGATGTGGCCATCATACACTCTTATATATTTAATAAAATATTTATAATATCATGTAAGGGGGTTAGTTTTTGCATTTTTAGATTACTGGGGGCCCTCTGATTATGTATGCAACATTTGGTTGAGTTTGGTACAAGAGCCAAGAATTTCATCCCCCACCCTCATTTTGGGCGGTTAGACTTTGCATTTTTAGTTTTCTGGGGCCCACTAATTATGTATACAAAATTTGGTTGAATTTGGTTCATGGGCGTATATTTTCAATTTTTGGCCCCCACCCTCATTTTGGCCAGTAAGTTTTTGTATTTTTAGACTTCTGGGGTTACACTGATTATGTATACAAAATTTGGTTGAGTTTGTTCAAATGGCCTAGATTTTTAATTTTTAACCCCCCGTCTTAATTTTGGGTCGATATGCACCAAAATCTAATCAGCTCTTAATCCCAATGCACCAAAACTACGTGTGAAATTTGGCTTTGATATTCACACTAGTTTTTGAGCTAGCTCGTCCACAAAAATTTGGTAACGCACAGACTAACGGACAACCAGACAACCAGACTAATAGACATTTTGACAAAACAATTATTATCTCGAAAAATATAATTTTTTCGATGTTTACTTATAAGGGTTTTTTTGTAGAGCGAAATCCCATGGTTGCACCTAATTTTTTCAATCAAAATAGTTTCAACCGTTTTTGAGATGTTTCGAAAAAAAGAAGCAAAAAAACACGATTACAATACTTGACCATACCCTGTATGGTAAAGTAAAAATAGCTGTTAGGTGCCAATTGCTTGCTTAGGCGAATATTGTGGAATATTTTCTTAAATAGCAAGCCGTATAATGCTTAGATTAGAAGTATACCTATTATTGTGCATTAATTCATAAAATTGATAAAATATTGTATCGAGATAGCCAATGCGTATTTCTGCTAAATTACATAAAAATTGGCTTTGTACTAGTAGGTCAAAATTCGATTACGAAATTCTACCAATGCAGAGGATTCAAGCTAAATAAAATCATGTAAAAAGTAAGATTATTTAATAAAAATATTTATTATAACTGAATATTATTGCACCACGGTGCTTTGTCTTTCACAAAGATTGTTGGTGCATAATTTGGGCTCAGTAAATCATCAGGAAATATTTTAAAAAGTGATAATATTATAGCTACAATCAGCATGAGCGAGTTAAATAAAAGCGTATAAAAATTAAAAACTAGAGGTTTGGGGGGGGGGGGGGTATTTTTTTAAAGAACAGGAGGTAGTCCTGGGGTGTGTGTGTGTATGGGGGGGGGGGGGGGGTAATTCCCCGGATGGAAAGAGGCACTGCGAATGCGGGCGACACACCTATTATTATATTATTATTATAATAAATTTTATGAACTGTATAGTGATAAGAAAAAATATCTATCACCTTGGAAATAAAACAAACAAAAAACAACGAAGTCGACATAGGAGAAATAAAAGGTAACTAATTATGTGGAAAAAATATCTATCACATCGGAGAAAAATGTTTGGATTGTTGAAAAACATTTAAATTTGATAAAAAAATAATTATATGTATATAGTGAACATAAATTATGTTATCTATAATTTTTCTGCTAGCTAATAAATAAATAAATCTCATTAAATATATGATTCCGTTTTTATCTATACAGTGTGTCAATTTGAAAACTAACCATCCCTAGTATCGCTAAACTGGCAAATTATTTCCAAAATCGCTTCAAATTTGTATTCGAGTGGGAAGAATTTTGGCGTATAAATTAGAACGCCCACTTCAACGATCTAATTTATACGTCAAATTCTTCCCCCTCGAATAGAAATTTGAACTGTCTCAGCGATTTTTGAAATAATTGGCCAGTTTAGATACTAGTGATGGGAAGTTTTCAAATTGACACAGTGTGTATATATTATTATTATGGTTAGATTAATTAAATTTTAGCATTTTCAAACTGAAATACACCAAAAAATGAATACTTATACTAAAATTTCAGTTGAATTGATTAGTCTTGTTTTTTAATCTTTTTGGTAGCGGTAATATTTAGCATGATGATGGCGTCAGAGCGATCGACTCGGGACTAGGGATCGATTCTTGTCCAGGACACATCACTGACAAAAATTAAAGGTGTCTCCACAAATACAGAGAAAAACAAAAGGAAACCACCCCAGCTTACAATTTTCCCAGGACATTAATATAAAGACAAAAAGAGGCTATTCTCCATAGTACCCCCTCCAACTCTCAAAATCCAATATATAGAAGTAGATACGATATCCCAGGCCTAATTTTGGAGTCGTTATCAAGTGCTTCTAATGAAATTATTATTTATAGATCCAAATCCCGAACTTTGAATATCGTCCGAAAATGATAAAGACCCGGAAATAAAGTCGATTCATCTATTATCAGTGTTTCTCAAATAAGGACCCCTCAAGGGTTCGTGGTGTCATAAGAAAGAGGTCTAGAAATAAAACCTTTTTGAGATTAACAAACATTCAATCCAATTATTAGGCATAATTGTTAAAAGCATTTCTAAGACACATTTATTATATAACTACAGTCCAAAATCCCATCGTACAGTGAATAAAAGTTATTGTTTATCGAACCGACGAAAAATTAATTTTATTTATTATTTTACTTTTTGGAGGCCAAACTTTACTGATCTAAATAATCTAAATCTAAAGAATTAATTTAGCTTTGTTTGAAAGTCTTCTTCTCAAAAAGAGAGTCCATATTTAAAAATCAAAAGCAAAATATTATAATGGACAGCATTATAATAACTAATAATATATTTAATTATAAAACTAAAGATTTGAGCATCTTTTTTTGAAAAAAGTTGAAATGTTTTTCAAAAAATCACCTCAGGTAAACAAACCAATGTTTATTAAAAGAGAAGAAATTTAATTTTTAGGACAAATTCTAAGATTTTAGTAGAAATAATTGCGATATCTGAGGGAATTCATTAATTCATATAATATATTGCGATTCAGAGAGAGGTTTTTGTCTCGAGGGTGTGAGCTGACTGCCCGGAAAACATGTTAGTTCTCAGATTCGACTCCTGAGGGGATGGATCCCCTCTGATATCGCAATTTAATAATATTTCTACTAAAATCTTAGAATTTGTCCTAAAATTAAATTCTTTCTCTTTTAATATATTTAATATTTGTTCAATTTTAAAAGATATACATATTATTAAGGGGGTATTATATATTTTCTATTTATATATCATACAAAAAATTTAATTGAACATAATATATTTTTAATAAATGAATTTAACTTTTAAGGACATCATAGATATTAGAGAAATATTTTTACATTGCATATCAGAGAGGTTCGTCCCCTTAGGAATCGAACCCAAGCGCTAACTAAGCTTGCCGGGCCAGTAGCCAAACCCTTAAGACAAATCTCTCTCTGACATGCAACATATATAAGAATTATAGCTAAAGATTTAAAGTTAAATTCATTTATTAATATTATAGGTCTGGGTTGATTTTTGAAATAATTTCCATTTTTTTTCAAAAAAAGACACTCAAAAAGATACTTAAATCTTTGCTTTCACTGTAAAATTAATGGGTCCCTCAGTGAAAACTTTTTTCAGTTTAGCAGGAATTTTCACTATTCCCTTTGAGTTGAAGGGAGTGAAAAATCTTTAGCTATAATACTTATTTATATATGTTGCATGTCAGAGAGAGATTTGTCTTAAGGGTTTGGCTACTGGCCCGGCAAGCTTAGTTGGCGCTTGGGTTCGATTCCTAAGGGGACGAACCTCTCTGATATGCAATGTAAAAATATTTCTCTAATATCTATGATGTCCTTAAAAGTTAAATTCATTTATTAATATTATAGGTCTGGGCTGATTTTTTAAATAATTTCCATCTTTTTTTTCAAAAAAAGACACTCAAAAAGATACTTAAATCTTTGCTTTCACTATAATATATTTTATTTTCTAGTTATACCCTAACTATAGAGGGAGTTAGTCAGACAGTCTAGCTATCTCTGATAATATGTATTTATTTTAAAATTTGAATTTTTATTTAAATCACACATAATTAATTATAATTATTTATTAAACACGAACAAATAATACAATATAACTACAAATTTATTTTGGTAATTATTTTTTTCTTATATATTTATTAGAAGCCCCTTTATAGCGTTTTTTGCCATTTTTTTCTTGTATAATTTATTTTTGGTTAATATTTATACACTTATTTATTGTTAGTTTTTAGAAAAAGAGGAATGTTTTACAAATTCGTGGACCTTAGCAGTCGATTCGCCTTTAAACCCCCCAATAATTTAATTTCCTACTAGGTAATATTGATTGTAAAAAGATTAATTGACCTAGTGGACCTATATATTCTCGTTGTAGTTGGCCCCGAAAGGGAGGGCTGCCAGTTTTAAGGAGAGAATCAATAACAGAAATCTCTCGCTAGCCTCGATTTCTCCCTGTCTCGACTGCTCTATCTCTTTCACCTCTCCTATTGGGATTCTCTATCATAAAATACTATTAATTAATGATTTTATTGTCAATATTTTGTCAAGGAGATCATGAAATCAATTTATATTTATGTATACCTAGAATGCTTTTAAATACTCAAATCATATGGTAAACCTGGCTAGCGTAGCCCGCTGGAGAACGTCGTATTGAATTCGCTTAAAAATGTGCAATTTGTTTGAAGGGTGGAAAAAAATCGTTTTCAAACATGATTATTTTTGCCTGTTTGGATTCTATAGATTCCGATATATAGGGTGTTTTTTTAGAGGTTCACAACTTTAAATTAAAATAAAACAAAGAAAAATATTTTTAATATCAATGAAAGTGGCTTTATTGGAAAGATAATTTTATGCCATTAATGTTTAAATATGATTTCGGCCATGTGGGCGCCGCGGCTAGCGCGTAGATGGAGCAATCTGAATTTCCAATTTTCACCCACTTGCAGCAATTGGGGTCGTTATTTAAATCGCCTAATGTTGTGTTCCAAGTGTTCAATCGTCTCTGGTTTATCGGCGTAGAGTGAAGATAAACCACAAGCCATTACCGAAAAACCATTACATCCAGAGAAAGTCACTGTTTGGTGGGCTTTATGGGCCGGCGGAATCATTGGTCCATATATCTTCAAAAACGTGGATGGGCAGAATGTTACAGTCAAAGGTGAACGGTATAGAGACATGGTTACTAACTTTTTCGTACCTTAATTGGCTGGCACTAATCTTGCTGACATGTGGTTCTAATACGACGGAGCCACATGCAACACATCCCGCGATACAATTAATTTACTCAAAGAAACGTTTGGTGAACGAAAAATTTCACGTTATGGTCCTGTTAATTGGCCACCAAGATCGTGTGATATAACCCCACTGGATTATTTTCTTTGGATATATGTCAAGTGACTTGTCTACGCCGATAAACCAGAGACGATTGAACACTTGGAACACAACATTCGGCGGATTACGGCCGCAATTGCTGCAAAAAGTGTGTGAAAATTGGAAATCCAGATTGCGCCAGCCGCGGCGGCCACATGGCCGAAATCATATTTAAACATTAATGACATGAAATTATCTTTCCAATAAAGCCAGTTTCATTGATATTAAAAATATTTTTCTTTGTTTTATTTTAATTTAAAGTTGTGAACCTCTAAAAAAAAACACCCTATATTTTACCCAAGTCAAAAAACAGAAGATCATTTAAAGTTCGCTTAGTTCCATAATTTTGGTATTAGTTTTTTCCAAACGAAGAACTGATGAGAATTTTCTAATCTCAAAGCTTCTGGCGGAAAAATGGTAAAAAAATCAGAAAACGCTAAATCGTTATTTATTATTTGTTATATAACTCTCTCCATAATGCATACAAAACAATCACGAAGAGATTACTTCTTTAATTTATACAGCCTTAATAATTTGACATCTCGTAACTTGATTAGCTTGAATGCCGGCAATGTTGTCTAAAATCAAGGGGCGTCGATGCAGCACGTAAGCTTGACTTTGTAAATTTAAGACCAGACAAGTTTTCACGTCCACTTAACTCCTAGCCTATAAAAAGCCTCAAATTCGTGCTGGTCTCGAATATGAGTTGCATCTGTGGAGAGAGCGCTTCAAGCTGGATGCAATTCAGAGGCGATTTAGGCTAGGCACACACAGTCGATTTTCAGTCGAGCGATAGTTTAGTTGATGGACATAAATATATTAAGTTTAATGTAGGTGCATACACAACAGAACTTCAGATCAACTCGATTATTTAATCAAAATTGACCGATGAGCACTTTTGATAAAAAAATCGAGCTTAGTTAATTAGAGTTGGTTATAAATTGATAATACATCACGATTTCAAACCAACCCAACTAAATTGTTGGGTCGACTGAAAATCGACTGTGTGTGCCTAGCCTTAACTAGCTGACTCGAATCCCTGCCCCAGTCTAGAGCAATCTCAGCACCTTTCTTTTTTATTGATATTACTAGATACTACCATGGCCTTTGTTCTGACGAGATGAAATCTATAATCCCTCTTAAAGCCTCATTTCTAAGAAAGCCACGACTATCAAACTTTCAACACCTCTTCAAGTTAGATACAAATCGAACAAACGCATTCTCATTATCTTTTATCCCTTCGACTTATAGAGACTGGAGCTTTATTTCCGTCTTTAAGTCTTTCAAGCCTCGCATCCTCAGGTACCTTCAACTCCGATGCAATCCCCCATTTTCTACCAATGCAAGAGTCCAAACAGAATTACAGGGATTATTTATATCTTCTTAGATTAATATCATTAAGAAAAAACCGTAGTATATGAAGGGTTGAATTTTGGCTCAGAATTTATATTAAACAAGGGGTGAACCGCGACCTAATATCGTGAACACCTACTTTCACTTCCACTTTCATTTTCGAGTAAAAGACAATAGATGAAGGGGCATTATCTAATAAATTCCAAAATAATTCCACATAATTCCAAAGACGGTGTACACCTAATTCCAATCGCAGTTCACCCCTCGATATTAAATAAATTGCTCTTTTATGCTTTTTATTTTAATACATCCGTTGACAAAAAAATTCCAAAATCATTAAAATCGCAGAAAGCGTACCCATTCTTCACCATTTTCTGCAATTGTGACTTATTATATCTAGTTGGATTATGAAACATTTATTTAGGTGTTTTAGGTTAGAAAAAATCAAAGAGAAAAATAAATTTAAAATTTTTTTGATCATATCAGTAGATACCAATTACGTCACAACTTATGTACCAAAACCATTCATACTTTATTTATAGAACTTTGATTATCCAAATGTTTTCCAAGCCAATTTTTTTGGCGAACCTCTCAGAGTCTGGCATAGACGAAGGGCTAGAATTGAGGTGATTGATGGTCCTAAGCCCTAATACCAATTTTATATTTTTAGGCCAATTCTAATTGCCATTAACTGCAATGCTTTACTTTGATTTTGAATCTCTCTAAATTATTATGCTATGCATTAGTGGATGATTCCTAATGTTCTACTTTTATGTTTCATTTAAGAATATAATGAGAAGTCTTATTTGAGAAGTGACCCATTACAAATCCAAGCTGTATCAGCACCTCCAAATTCGTATTAATAAACTATACGTATGAGCTATGTTTCAATTTTCTACAATTTTCCATTTTTATTTCAGAAAATATCAATTTAATTTCAGAAAATCCCAATTGTATTTCAGAATTCTAAATTGAATAATAGCAAATTCCAATTGTATTGCAGAATTCTAAATTGAATTTCAGAAAATGTCAATTGTATTTCAGGAAATAAACATATATAATTGAAGAAAATTGTCTAACACTTATTATATTTGTCACAACGATTGGAAAACCCTCTGGATTTCTCATTAAGTTTTAACAGAGCTGCAATTTTGCTCAAAAAGCTAACACTAATCTATGAGTGAACATTTTATTGTATTTATTTTGATTAGTTATGTCCATCGATTAAATTATTAAAGTTGTTATAGAGAAGTGGAGACTGTATTTTTTATCCAGATAATTTATATTTTATTGCCAACGTTTCGTCAACTTCTTCTTCAGGGCTCAGTTAACCTCCCCGCATATTTGTCATTTTTAACCGACTTCAAAAAGGAGGAGGTTCTCTATTCGACTGAATTTTTTTTTTTTTTTTTTTTTTGTGCCTATGTTACCTCATATCTCCGCCAATTGTCAACCGATTTTGAAATTTTTTTTTGCATTGGGTCCAGTCTATCTTCCGATTGGTCCCATTTTTTTTTCGATTTTTTTCCATAGGTATTAGACCTTTTTTATTAGGTTTGTTTAGACCTAACCTCTTTGTTTATGAACCGATTTCGATGGTTCTTTTTTTATCCGAAAGGGGGTGTCTTAGGGATGGTGTCATATTAATTTGGTCAAGTTCTGATGATATGATTACTTTTAATGACATCACTAAAAAGAGAAAAATAAAAATAATTTTTAAGAAAAAAATAAAAACCGACTTCAAAAAATTAAATGCAACAAATAAAATACACTAAAAGGTATAAAATAATTATTATCTTATTTAGTTACAACTAAACGACGAAATATTAACATGAAATTACTTTTTGAAGTTGGTGCCAAATATATACCTTTTATGAATCGCACTCGACGGATCTTACTTAGTACGTTTGGCGGGTACGCTCGCTTATAGGTATAGTTTGATTGGCACCGACTTCAAAAAGTAATTTCATGTTAATATTTCGTCGTTTAGTTGTAACTAAATAAGATAATAATTATTTTATACCTTTTAGTGTATTTTATTTGTTGCATTTAATTTTTTGAAGTCGGTTTTTATTTTTTTCTTAAAAATTATTTTTTATAATTTTGTTTTATTTTATACCCATAATTTTAATGTATTATTTTGTTATTGTCTTATTTTATAAGTTATTATAATGTATTATTTTGCTTTTTATTATTAATATTATTATAATGTATTATGTTTTATAAATATTGTACTATATCACAGTATATTATGCATTAGCCGTTGAAATGAAATAAATAAAATAAATAAAAAATAAATATTATATATTATTTTGGGCACAAATTTGACTTTTCCTTACCAGCATTAAATATTTTGCCGTATTTGTGCCGACCACATTACTTTAAATGTTTAAATAATCAACATTGAATGGCCGTGTTTATTTTTCATTTAGCATCATCATTTCAATATTTTGAACCCTCCTCCCCAATTAGGGTTTCTTATTGCCCAAAATTCACTAAATATAGACGTACCTTTCACTTAAAATTCATCTTTTTTTGTTTTCTGGAGTTGAAATTCATTAATTTAATTTTTTAGAACGTCTCTCCCCATTTTGGGTTTCTGAGAATTTGAATGGAAAGTGAGAAACGAATAAAAGTCCTTTTTGTCTGTAAAAATACCTTTTTTTTAGAATTTTTTTAATCATATCTAGCTACTTATCATAACATTGAAGAATAAATAAAATAAAATACCAAAATCTTAATTTTCGAGCAAGTTTATAAGGCTGTTCGAATAGTGAGAAAAAAATTGAAAACTTAAACCTGTACTAAAAAATTTTGATTTGGTAGAATTTTGTTAGATAACTACCAAGTACAAGCTTGACATAATTAAAAATATAAAATGTTTTTTAAGGACTTATGTAAATATTAAAATGGCATTAAGAGGGGTGATTTAAGATTTTGGCAACAAATTGAAAAGACAATGACCCTATTTAATGGCGACTTGAAAGCTTGTTCTATTTATTTATTAATACACCAACTTTTGGAACAGCAATGTATTTTTTCCTTCCAATGAAAATTTATTCAAATTCATTTGGCAAAAATTTTAAATAAATAAAACCAAAATATTTCAATAAACAGAGTGAGCCAATTGTTTGTGCGAAAACGGAAATTTCTCAAATGCCCCCAATTTTCTCGCTGACAAATGTGCGGTCGTAGAGCATTTCCAATTACTAAACGCAAATTTAGACACACATTTTTATCTTATGTTTGCCGACACATTAAGTTTCATTCACAAATACGCATTTCTCTAAGTAACCCATAAAAAACAATGCAAATTAAATCCAAATGCCTTGAAATGAATAATAATTACATATTTTTCTTTTTTTTTTCGTTTAAATTTGTTAAAGCTATGATTTATATCAGGATTTCGCAAAAGTCGGTCCCGGAAGATACCATCATTCTGCTGGCCGAGGCATAAAATTATCAGAATCGAAAAATAAACATATCAATTTGAAAAATATTAGTTTGCATATGTATAGTATTTCATATTTAATGTGATATTATTGTGAGCTCAAGATATGCATAAAAAGACTATAGAATCACAGATCTACATCGACTACAATGAAGCTACTACTTTGAAATAATTTTTAAAAATATGAAATTCATAAATATTATAAAACAATCGATTATTAATGATTATATTCAATTTTGAACAAAATTGATTGATTAGTTTTTAAGAAAATAGTAAAAAGCTAGAAAATCATAACAAATGACTCGCTGATGTCGGGTGACTTGCGACCCAGCCTTGATTAAACAGAGACCAAATGAATGAAAAAGAAAAGAATCTTATTTTATCGATTTCATCTGAAGGTTCACAGTATGTCTATTATATAAGAAAATAGCATTTTGATTAAGAATTTTGTAGTTTAAAAGAAATTGTATGAAAAGATTCAATTTCTTCTTTCCGGGAGCGAATCAACTAGAAATGGTCAACAGTTTTATTTTTTCTCATTAGATATTTATTTAAATCTAATGAAATTTCATATCTGTGTGTTATTTTCATTTATCTTTTATATCAAATAATTATTATTAGGAAATTTGCATTTTAAAGGATAGTTTATTTGAAGTTCAATTTGAAAAAACGCTAATAACTCCGTTGAAATTTTTTTTAACAATATGAAACTAATAGATATTATAAAACAATTAATTATTAATAATTTAATTCAATTTTGAACAAAATCGATTCAGTACTTTTTGAGAAAATGGTCAAAAACCATCTGAACCGTCTAAAAACGATGTTTTTTTAAAGCACGAGATGCCTTTGAAAAAGTTAAAAAAGTCATATGAAACGAAATATTGACTTGTGAGATGGAGATGAATTTTAAAATGTTTCTAAAACGGCCTTTCATAGACGGTTTTCGGGGTTTTTGACGATTTTCTCAAAAAGTACTGAATCGATTTCGTTCAAAATTGAATTAAACTATTAATAATCAATTGTTTTATAATATCTATTAATTTCATATTTTTTAAAAAAATTTCAACGCAGTTATTAGCGTTTTTATTTCAAATTGGGCTTCAAATAAACTACCCTTTAAAATGCAAATATCCTAATATCAATCATTTGATATAAAAAATAAATAAAAATAACACACAGATATGAAATTTCAATAGATTTGAATAATTATCTAATGAGTAAAAAAATAAAACTGTTGGCCATTTCTAGTTGATTCGCTCCCGGAGATTGAATCTTTTCATAGAATTTCTTTTAAACTACAAAATTCTTAATCAAAATGCTATTTTCTTATTTTAGGACGATAGTGTGAGAATATGAAAGATGAAATCGATAAAATAAGATCGATTACTTTTTCATTTATAATTATTTTCCTCTGTTATACCCAGAGGCTGGCACGCAAGCCTCCCGACATGAGGAAAGTATTATTTGTTATGGATTCGACAAGTCCATTCAATCTAGTCTAGTCTAGTATTGATAAATCTTATAATTATAACATTATAATTTATATGTATTAATGTAATAATATATAAATAAATACAGCTCTAGGCTATTGGTAAAAGCACGGGACTCAGAGGGCAGAACATACTATATATTAGTATTTTAGTTCTAACATAAATAAATAATTGTAGAATTAAATAATTACAAGCGTTAATATAAATTTCTCGATAGAAATGAATTTAGGTATTTGAATAAAATTAAGTGACTTTTTCATTAAAAATTCTTAAGGACCGTTTCAACCAAATTTACTGAAATTTAAGGTTTAACAAAAAGTGTTCATCCAAATTAAGTGACTTTTTCATTAAAAATTCTTAAGGACCGTTTCAACCAAATTACTGAAATTTACCATATGATTTAAGTGAATTTTTCATTAAAAATTCTTAAGGACGTTTTCAATCAAATTTACTAAAATTTAAGGTTTAACATTTTAACAAAGATTTGATCCAAATTAAGTGACTTTTTCATTAAAAATTCTTAAGGACCTTTTCATCCAAATTTACTGAAATTTAAGGGTTTAACTTTTTAACAAAGTTTTGTTTGATCCAAATTAAGGACCTTTTCAAGGAAATTTAGCCACGTTTTGAATCAAAGATAATTTTTTGAATCAAAAAATATGGAATTTGGTTGATAACACGGATTTCAATCAAAATATTTACCTTCATACCTTTATATAAAACTGATTTTGTTTTTGTAAAATAATCTTTACTTTTCTCAAAAAATTATTTACTTTTGAAATTTTAATCCTCTCTAGCTACTTAAATAGTCATCAGATATGAACTTTCTTTTAGGAATGTAAAAATATCAAAATGTTAGTTTTTTAATATGTAGAATATCTTCTAGGGCTTAAGAGCAGTATTTATCTAACTTTCGACATAAATTTCACCATTACTGCTTAACCCTTTGTGGTACACAAATTTATATAATTGCCAATGGCGTAGTTAGGGGGAGGGAGACAAGGGGGCTTTGCCCTACCTACGAAACTCATTGCCCCCCCCCCCTAGAAAAATCGAAATTCCATTATTACCAGCTCACTTATGTATTTCTCATCAAATTGTTTCGTTACTTCAAAAATTTGTCAATTCTACTAAAAAGTTTTTGTTTTGCCGAAAAGCAGAGTTGTTGAATCATAAAGAGAAACAAAAGTGCAAACTTTTTTAACACTTGGTACTCAAGAGTTTTCAATATAAAATAACGAATTTAATTTTGATTCCAAAATAAAACGTGCCTATGATTTGTGATTTTTTGAATTACAACTAGTCGAAGCCCCCGAATAAGATTGCGTTCTGAAAATTCTGAACGAAATCGAGTTCCCCGTTTTCTCTAAGAGATTTATATTCAATAAAGGGAACCATCAAATGACTAAATCCATCATTTTATCCATACATTAAAAAATTCAGCTTTTCCAACTTGTAAATTTTAAATTGGTACTTTATTTAGTCTACGAGCTACACCGCTCTGGCGGACAGACAAACAGACAGACATTAGAGCAACACTAGTAGGAACCTGTTTTTCTTTTCAAAAGAAACCATATAAATCATGGTTGAAAATCAAAGACACTTTTGATTTTAGCGTTGTTTTGTGCTTTTCATATTTTTTTAAATAACCTGGAAAAATTTTATCCTTGTTTTTGAAATTTTTTCTCTGATCAGTCAAGCATTAGTGAAAACTTCTTAAATCAATAAACCTTTTTTTATTATGGACATTATTATTAATTTTGTATATTTATTTATTTGAAATTTTAAAAATATATTTATTTATAGTAAAATAGAAATAAAATCATATAAATTTACGAGGGGGCAGGAGTAAAAGAAAATCATGTGGATGGCCACATCATATTATTATTTTAATAAAAAAAATTGAATAGAAATGTTTAATTGATGAAAATCCCTTGAAAACTCTTTATCGAAATTCACGAGAATTTCGGCCAGCTCGGATATCTTATCGAGACACAATGTTCAATTCATTTGGATTTTTCGCCTCAGTTGATGTCAGGCAAGCCTAGAGGCAACCTCCTCCAGTCAGCCAAAGGTAAATTATTCTTCATAAGGTTACTTTCTAGTTTTCTTAAGCACAGGCATATTACTTTCTCTTTACCTAACTGCTTATTTAATTAAATACATATAAAAATTATCATTTAAGGGGTCCAAAATTTTATTGATAATAAAAAGTATCGTTGTACAGGGTGTTCAAAAATGTATTAATAATGATAATCATTATAATATATTATAGGGTGTCCCAAAGATTTATTAATAATGAAATTATCACTATAAAAAATTAACATATTAATTGTTAAAATTATCATTACCGCAGTATACTAAAAATTTATGAATAACTAGTCTAAAGATAAGAGTAAATAAATATTTTATTTAATATGGATTTACTATGAGTTAAGGATACTGGGTCACTTATTTCACATTAAAATTAAAAGATTAAAAGATATAAAATTTTTTTTCTTTTTCAATATATATATTTCGGGCTATCAACCCATCTTCAGGAAATACAGAAAGTAACAGTTAATCACATCAGAATCACACAGAAATCACATCCCCTACAACTTTGTTTATAATAGAATTTGCCGTAGGGTTAATAGTTTAGGAGTTATTTGATAATTTTCATTCGTGCGCCCCCAAACCCCCTTTTGGGGCCACAATATCAAAACGTTATATAACTATAAACGTAAGTTAGAAGACATCTGATGCAAATATGAAATCTCATAATAATCCCTTCAGCCGTTTTTACCTGAATCGTGAGCAACTTTTCGCGGAAACAGACAGACATACACACAGACAGGAATTTTGTTGAGGGTGTTTTCGTTCATAACTTTGCTTGAAACGGTGTGATTTGGACTAATGTACAGGAATAACCTTAATTTTATATATATATATATATAATAGATAAAACTATCACTATACAAGGTATCTAAAAATGTATTAATAATAAAAATAATCATTATAATCACTTTCCGTTTAGAATATACTTTTGATATGTATTGAAAAATTAAAATACCTAATTTTTTCATGCACGATGAACAAGATAAAGTTTTTAATTTAGTCCTTACAACGTCAACATTTGAATCCGGTGTTGTTTGATTTCCACAAATCGTATGGTTATTAATATTCTTCACGTGATTTTAAACATTAAAATCTTTTTCCTACTATTCTCCATTTTCGTTGCTTATTTCCCTAAGATAGTCTCGTTACAAAAACCATACACCTTTCCAAGGACACTTCTTTTATAACGACGTAATATTATTTCCAACTGAACTACATAATATCTACGCGATTCGTTCTCCATCAAAGGATATTAATTTATTAGTCAGGTCATGAATGTAATATGAAACTTGTCAAGTTTTTATAGATATCTATATTCATTTCCTTTTTTTTTTTTGTGAATCAATTTTTCAAAATATTTCTATTTATTTAATTATTTATTTGATTAAACTATTATTCTTAATTTCCTATATCTAATATTTTAAAACTCTAAATTTAGGCTTAGGTATAATTAAATTGATGATACGAAACTAATGATCAATTTAAAAAGTTTAAGTTCATTCATTTTTAATAGAAAATTATAATTAATTTGAGACTACGTCCTTCCTGACCGACTTCCTGGAATGATTTATTAAAAAGTTGAGATTTTGGCAATATTTCATTTTTCATTTATTTTGAAATACATATAGGTACCAGTGGCGGTTGGGGACTTTTCAACTAGGTGATGCTGTTCAAAAAAGTACCCTTCATTTTTTTAAATTTTATTTTAATCTTCGCTTTTTTTGCAAATTTCATCGAATACGGCATGATTTTCGTTATTTTTCAAATTTAACATTAGATTTTTAAAAATATATTTTTCGCCCTAAAGCAGTGGTTCCCATCCTTTTGTGACCCATCTCCCCTTTCTGGAGGTTGACTAACACCTATCGCTCCCTTTTCATTTTCATTGTATGCATAATTTTAATTTGAAATAAAGTGTAAATAATAAAGCAGTTTTGTACATATTTTACAGATTTTTTTTAAGAACAAAGAAGTGAAATAGTTAACTAAGATCATTGACACTCATCTTGTTTCCTTAAGCCTTATATTGACTTCGTTCATTTTTTCAAAAATATCTGTAAGGTATGCAAGTTCCAACTTGCGTTGCTTCAAATTTTCACTTAAAACAGGATCAGACGTGTCGAGAAACTCAGTAACCGTATCAATTTGTTCATTGATAAACCTCACATAAGCTAATAAAATTGCTTTGTTATCAATCACAATTGATTCATCAATCTGCAATGCAAATTTACTTTTTTTCAACAAATTGGTGAGTTTGGATTCAACGTCCGTGGCCATTTCGTCAATTCGCCTGGAAACAGTATTGTTGCTCAAAGGAACCGATTGACTTATCTTATTACTAGGGCCCTCGCCTAGCATGATTTCAACAAGTTTTTTGATAGCCTGTAAAATAAGAGTTTCGCCAATTGTGTGAAGTGTACAGTACTATTTTAATTTTTCTCCCTTTGAATACTCATCGCCCCACCCCACTTATTTATTGCCCCCTGATAACCTAAATCTCCCATTTGGGGGCGATCGCCCCCAGGTTTGGAACCACTGCCCTAAACGGATACTGCTTTGTGTGAGTGAGGGTGGGAGTCAGAAATTAATTCTAGTGACTTCAACTCCACAGTCCCTGAGATGGAAATCGACCATCTTCCTCAATGAATCCGCCTGCCCTATAAGAAAACCTTAAATTTCTCCTAATTCTATTGCTATAAGCAAGTTAGGACTTCTCTATAGCGCTCTTAGTTATTTCCGATCTTATATATATTGAGAGTTCTTAGAAATGGATTAGTCCAAATATTCTCAAATCATCTCTATTTATTCCTTTTTTGTATCATCACTATTTTAATAGTTCTTCAGCGAAAACAATTTTTATTCGACTAAAACTCTTCTGAACTTGTCTTTGACCTGCTTGAACTAGAAGATATACCAGGCAGGGAGTTTATACCATTTATCCGCACCCTTTTCGGAAAAATCATTCATTTTAATTGCTCCTTGAAACTATACAACAATTTTATTTCATTTCGAGAACCAATATACTTTTCAATGTTTTTATAGAAATATTTTAAATAACGGATAATAATTTGAAAATGTATAGATCCTCCTGAAATTTTGAAGTTTATCTTATATACATATTTATGAAAATACACTAAATGTTTGAAATTTTAGGGATGCGCCGCACCCCATGATATAGGTACATATCGAAAAAACATATTAAGTAGTTTACTCTCTCAGTAGCAAACATTTCACAATATTAACCGAATGTTCTAGAAATGTGTTAAGCCGTATTTTTTATGTGGTTGAAATAATTATTTATTCAAACGACTATTTTGAAAATACAATTTAAGGTATTGGTTTTATTGAAAAAACTCGCCAATATAAAAATATCTGCGGCAGGCCGTAGGAAGAGATAGATTTCGAAGGGGCTCTACCCCCCTTTAGACTTCTCCTATCAAATCTTTTTAGACACAAGTTGTAGAGGTTAATTAGTAGAATATTAGGCATTTGCAACCAAACTGGTATCATTCATATTAAGGTTGTTATTAATTTTTTAAGATTTCAACCCCCCCCCCACCATTTCCACCCTCTTGGGGATGAAGTCACCAAAAACTAACCAGTTCTTGTTTACATCAAGACTATATTTTGTGCCAAATGTTATTGCAATCAGTTGAAGGTTGCGGCCTGCAGCGCGGCCCCAAAATTGCGATACATATCCCCCCACATATATATAAACTTTAAAATGGAGGGTGGTTTTGCGGTCCAGGGACCATGATCGGAAAAGACTATGATTAAATTTTCCGGAAGTCGCACCACGAGAGTGAGCGCAATAGGTATATTTCTTCGAAATCTACCTAAAAATTTTAAGAAAAAAGAAAATTATAAATTAGAGAAAAAAGTGAAAATTATTCACGATTCGATACTCTTTCTGCAAATTTAAGTGATTTGGTGCGAACTATTTGAGTTAAAAAGTTGAAACTTGGCACAGAGATGCAGTTTATTAATACAATCTTGTGTGCCGGATTCCTGCTCATTAGCTACATTCATTCTATAGCTCCCATTTGTTTTTGTTTTTTTCTGATTTTCTACAAGCTTGAACTGGAAGTTCTGAAGCTAGAAAGTCCAAAATATCAGTTCTTAGTCTTAGAAATACAAACGTTTGGACACTAAAAATATTGTAAGGTTTCGAGTTAATTGCTCGCGTTTACCTTCCAAACTACTGGATAAAATACCTATTCTTGCATTCACAATAATTAAAGATTGCCTTATCATTTATACTTAAATAGTAATCGCAACGCCAGTCTATTTTAAAGTGAAAAACAAATTAAATTCATTTCTTATATATAGAACCCTTCTTTCATCACCAACTCGTATTTAGCAAAAATCTGCATTTCAAAATTATTATATAATGTGCTAGAGAGATTCCAAAAATACCCCCTTCAATTCTTAGTTACAATATGAAACGACAGGTGCACTATTCAATTTTCTACTAAAATACATTGTAATAAAATCAGACTTTTATGTCTAATAAACGATCTTTCATTAAATATGTTTATTATTCACAAAAAATTTGAGAAAAGAATTAAATAAATATTCTCAAAAATTAGATTATTGAGATTTGTTCAAAAATTAATACTTAATACAAAATAATGACTCAAACATTCATCAAATATTTTTTAACCGACTTCAAAAAAGGAGGAATTCTCAATTTGACTGAATTTTTTAACCGACTTAAAAAAGGAAGAGGTTCTCAATTCGACTGAATTTTTTTTTTTGTATCTATGTTACTCGATTTCTTCGCCAATTGTGAACCGATTTTGATGATTTTTTTGTATTGGGTTCAGTATAGTTTCCGATTGGTAAAAATTAAAATTCATTGGTATTGGACCTTTTTTGTTATGTTTGTTCAGGCATAACTTCTTTGTTTATGAACCGATTTTAATCATTTTTTCTGCTTTTGGATCAGTATACCTCCAAGATAGTCAAGATACCTATTTATTTATTTATTTATTTTATGTATGTTCAGCGAGAACTTATTGCCACGTGGACCGATTGCGATGATTCTTTTTTTATTGGAAAGGGGGTACCTTAGGGGTGGTCCCATATTAATTTGGCCAAGTTCTGATGATATGATCAATGACAAAATAACATAAATCTCCAATTCTTATTAGCAAATAATCGAAATTATAATAAATAAAATCTTTTATAAAAAAAAATCTTAAAACATTCATTTAAAATCCGCTAACGTTTCGAGAGAATTTATATATTTATTAATTGAATTTTATTATCATTTTCTGATTCCCTCGCCTGAATCTGTCTCTTACGAGATGCATCCAAATATCTTAAGTCACTATTAATAACATCACTAAAAAGAGAAAAATAAAAATAATTTTTATAAAAAAATAAAACCGGCTTCAAAAAAACTAAATGCAACAAATAAAAACATAAGAACTCAAAAATAAAATAAAATAAACTAAAAGGTATAAAATAATTATCTTATTTAGTTACATCTAAACGACGAAATATTAACATGATCACTTTTTGAAGTCGGTGCTAAACAAACTATATAAACGAGCGTACCCCACAAACGTACTAAGTAAGATCCGTCGAGTTCGATTCATAAAATATATACGTATGTTTGGCACCGAATTCAAAAAATGATTTCATGTTAATATTTCGTCGTTTAGTTGTAACTAAAATAAATAATTATTTTATACCTTTTAGTGCATTTCATTTTATTTTTTTGTTCTTATGTTTTTATTTGTTGCATTTAGTTTTTTTGGAAGTCGGTTTTATTTTTTTTTTATAAAAATTATTATTATTTTTCTCTTTTTAGTGATGTTATTAATAGTGACTTATTCATATAATATATTCTTTAATATAAAGAAAATTGATCTATCAATCAAAACTTAAATAGACAATCTACATATATTACATAATAATAATTAAAACCATTATGTTTCTGTAACAGGTGAAAAGAAATTTACAACCTTTTGTTAATCAAATTAATATTGAATAAATTATATTGCTTATAAAGATTACACATAGCGGAATCATTCTTGTTGTCCGTCGACTTATTGTCTGATTCAAATTGAGACTGAATTTCGATAAATATCACAAAAAATCTCAATTCTCTCTTCATTAGATTTCATAGATATACTTAAAAAAAATTTAAAATAACATAAATAATGCATTTAAGCTAACCACTTGATATGAGCCAGACGAGGGAGTTGGAGGGGGAGATATTAATTTACTTCCTCCAGTACAAAGACCTTGGATTTTCATTCATTACACTATCAAAAGATTTTTTTTTCGTTTCTAATAATCATATTTAAGTTCAAAATAAACCTAAATTGAAATTTGATCACCTGAGTTATATCATCATAAAATTGTCCTAATTCTGCAATACCATCTACTCTTGAAGGCTATAACCGTTTCGATTCTAGCGGAAATAGAAGGTTACAACTCCCAATATAATTGTTTAAGTCGCACTAATCATTTCCGCTGGAATTTAAACCTCAAGACTGGCTATAATAAATCACCAAAAAACAGTATTCCCAGAGATAATTGTATTATAAAGAAAGGATTATTTTTTTTTTTTTTTTTTTTTTAATGCAATCGAATGCAAGAAGGGGTGCACCAGTAAAGATGTAGCCCCTATGGATCTCGAAAGACCTTGCATTACCGAAGAGAAGGGAAAGTTGTTTAAGTGAGAGGGTGTAGACGTAGGTGTCTATGCACCCTGGTTTTGAAGGTTTGAAGATCATAGGTGCTGGGAAAGATAGAGGCTGGGAGAGAGTTCCAGTTCCTTGACGTCATGGGGATATATGAATTCGCGAATGAAGTGGTCCGGCACTTTTCTAATTTGACCGCGAAAGAGTGTTGGGAGTCGGCAAAACGTGTGCTGCGTGCAAAGCATGCTTTGGGGGAATTATTGATTTTATCTCATCAGAGCACCTGCCGTGATAGTATCTATAGAAAAGGGAAAGGGCGGAGACATCTCTTCGATGAGCCAGCGAGTCGAGGGAGTCGGTGAGGGTAGAATCGTCAATTAGCCTGACGGCTCGTTTCTGAATTGCATCAAGGGTAGCAAGAGAATATTTTGAGGCTCCTCTCCACAGATGAGAGCCGTATTCGAGATAGGGGCGGATTTGGGCCTTGTAGATGGTGAGAAGTTGTGGGGGTTTGTTTACATTAATAAAGAAAATATACATTTTCTGGATCGAACTCGACGGATCTTTCTTAGTACATTTGACTGGATTATATAGTTTGTTTAGCACCGACTTCAAAAAGTGATTTCACGTAACAATTTTGTCGTTTAGTTGTAACTAAATTAGATTATTATTTTATACCTTTTAGTGCATTTTATTTTATTTTTGAGTTCTTATTATTTTATTTGTTGCATTTAATTTTTTTGAAGTCAGTTTTTTTTTATAAAAATTATTTTTATTTTTCTCTTTTTAGTGATGTTATGAATAGTGACTTAATATAATTATCGTAAGAGAAAGTGTCGGGGGAATGAATCAGAAAATGAAATAAAATTCAATTCATAAATATAGAATTTCTCTCGAAACGTTTGCGGGTTTTAAATGAACGTTTTAAGATTATTTTTTTTTATAAAAGATTTTATTTATTATAATTTCGATTATTTGCTCACAAGAATTGGAGATTTACGTTATTTCGTCATTGATCATATATATATATATCATCAGAACCTGACCAAACTAATATGTGACCACTCATAAGGCAGCCCCTTTCCAATAAAAAAAGAATCATCGAAATCGGTATACGAGGAAAAAAGTTCTCGCTGAACATACATAAAAATAAATAAATAGTTAGGTATCTTGACTACCTTGGAACTATATTGATCCAAACGCAGAAAGAATCGTTAAAATTGGTTCATAAACAAAGAAGTTATGCCTTAACAAACAACAAAAAAGGTCCAATAACAATGAAATTTATATTCTTACAAATCGGAAACTAGACTGAACCCAATGCAAAAAAATCATCAAAATCGGTTCACAATTGGCGAAGATATCAGGTAACACATTTGAACTAGGTATGCTGAAACTTAAAATATTCATACAAAATTTTATGCCAAATTTCAGCTCATTAACTAAAATATTTTCAATTATTTTCTAATTTTTTGTATTACTTTACCATACCGGGTATGGTCAAGTATTCTAATCGTGCATAAAAAAAGTGTTTTTTTCCTTCTTTTTTCGAAATATCTCAAAAACGGCTGAAAGTATTTTGATTAAAAAAATTGAGCAAAACCATTGTATTTCGGTCTGCAAAAAAGCTCTAATAAGTGAACATCGAAAAAATTATATTTTTCGAGATAATAATTGTTATGTCAAAATGTCTGTTAGTCTGTGCGTTACCAAATTTTTGTGGATGAGCTAGCTCAAAAACTAGTGTGAATATCAAAGCCAAATTTCACACGTAGTTTTGGTGCATTGAGATTAAGAGCTGATTAGATTTTGGTGCATATCGACCAAAAATTAAGGGGGGTGGAGAGGGGCTAAAAATTAAAAATCTAGGCTATTTGAGCAAACTAAACCAAAATCAGTGGGACCCCAGAAGTCTAAAAATGGGAAAACTAACCCCTCTTACATGATTATAAATAATTATATTAAATATTAAATATAAGTGAGGGGCCAGGCTGTATGGTAAAGTCAAGTGGATGGCCACATCAGAACACGTCAGCTTATTTTTTTATTTGTAGCTCTAAAGCGAGTAAGCCCAAAATCTAAAAGTTCTATGAAAATATAAATATTTTGCCACTAAAACAAATCTTCTACGAGCTCTTATTTCATGGCTTATGGTGGGTATCCTTAAAAACAAAAATTAAGTTTGGAAATAATTTTTCTTCACGTTTCAGACATTTCTAAACACGATTAATAAAAAAAGTTGTCCAAGCGTGAGGCGGACAGCATATTGAGAGTCTTCGGAACATTTTAACTTAAAAAAATATTTAAATATCAAATTCTTTCTTATTTGTCGTTGATAAGGAGAGAATGGGGGAATTTGTGGAATTTTTCATAATTTCTAATCGCAGACATTTACGAAAATCCTCTTTGGGGGTCTCTCACAACGTCATTTTAAATCGAAATACATTTAAAAATAAAAAATAATCAAGTTTAATTCCGCTTAACAAGAAGATCTTTACAGTGATATCCCACACCTCATGATAAGAATTTTTTTATTTTTGATCCCATAAAAAATCCTTGAAATAATCTTTCGATTAAAATTTTATTAAACTTTTATTTGGGGGGTGGGAATAAATACAAAAACTTATAAATTTCAAGTTTGTATCTTATTTAGACATACTAACATTTTAATGACACGAATAGGATCTCTTTTTATTTTTTAAACAGAATCCTAAAAAAGGGGGAAAATGGCGAACAATCTAAAGAATGGATGAACATCATCTCATGACCGATAGTATAAATATTAATGGCTGTACTGGCTTAAAGAATTAAAAAATACACTTAATTAACTTGAAAGTAGACAATTTCCATTAGTTCACAGAGAAACCCCAATGAGTAGTATTGGAAATAAAATTAAAATCTAAAAAATTCAGAGAGTGTCATATACTAAATCCGAGTTGTCACGGATAAATAATTTTTAGAGGGTGAACACAAACCTTCTGACATGTAATACAAATTATTCACTACAGCTCTGATTGAGTAGACGACACTATCTTGTGATTTCTTTAGAAAGTCTGCTTCTATCGGCAATTTGAACATTTATAAAATTAACACCTTTTTTTAATTATTGCTTATTAAGAGTATTAAGAAGTGTAAAAAATATCTTATAAATAAGTATCATAGGTAAATATCACATAAATATACCATGTAAAGAAATAAACTGACACGTTCTGATGTGGCCATCCACTTGACTTTACCATACAACCTGCCCCCTCACTTATATTTAATATTTAATAAAATTATTTATAATCATGTAGGTGGGTTAGTTTTTGCATTTTTAGACTTCTGGAGGCCCACGGATTATGTATACAAAGTTTGGTTGAGTTTGCTACAAGGGCCTAGATTTTCATTTTTTGACCCTACACCCATCCCCCCACCATTTTGGGCGGTTAGTTTTTGCATTTTTAGACTTCTGTGGGTTAATATAAGAAATTAGCATTTTGATTAAGAATTTTGTAGTTTATTTCATTTAAACTACAAAATCTCCGGGAGCGAATCAACTGGAAATGCCAAATTTTTTTTTTCTCATTACATATATAATTTAATCTATTAAAATTTGATATCTGTGTGTTATTTTCTTTTATCTTTTATAGCAAATAATTTTTATTAGAATATATGCATTTTAAAGGCTAGTTTATTTAAAGCCTAATTTGAGAAAACTTTAATAACTCATTTGAAATAATTTTTAAAAATATGATATTAATAGTTATTATAAAACAATTGATTATTAATAATTAATTCAATTTTGAACGAAATCGATTCAGTAATTTTTGAGAAAATCGTCAAAAACCCCGAAAACCGTCTATGAAAGGCCGTTTTAGAAATATTCTAAAATTCACCTCCATCTCAGAAGTCAATATTTCGTTTCATATGACATTTTTAACTTTTTTCAAAGGCATCTCGTGCTTTCAAAAAACATCGTTTTTGAGCCGGTTCAGATGGTTTTTGTCCATTTTCTTAAAAAGTACTGAATCGATTTCTTTCCAAACTGAATTAAATTATTAATAATGAAATTGATTCAGTACTTTTTGAGAAAATGGTCAATAACCCCGATCACCATCATCTAAAAAACGATGTTTTATAAGCGTTTGAAAATTAATCTCGTAATAATTGAGTTTTGATTTTTCTAGGGGGGAGGGGGGGGGAATGAGTTTTGAATGCGAGGCACCCCTTGACACCCACCTACGCTCATACTAATGAGTTTACCACTGCCCCGAGAGGGGGTACAGCGTTGTGTTTAAGACCCACCATATTTTTTACTAATAATTAAAAAAATTGTCTTCGGGAACTAATAACTATTTATTTAGCCAAATTTGTTCTTTTCTTTAGTTCCTTAGCTCAGCTATTCCTGGGTATCGCAGGGCATGCAAATATCGTTACATTAGGTGTTTCTAAATCGCATAATCGCGAATTTTAGTTTTCTCCATATAAAATTACAAATTTCCATTCAAGGCGTAAAGTTTTGTCTGGACCTGAATTTAAACTTTGAAGGATATGACTACTTATTAAAAAATAAACTACTGATTTAAAAAACAACCTAACTCCACTAAGACATTAAGCCTCAAGACTGCTAGTCCTTCGTTTTATCTTAGTTAGCTATTATACTATCGAAAACCGTGGTTTAATTTAAAATGCATTAAAAATAAATTGACACGTTCTGATATGGCCATCCACTTGACTTTACCATACACTTCTGGTTGAGTTTGGTACAAGGGCCTAGATTTTCATGTTTTGACTCCGCCCCCCCCCCTAATTTTGAAACAAGATAAAAAATATTTTCGTTATTATAGGTTAATTTTATAATATATTTCATTTTTCTTGTTTTTTTAGTTCGAAAATATTATAATTTTTACTCTTAATTTTGGGTCGATATGCACCAAAATCTAATCAGCTCTTAGTCTCAATGCACCAAAACTATGTTTGAAATTTGGTTTTGATATTCACACTAGTTTTTGAGCTAGCTAGTCCACAAAAATTTGGTAAAGCACAGACTAACAGAAAAACACACTAACAGACGAACAGATATTTTTACAAAACAGTTATTATCTCGAAATATATAAATTTTTCGATGTTCACTTATTAGAGCTTTTTTGTAGACCGAAATGCCATGGTTTCGCCCAATTTTTTCAATCAAAATAGTTTCAGCCGTTTTTGAGATATTTCTAAAAAAAGAAGGAAAAAAATACACTTTTTTCATGCAAGATTACAATACTTGACCTAACTAAAAAGGAACCTAATGGGTGTTTTCTAAATAAATAAATAAAAATTTTTTTTGTTAATTGTCCCTATACTGGTCATTTTTTATTTTTTTCTTAGAGATTCATTCACAATTTCTCCCAAAGTACCGCTGTATTCATTTCACAAGGAATGTCTGTTGTATCAGCGCGTCAATATAAGTAATTCCCTTATGTATTTGTTTACATATGAGAATGGAACATTTCAAATTGTAATGTTAACGTAAATTAATAGATGATAAATGATACTAATATGTGTATTTAATTTCATTCATACATTTTTTTGAAAGGTGTTTATCAAACTAATATTAGCATTGAGATTAGTTTGAGCAAATATTAACACTTTGATTTACAAACATACTTAAAAAACAACATTTTTTTTTCTATTATGCTATAATCCCTTATCTAGAATAAATATTTAAGGTTCAGTTCTAAATAAAAAAAAAGCTTAAAAAAACCCTTAGAGTAGGAGTATCTGTCCCGGTTGTTCAAATTCGGTAGCTTAATCTATTGAAGCTAGGAACTTGTAATTGGGAATATTGTTTGTTTTCTGATCAAATAGTCGAAAGAAAGGAGACGGGTTTGCCGAGCTGGCTAACGCGCTGGCCCCGCTTCAGCATCGTTGATGACGATGTTCAAGCGGGAGGCTGGGGTTCGATCCTGGCTAGCATATAAAATTTCTACCGGCTAAAACTCGGCTCCCTCATGGGCTTTGTTCCCGGTGACAATAAATAAATAAAAAAAGTCCAAAGAAAATTTGTGAGGCACCTTCTCAAAAATAAAAAGTTCTAAGAAAAAAAATCGCTCATCCCACTTTAGTGACAACGTTAATTAGGTATTTTAAAATCCTATTAAATATGATGTTATCCTTTAATTTTTATTTTGACGCCCCATTCGCGTAAAGAAGCCTTGTAGAGTGAATTTCTCCCTCTCTCTTTGCAAACATTTGTTTTTTAAGTCTTTAAAAATTATTGAAAGAAGCTTAATGTGAGGATAAGTTGCGAGAAAAAATATTTTATTTATAAAATAATAAGATTTGATGACAGGTGATCTTCACTTTTTTAAAACTAATTAAAAATATTCTAGTATCAAACTAATAACATTAAATCAGATCATTTTACATAAATATTAGCTTCGAAACTCTTGCTATATAAAATTCTATTCGCATTTGACGGCTTTTTTTAGGAACGTAATACTTAATATATATATATATATATATATATATGTATATATATATATATATATATATATATATATATATATATATATATATATATATATATCAAATTTAGGGAACGCGGTGTTGTTTTATAGTGAAACATTGTTAAAATTAAATTAGGTTGGTCCTCCTTGTGAAACACCACCAACTCCAACCAAATTTAATATAATATATATTATGGTGCTCCTTATTTTGGATATTTTCGAATATTTACGTGGACAGGGGCTCATATGGTTCTAAATAAATAAAAAAAAATATTTCCCAATTTTCAAGTCTCTATCTCAATTTTAACCTAGTGCTATACAGCGATTAAGTTTCCCATCTAAATAACATGGGGGTTTTGGCATTGAACGATCAATTTTTCATTCCGGCCAAAGTAATGGTTCAACAAATTTGAAACACTATAGACTTTATCCTTATAATAGTAGCTATCCTCAGAATTTTTACAGATTCTTAGCTATTACAATTTTGGAGTTACATCTAGATAAAATACTGCTATATCTTAGGATTAGTAAGTTATAGACTCCAAAATTATAATAGTTAAAATCTGTAAAAATTCTGAGGGATAGCTACTATTATAGGGATAAAGTCTACATAGTTTCAAATTTTTTGAACCATTACTTTGACCTGAATAAAAAATTGATCGTTCAATGCCAAAAATCCCATGTTATTTAGATGGAAAACTTAATTATTTTGTAGCACTAGGTTAACGTTGAGAAATAGACTTGAAACTTGGGGGATATTTTTTTTATTTATTTAGAATCATATGAGCCCCTTCCGCATAAATATTCGAAAATATCCAAAATAAGGAGGATCATAATATATATATTCATACCAGGGACGTACAGAGAAAATTTTTTGGGGAAAGGACACAAATATATTTAAAAAATAAAAAATAATTTTATAAAAATAATATTTTTTATTTTAGATACTTAATATAAAAAATAAAATTTATATTAAATGATATTTCATATTAAATGTTCGTGGATTTACATCAACTCTAAGATTTTTGTGGAAAAGTGGTGGGAGTAATTCCCTGAAACATACTCTGTAACAGATCTTGTTTATTTCTCACAATTTTTTGAAAACGATACAAAAATCGTTTTTAATAAATTTAGTCATTAGTTTTAAGGATAGGTACATAATGTAAACTCCATAACGTACCATATATTATATTTTTATATGAAATATTTGTTATGTGGCTATTTATAAACTATTTTCTCTATATACAATCGGGTAATTGAACCCAGATGAAATAACAGATAAAATATTTCTAATTAAAAGACTGATGATGAAAGTTACCATAAACCTTCGAAACTATATACCTATATGTACATATTTATTTGCTTCAAGCAGAAGACAATTGATTTCTCTTTATAATATATAAATTTATACAACTTTTTTTCAGCCCTTTAATAATAATTAACTTATTATTACCATACAAAAAAAAAAACGAAAAAGGTATTCTTAAATTACTTTTTTTATTATTATTCTTCTGGCTATAAAAAACATCCCTTTTCCCTCTATTATATTAAATTAGGGTGCCTCTTTTTCTAAGATTATATACCTTGTGTTTTTCCCATTAGAATTTAGATTCAAGGTTGTTTCTATATTTATACATAAAACTACCCCAGCAAAAAATATAAAATATTATTGCGTGTGAACTTTTTTCTTTTCGTGATTTTTGGATGGAGATGCACTATTTATTATGTTATGCCAGAGGTAGGGCCTAATGTGGTCTCATTTCTTCTGTTCCCATTAGTAAAAAGACAAAATTTTCTTTTTGGTAACTCATACCATCCTAATCGTTAAAAATAACCAACAACCAAAAGTTAACATTAAAAAGAAAATGATCAATTTTTGAAAGATTTTAACATTTTTGTCCTCTGAGAAAACAAAACATAGTTCCTTGAGTGTATTGTAACAAGTTTTGAAGATAAGGGGTTGTATATTCGAGATACGCATTACACCTGTCATGTTAGCCCAGAAGAAAGCAATCAATTATCTATCTAAGGTATCATTCTAGATGATTATCTTCTCTATTCTACCTTATTATCTTTTTGTTAGGTACCCTCAGAGTAGAGAATTCCCGGATTGAGGAGAGAAAACATTTCCAAACGTAACTATTCCTGAACATTTCTCTGTCTCTGTCTGGTATTCGATACCAAGAATAGCTTTGGAAACTTCTGGAAAATTCGTTCTGGTACAAAAATGTTTCTAACAGTGAAGATTTTGAGCTTCAGAATTTTCAGGTGAAAAATGTAAAAAAAATCCTATCATTGTATAGAAATCTCTTTAATGATTGTGCCAAGTTTTAGCTTTCTTGCTCAAACTCTTCACAATATTGCCATATGGTAAGTTGTTGATTTTGCTCTATACTTCGATTAGAGAGAAGTCATGCACTTGGTGATTCAATTAATTTAATTACTATTTAATAGTTCAAAGATAAGGATTTACGAACCTTCAGTTTATAAGCTATAATTTTACTTTCCCACACAGAATATGGTCAAGTATTGTAATCGTGGATGAAAAGTCTTTTTTTGCTTCCATTTTTTCGAAATACCTATCTCAAAAAAAGGCTGAAACTATTTTGATAAAAAAAATGTAGCGAAACCTTGAAAGCAGAGCCTTGAAATATGAAACTTAAGTTATCTAGAGGCTTCAAGAAGTATAACAAGATTTTGGCTAAAATAGAAAAACCTGAAGTTGATATTTACGTACGTAAGAATTTACCCCCCCCTGTATTTCGAAACCATAAGTCTCAGAGATACGAAATTTGAAACTTAAGCTTGATATAGGCTAGAAGGAGTACATCAAGCTTTTGGTTGAAATCGGAAGACCGGAAGTGGACATTTACATGAAAGATTTTTCGTTTTTTTATTTTCTCAAAAACGGCACTATTTTTTTTTTAAATTAGTGTATTTATCAAGTATCTTGACAATAAAAAAAAACGAAAAATCTTTCATGCAAATGTCCACTTCCGGCCTTCCGACTTCAACCAAAAGCTTGCTGTACTCCTTCTAGCCTATATCTTAAGTTTCAAATTTCGTAGCTCTGAGACTTATAGTTGCAAAACCCAGGGGCGGGGTACATACGTACATACGTACGCACTGACCAATTGATTTTTGGCCCCTTTTTAGCCTCTGGGGATCACAATTTCCGGTTTTATGGCCTAAATCCGATTTTCAACTATTAAGGGCATCGATTCCTTCCACCTTGAAGTTACAAACAAACAAAAATCTAAGTAAATTATTAATATTTACAATAGAACCGGGGAGGGTTCTTTTATAAATTGTTAGTGTTTGCATTTCTAGTCCTCAAATTAACAGAGAAAATTTTGAATTGATTTTAAAATGATTATAATTAAAAAAAAAAAAAACTGTCAATCTTCTTTGTAAAAGATTCATGCGGTAGAGCACTGTCATCTAAATATAAGTAAAATACGGCCTACCTGCCACCGCACGAAACATTATATTTTATTAATATAGAATACAAATTATAAGAAAGGGAGTAGGGGTATGGTAAAGCATGTCGATGGCCATATCAGTTTATTTTCTTTTAGTAATAGAATTATCTCAATAAATAAATATGCCTTAGGCTGAAAAAAAACATTATAAACTAAACACCGATATAAGCTTCTTCCATAAAGAAAATTACTTTAAAAATTGCATAAAATAGCAGAAATTTTGTGCATACCGAATCTTGAAAAAACTTACTTTTTTCTTCTCTTTTAAATACATATTATGATTAACCAGAAAAACCGGTTAATATATTTATTATACCAAAGAAACGAAAAAATAAGGGAGGAAGGGAATTTTATAAATATTTAAAATATATTCAAATTAGATAAATATGAGTAAAAAGGGAGAAAGAGAATTCTCTCACACATTTATGTTATTCTTATTTTATAAATCAGCCTACATTTAAATAAAAATAATCTTATTCAAATGCTTTACATTTAACAATTTTTTTTTTTTTTAATAAATATTTAAAATACTTTCCCTAATTCCATGCTTCGATCAGTGAGAAAATTAACTGAATTATCTAGATCTGTCATTGCGTTTGTTAATCTATTTTCCTTTTTTTAAAAATTCTCACAAATGATCACCACCTGATTAAGCCTTTGACTTAATATTTAATTTACTATAATTAATTATTTTGATGATTATATTTCTAGTTATTAGGCAGCTACTTTATCATTAAAAATCTAAATCTAATAGATATGAAATTATTCATATTCATTCCCTTACACTTATAAATTTCTACGATTAAATTTTTTATAGAACTTTTCTTCTAAAATAAACTGGAACAGATCTTTACTAGACTTTATTCATAGTCATTTGAAATATTAATATGTTTATACTTTTATTATTTATCATAAATTTACAAAAAAAAAGGTGCTATCTTACTGTATAGTAAAGTAGGTATTTTAAAATTTAATTTTCCTAAAAACTTATATAACCTTTTTTGGGGTCTTCAAGTTACTTAAATAGAATATTAAATTTGATTAAAATTGGTTAATCTGTTTTCAAAATATTTAGAAAAAACTAAAAAAGTACTAATGTATGTCGGCCGATATGTACCAAAAACTTATCATCATTTTTAGTCATAACATAACAAGCAGCCAGTTTTCAATTTCACTTTATTAAATTAATTAATTCATTTATTTTAAAACCCATTAATAGCTTATTACAAATATATTAATTATATTTTAAAATTAATTAAGAAATTTAAGAGGATGGGATTGGGAGGGTAATTAAAACCAATCGACTTGATTGGGGAATAATGGAATTGAAATAATTATCGGAAAAGAGTTTTTTTTATCTAATTAGATTTTTCCTCTTATTAAAAACAAGGACTAAAGATGAATAAGGACACTCGATGGTGGAGAAGTTATCTCCGGAATCGAAGCAAAAAAATACAATGTATACATTAATTAATGTAAAATAATTGGTTTAATAAAATTTATAAAAAAAAAAAAAAAAATCCTCTTATTACAAACACGGACTAAAAACATTATGGCAAGCCCGAGAAGATCAAGGACAGTCGATGGTGGGGAAGTAATCTCCGAAGTCGAAGCTCAAATAAAATGTATACGTTAATCCATGTAAAATAATTGGTTCAATAAAATTTATTATTATATATTATTATTATTATTAAGAAATTTAAATGATCTTAAGCTAATTAAATTAAATTAATCGCTTATTATAATATATATCTAATATAATAATATATTAGGATGTCCCAAAAAAATCAAAGTCTTTTTTTTAACCCATAGTCTTTTAATTTTTTTGTTTAATGTCAAAAGAATTGTAATAAAATTTCGAGTACGCCTGGCCACAGCAACCTGTGCCAATTTGCAGCGAAACATGTCAGTACTTGCAGACTAAGGAAAAAGCGAGCTGACGTATCTAATCGCTAGCTATTTTGTTAGTAGACGCTTTGTTTTCAATTAGTCAACATGTCGGTGGAATTATGCAGTCCTAAAAAGAGTATATTTTTAATAGGGGACGTGAAACATCAAATAAACTAATTAACTGGTGCAATGAAAACTTATTATTTCTCAATTTTGATAAATGTTTCTCGATTACATTTTCCAGAAAAGACGATTTTATTTCTTTTGAGTACCAGCTGAATAACAATTCATCCTGTATCCGAGTCACTTCCATCAAAGATCTCGGGGTGACATTTGACGCTAAACTAACGTTCAATGAACATATAACCAAAGTGGTTAGTAAGGCAAATCGAATTTGGGGATTCATCATTAGTGAAACCTTTAGTCTACCAACAATTCTATCATCCATGGTTGCTTCTGACAATGTACTAACTTACAAAATTATATCGAACAGAATTCATTGTCCAGAACTAAAGTCTCTTTTTCCTTTAAATAATCCTACATATGTACTTGGACACAATCAGCCTTTCTACCCTAAATTACCAATCACGCGTCACGCTGACAGATAAAATATATTTTAAAAGTTAAAAAATTTATATAAAAATCGTTTTGTTATTTTTTAACAAATGTAATCAACGCCTACGTTACACCTTATCAAAATTATAATTTTGAAAAAATCTAGTGCACTTTATACATCTTTCGATGATTAAATAAATGTGCTGTTGCCAAATTGTTTTTAGTGTAAATTTTTTTTATACATTTTTCATTATTATCTCAGAAAATGTGTTGTAACTATGAATCAAAATTGTCTTAAAATATGTATTGGTTATTGTTTAATGTTGGTAGTACCTTAAAGACTACTTTCCGGATATTCCTTCAAATAATATGTGGATTAAAGATTCCTTTTCTGTCGAAATTGAAAAGGAAGAAATGTTTACTCGTGTTAATTTTTTAATTGCATACTTTATTTTTCTTATATAATTATTTTGTAATTTTTGTGTATGAAATAAAACTTGATTTTTATTCAAAAACTAGCTGCAAGGCCCGCCTTGGGCGGCCCTCTTGCTAGCCAGGGTGAGCGCCCCCTGGACCCCCAGCCCACGAACCCCACCCACCCAGCACCCCCACCCCACGCACCATGCCCAACCTCCACCCCCACACCACCACCCCGCATCCCCCACCCACCCCTCGGACCCCCACCCCTCGAACCATTTGATAATTTTGATTCGTGAACCCCCCCAAACCCCCTTTTGGGGTCAAAATATCAAAACGTTATATAGCTTAAATACTAAGTTAAAAGACATCTGATGCAAATATGAAATTTCATAACAATCCCTTCAGCCGTTTTGGCCTGAATCGTGAGCAACTTTTCGACTGAAACAGACAAACATACAGACAGATGGACAGGCGGACAGACAGACAGGAATTTTGTTGAGGGTGTTTTCGTTCATAACTTTGCTTAAAACGTGTGCAACCAAAATTTGGCGTGATTTGGAGCAATGTACAGACAAAACCTTAATTTTTTATATATAGATAAAATTTGTTTTGTAAATAAATGGGATTTTTTTCCATAAAGTGGGTCACGAAAAATTTTAAAACCTCGTTCCGGGCCGCAGTCAAAAAAGTTTGGGAAACGCTGTATTATACCATATTATAAAATTATCATGTGTCCAAATTTTTTTTTGTGCCGAAAAATTTATAAGATTATATGGTAACATAAAAACATTTGCTGTACAAAATGCATTATTGATCGTGACCATGGATGACTCAATAAAAAAAGGAAACTAAAAAAACGGAAGTCTGTAAAAACCTACTGAATTGTCTTATGTGATTAGGATTGCACAATCTGACCGGAATTCCTTCAGGTTGGTTCAAGATGAATGCACTCGGTTTCCCTCCAGCTCTTTTGCTCCTTTTCTTTTTATTGACCCTCCCACCAACTCACGACTCCACCTGCATGCAGCCGCCTGCATCTTCAAGCCAGTCTTCAAGAAGAGACATTCAATAAACATAATCCAGTCTTGACAAAAATCTCATTTATTCTCTTACGACAATTTTATCATCGAATTTGTTTTATCTAATAAATTTCCGTAAAGGAAATTCGTCCTTTGATAAGGATCGCGTTTTTTCCGAAACTAATAACTGGGAAAATATTATTCTTACTGAAAGTATTAATCAAAGTTTTTTTGTAACCGATGAGGCCGTCTGTTCACTTTTTTTCTTATTTTTTAAGCCATTTTCGAGAAATTTCGAAAATACTACAAATGCTTGTGTTAGTTTTCTAAAATAAAATAAAATAAATTGACACGTTCCCATGTAGCCATCCACTTGACTTTACCATACACTTCTGGTTGAGTTTGGTACAAGGGCCTAGATTTTCATTTTTTGACCCTACAACACCCCCTCCCCTCCATTTCGGAAGGTTAGTTTTTTAATTTTTAGACTTCTGGGGGCCCAGTGATTATGTATAGAAAATTTGGTTGAGTTTGGTCCAAAGGGTTAGATTTTCATTTTTTGACCCCCCCCCCCCCCCAGTTTTTTTTTAGTTTGAAAATTTTTAATTTTAACCCCCCCCACCACCACCACCTCTTCCAGTTAATTTTGGGTCGATATGCACCAAAATCTAATCAGCTCTTAATCTCAATGGACCAAAACTACGTGTCACAAAAATTTGTTAACGCACAGACTAACAGGCATTTTGACAAAACAATTATTATCTCGAAAAATATAATTTTTTCGATGTTAACTTATTAGGGCTTTTTTGTAGACCGAAGTGCCATGGTTTCGCTCAATTTTTTTAATCAAAATAATTTCAGGATTTTTTGAGATATTTCGAAAATAGAAGCAAAAAAAAACACTTTTTTCATGCACGATTAGAATACTTGACCATACCATGTATGGTAAAGTAAAAATACAAATTCAACCGATGTTATTTTCTTCTAAATGAGTCTAAACTTTTAAATTCCAAATTTTATAATCAAACGGTGTAGCAATACACCAATTTTCTAAAAACAACTTTTTTGGACTACGGGGACTCTGAAACCATAAGATCTGTAAGAATTTCAACTTCGAATTTTTTCATGAAGACAAGATTTTCATTACTACTAAAAGAATCATTCTATTGGTTGATTAATGGAAATAAACTTTGTTTCCATATTCAAATTATAATTTTTTGTATTTTCTAAAATTTAGATATAGACTTATAGACTTATTTCCTACATATATTTGTTCTTTTTCAACTTAAGTATAAATATATATTTAAAAATAACATTTAGGGAAAACGGTGTTGGTTTATAGTGAAACATATTAAACACAGGAGTTTTTAACGGGTTATAGTGGTGTTTCACAAGTAATAATAAAAATTAAAAAAATTCTTTTAATTATATTTTTGCAGTTTTATTTTAAATACTCTATACATATTTCGGGTTTTTAGCCCATCATCAGGAGTTTAAGTTTACACAAGACTGTCTTTTGTAATAAAGATAAAAGTAAATAAATTTTATATGAAATATTATTTACTATAAAAGTAAAGATTTGAGCATCTTATTTTTGAAAATAGTTGGAATGTTTTTCAAAAATCAGCTCGGGTTCAGATTAACAAATCAATTTTAAAAGAGAAAGAATTTAATTTTTAGGACAGATTCTAAGATTTTAATAAAAATATTATTAAATTTTGATATCAGAGGGGATTCATCCCCCCAGGAGTCGAACCTGAGAACTTTTACTATGAGTTAAGATTTCTAGGTCCCGTAAAAAAATAAAAGAGGTAAATTTTTTTTAATTTTAATGTGAAACAAGTGACCTAGAAATCTTAACTCATAGTAAATGAATATTTCATATAATATTTATTTACTTTTATCTTTATTAAACATGTTTCACCTTGCACCAACAACACAATCCCTATTAATTATTGACTTTTGTAAACTCAAACTCCTGATGATGGGTTCAAAACCCGAAATATGTATAGAGTATTTAAAATAAAACTCCAAAAATATAATTAAAAGAATTTTTAAAATTTTTTAATTTTTTATTTCTACTTGTGAAACACTACTATAACCCCCGTTAAAAACTCCTGTATATTTAAAAAGTTTGATGAATGAAAACGCGTTATCAGATAATAATACGCTGATACGTAAACATGAATAAAAAGTAATACGTAAGTAATACGGAAAGAAAAAAATAAATTTAGAATTATAAATAAAATGAAAATTTTGGAATTTTAAAAATTGAAATCAAAATTTTTTTTATTAATGATGAACATAATTTGAATTCAATTATTTCAAAGTTTTTTTTGAGGTTTTGAAGGGGTGGGAGTACAAGTAGGGGAAACACGAACTGAACTGGGCATTGATTTTTAGCTTGGCTGCCGACCGACGATTGAAATGGAGGGTACCGAGGTGTGGGTGGGTGGGAATATGGGAATAGGACCAGGAACCAACATCTTGCCTCAAAATTACAAAACAGAAGTTTTTACAAATCAACTTCTTATTAAATAAATACATTAAAAATAGCATTTTAATGATTTCAATCGAATAGAAAATTTACATAATGCAACTTTTTCCGTGGGATGAAATGGATATTGCGGCAAGGTGAATCTGTAACCTTGGCCAAGCAAATTAGCCGGCTAGAAGAGGCCTCTACCCATGACATTCAATAGGAAGATTAAAAAAAGGATAGGTTACCATTACCCTGGTTACATATCGATTTACGACGCCTATTTATGGAAATAGTTTCCAGAAGCGAATCCCATTTGTTCTAGAAATTTTCTCCTGCTTTGCTCGTCATCCCCCCGAAAAAGCCCCTGACTTCAATTGTTGCAGTTGCCAGAATAATCCTTTGGAAAATGGAGGAGAGTGTGCACTCACCACCATGTTATTTTCGACGAGCCATTCCACGGAGCACATCTGGTAGACGACATAAGCGCGGAGAATTTCGGCGGTGGTTTTCGACTTAAAAGCTGCGACGGGATCATTGAAGCCGAGATTGAGAGGATCTCGGAGTGGTTTCTGTTCTGTGTCGGAGGTGGTCGCCGACGTGGTGACCACCGGCGCCGACGCCTGCGTCGAGGCCGGTGCCCAGAACTGGCGTTGCGGCAACGAATGGCGATGACGGATTAGACGTAAAAAGGCCATCGAACGACGAACGAGGACGTCGATTCCGAGGAGGAACGGTTTGATGCAAGTGGATCAGACAAAGAAGCAACACCCACCAAGTGTTCAATGGAAAGAAAATGTGTGTGGTGGCGTTTAGGTGGAAGCCGGGTCCTCACTGAGCAGATCAGAGCAGCCGACTTAATCGAGACTCCGGGGGTTGGTGAGGCAAGGGGGGTCACTAGAACAGACAGAGAGAGAAAACGCCGCCGCCGCCGCCGTCTGCCTAGTGCCTAGTGGCCAAGCAAGCCAGGTGGTGCCAATCCAACAACCAACAACTTCCAACTACCAGGCCAACACCAACATCAACTGCCCGAACCCGGAATCCTTCCTTCCTCCACTTGTTTTTTAATTTTCTACTCAAGTCAATCCGAAAAAAATTCTTCATTTTGATCAATTCATTATTTATTAATATCTGTCCAAGCCAGGTGCTGCCAATCCAACAACCAACAACTTCCAACTACCAGGCCACCACCAATATCAACTACCCGAACCCGGAATTCTTCCTGCCACCGCTTGTTTTTTTAATTTTCTACTCAAGTCAATCCGATGAAATTCTTCATTTTGATCAAATCAATATTTATTAATATCTCTTAGAGTTACTTGCATTTGCAATATCGATCCAGGAGTTGTTTTTGTTGAAACATTCCTCCATACAGCCAATTGTTACCTTACATAACATAAACCAATTTTTAATCTCATTTTTTCAGTCTTTTGGAAACATAAACTCCTGATGATGGACTAAAAACCCGAAATATGGATAGAGTATATTAAATAAAACTCCAAAAATATAATTAATTTTTTTTTTAATTTTTATTTTACTAAAGATAAAAGTAAATAAATATTATATGCAATATTCATTTACTATGAGTTAAGATTTCTAGGTCACTTGTTTCACATTAAAATTAAAAAAATAAAAGAGGTAAATTTTTCAATATATAAATTTCGAGCTTTAATCTCATCTTCAGGAAAGTACAGAATTATAACGGTTTTATATATTTATTGAAAAAATTACATCTTTTATTTTTTTAATTTTAATGTGAAACAAGTGACCTAGAAATCTTAACTCATAGTAAATGAATATTGCATATAATATTTATTTACTTTTATCTTTATTAAAGATATTTCACCTTGCACCAACACCACAATCTCTATTAATTATTTTTATTTTACTTGTGAAACACCACTATAAAAACTTTAAAATCTCTTGTGCCATTTTTAATCATTTATTTGATAAAATTAAGCATTCGTAATTCAAATTTTCATTTTCACAAATTATATTAATTACTATAATTCATTAATCACTTATTGATTTATTTCCAAAAAGAATAGATTATTTTTTTTCCGAAAAAGGCAAAATAAAAAAATCTTAAAACTTATTTAATAATCATTATTATTATCATTTCCGTCCATAATTTGTATTAATTTGAAAGTTTATATTAGGAAAATAAGGACAAGTTTTTATGTGTGACTTTTTTATTTATCAACCAACGTTTCGTCGACTTTGCCGTCTTCTTCAGGGCTTGAAATAGTCATGTCACACATTCGTTTAAATTTTCTTATTATCCTCGTTCCTATTGTAGATCATCAGAATACAAATTTCAAAAATATTTGGCACATTCACAAAAACAATTTTTCTTTTTCTTCTTTTCTTTTTATATTTTCAATTTCATTAGATATAAAAAAGAAATAACATATATAAAATGAGGCAATCCTGTTTTTGAACCAGAATAGAATATAATTCTTCTTTTGATCCTTACATAAAGAAATCTCAATTCAAATAAAATTAATAATAAAGAAATTGAATTAAAATCTTACAAAAATCTAGATTAAATATTTATATAACAAAAAACTCATTTGTTCAGAAGCGGTTATGTATTTAAGGTAAATATTATTATTTCTATAGTTCTTTTTATATCGTATAATAAATATATGATAAATCAAAAAATACAAATCTTTTATAAAAAAAAACAATCCAAAACACGTTTATTCAAAAGTCAAACGTTTCGGGAGAATTTCTCCTTTTTCAAAGACAAATTTTTTCAAAAAAAAAGAAGTTGATTTCTCTAGAATTTAGAAAACAACGCATTCTAATTTCTAAATTCTAGAGGAAGTACTTTTTGTCTTTTTTTTGAAAAAATTTGTCATTGAAAAAGGGAAAAATTCTCCCGAAACGTTTGGCTTTTGAATAAACGTGTTTTGGATTGTTTTTTTTTTTTATAAAAGATTTGTATTTTTTCATTTATATAAACAATCAATAAAATTTTTTCTTTTTTTTTCTTTTCTATATATAGAATAATTTCGATTATGATATGGTATATATGCTGGATAAAAGGATACGAAAAGAAAAGGATGTAAGGGACTTGTAAATAAATCGTTTAATTTTATAAAACAAATAGAAAACTAATATTTAAAATTTATGAAAAATAATTTTATTATTATTATTAATATTATTATATATTATTGATTTTATTTCAAAAAAACAAAATTATGGGAAAATATAATAAAAATATCCATATTTTTCTCTTTAAAAGAGTGACTATTCATTTTTTTTAATAGTATTCTGATTATTCTAGAAATTCAATAAAGTTATTGAGGAAAACAAAATGCATAGTAGTAATTGTAAGTTGAAATCGCGAAATATTGATTTATATTATAGTATACTTGAGTAAATGAGGAGATAAGCGCTACCTTTTGGTAATCTTGACAACTATACAGTATAACTACAAGCTTAAATATTTCCAATTCACTTTTCAAATCAAAAATAAAGATAAAATATAATACAAGTATTATTAAATGAATTTACTTTAAGGACCAATCATAGATTTTAGAGAAAATATTTTTACATTGCATATCAGAGAGGTTCGTCCCCTTAGGAATCGAACCCAAGAGCTAACTTTCAGTGCCTGTCATCTATTGGCCATCCCTCAATTTACCATTTACCCTTTGTTAGTTGTAAAAAGCATTTACTTTGCGACATACAACCGGCCCTTAGTCCTTGGGTTCGATTCCTAAAGGGACGAACCTCTCTGATGATATTTTCTCTAAAATCTATGATTGGTCCTTAAAGTAAATTCATTTAATAATATTATAGGTCTGGGTTGATTTTTGAAATAATTTCCATCTTTTTCAAAATAAACTGAAACGGATCGTTTCTAAATTTTATCCAAAGTCATTTGAAATATCAATATTTTTATTCTTTAATTATTGATCATATGTCCGTACGCACTTCCTAAAAAAATCGCACTTTTTGGCCTCTCGAGAGACCCCATGTAATTTTTGGCAAAACTTTCACGTGCTAAAATTGAACCTAATTGAATACTACAATTTGTGACTTTAATTGAGACCATGGGTTCCGTAGTCTTCACCTGAGGAGCCTTTGAAGTCGCGCTTTCCGTGAGACCGATTACAATACTTTACCCATGCTTCGCATTGGATAAAATAAAAAGACACTCAAAAAGATGCTTAAATCTTTGCATTTATAATAAAAGTAATTTTATATCAAATTTTCTTCAAACACTGTGTCGCGAAAGATTGAAATGCTACTAGTGAGTTTGAAGTCGAAATTCTAAAAACAGAAATTTGTAAAAGAATCTTCATTGGATAAAGTAGGGATTCAATAATAAGGTTAAATATTTATTTAAATCACACTTCATTATATATAAATGTTTATTGTACAACAATAAATAATACAATATAACTACGACCCGGAGGGTCAGGTTAAGCTAGGTGGTAGCGTGTCAGCCTGCTAACCAAGAGGTCCCGGGTTCGAATCCGACTCGAGGCATCCTGCTAAAATCCGACCCCGTGGGAGACAAATTTAAAAAATAAATAAGTAGTATTGTAAATTGGCTTATGGCTAGAAAGGCCAAAAAGCCAAAAAAATAAATAAAAATAAAAATATAATCTACGACCTTGCGATCGTTCTCAAGTATGGGAATTCGTTTGCTCATATTTGAGAACTTTCGCAGATTAAGCGATAGAAACGTAGTCATATTCTATTATTTATTGTTGTTCACAAAAATCTATAAATATTGATGTGGGATTAAAAAAAAATTATCCTCGTAAATGAATAATTTGAAGCAAAGAGACACAATTTAATCCGATTATTTTGAGCAAATTTTTTTTTTATTCAAACTATCCCTAGCAAAAAAGGTTACTTATGGATTTAAGTCTTGTCTTCTTAAAATGAAATCATTAAAAAAATTGTAGGGAAAAGTGAAAATTTTTCAAGATTTCGATAGGCAGTTTACAGTTTTGGTGAATAATGCAAAAAACAGACCTTTTTGATTATTCATTATTTTTGCTATAGAAACTGATTAAAATCTTTTTTCAATATTATTTCATTTTTAATCGACTTCAAAAAAGGAGGAGGTTCTCAATTTGAAAGTTTTTTTTTTACTTTATTTAAAGAAAAAGAAAAATAATAATAAATCATACATAAAAAGATTTTTCAAGCAATAAAGTTAAAAGATTCTATTGAGTATACCACGTTTCAGTTATTATACTTTATACCTATTGAAAAAGTAGCGAGCATCGTTAAGGCCAGCCGGGTGAGTCATTGTCCAGACACCTCTTATTCCATGCATTTCTGTACAAAATTGTGCAACTCTTATCGATTCTCAGCTAGCTACAACTAGACATGCTAAAGTTGATAAATAACTATCAAAACATCGTACACTTATCGACAATATTAGTTAATTTTCTATTTACACATTAGTTTAACCCGAAAAATACTACATTCCTTATGATTTTTAACCGACTTCAAAAAAGGAGAAGGTTCTCAATTCTTCTGAATTTTTTTTTGTCTATGTTACCTGATTTCTTCGCCAATTGAGAACCGATTTTGATGATTTTTTTTGCATTGGGTTCAGTATAGTTTCCGATATGAATTTGGTCAAGTTCTGATAATATGATCAATGACAAAATAGCAGAAATCTCCAATTCATATGAGCAAATAATCGAAATTATAATAAATAAAATCTTTTATTTAAAACCCGCTAACTCTTCGATAGAATTTCTCTATTTATGAATTGCATTTTGTTATCATTTTCTGATTCATTCGCCCAACGCTTTCTCTTATGAGATGCATGCAAAATATTTTCTTAAGACACTATTATTAACATCAGTAAAAAGAGAAAAATAAAAATAATTTTTAGAAAAAAAATAAAAAATCTACTTCAAAAAAATTAAATGCAACAAATAAAATAATAAGAACTCAAAAATCAAATAAACTAAAATGTATAAAATAATTATCTAATTTAATTACAACTAAACGATGAAATTATTAGATAAAATCATTTTTTGAAGTCGGTGCCAAACATATACATTTTATAAATCGCACTCAACGGATCATAGATAGTACTTTTGGCGGGTAATGGGGACAACATCGCGTAAGCTCTCTTATATAGTTTGTTTAGCACCGACTTCAAAAAGTGATTTCATGTAAAAATTTCGTCGTTTAGTGGTAACTAAATTAAATAATTATTTTATACCTTTTAGTGAATTTTATTTTATTTTTGAGTTCTTATTATTTTATTTGTTGAATTTAATTTTTTGAAGTCGGTTTTATTTATTTTTTTCTAAAAATTATTTAACAAGAAGATCCCAAAATCTAAACATTTCTCCGTATTTTAGAACAAGAACGAACTTTCTACAACTTTTTCTTCTTAAGTTATCGTTGGTTTCTGAATCCATGCACACAGATATAAAAAAAAATAATGGTTGAAAATATTTAGAGTCCATAATTCTAGATTGTCATTCAAAATAGAAAGAATTCAATTTAATTGAATATACTATAATATTTTCTCAACTTAATTATTCTTGGCTAATTTAACCCTAGGTTTTCCCTCTTTTCGAACTTGGCTTGTTTTCCCACACAAGTGTTTTGGGTGGGATATTATTTACGCCAGGCTTTAAAAATGGCCAGATCAGCAGCGCCTGGAAATGGCTGGTTATGCATTCAAATAGGACACTCGGGATTGCGGGTTGCGTCCGCAGGCGCGGAAAATAACTATAGAGACAATTTTTAGAATTTATAATTTCTATCTTGAAATATGATAAAAGAATTAATGTTTTTTGTTTCGTGTGATTGAAAAAATTATTATGAGCCTAAAAATTAAAAAAAAAAATTAAAAATACTTGACATTTTGAAACAGCTCTCTAAATAAGACGATAGCCATACCCGTCGTCATGAATGAAAGACAATACGATATCGGTTAAATACTTTCCTCATTGATCATGTCTTATAAAAAGCTTATACATTCAATATTTACAAACAAATTTTAAGAATTGGAAATTTTTTTTATATACATATACACAATGCAATAACACTGCAAATTAGAAGGTTTGGAAAAAATGAAAACAGTAAAAGAGTTCTAGTCATAATTATAATTCGCGATTTATGGAGATGAAGATTAACATAATTTAAAATTTAATCAAAAATTCTGTGAATAACACTCAATAATTCTCATCTTATTAATGAGTTTTATTAGTAAAAAAATCAATATAATTTATTTACTTTAAAGTAAATAAGGTAAAAAAATTTTGAATAAATAATTGAAAAATAAAAATTTTTATTTTAATTTTGCATTAATCGATTTTTTCTAAAAGTTCAGAATAGGCATCGTCTATCCGGCAGAGCCTTCTTTGAATTATTTATACCTAATATATAATATTAAGCAGAAAGTAAAATCTTTAATATATTCCTAAGAATATTTTTTTAAAACTCTCTCTTTTAAGCATAATACTGTTCATAATTATAATTCGCGATTTATGGAGATGAAAAAATGTCAGTCGTCGCCATATTAGTTGTGGGCAAAATGAGCAGCAGGTATATTATAGTCGTACAAGTTTTATTTATTTATTGCTATTTTGTGAATATTTCAATTAATAAATTATCACAGTAGTATTAAAAAATTCTCTTTAATAAAAAAAAATTCTTCAGTCTATAATAATTTGAAATTATAAATAAATAAATAAATAAATAAATATATAAGATGATTCATATGTTCAAACTTGTAAGTTTTTATAAAACAAATATATGGCAAAAATATACAATAACAGTTTTTATTTTTAACCGACTTCAAAAAAGGAGGAGGTTCTCAATTCGATTTTTTTTGTGTCTATATTACCTGATATCTTCGCCAATTGTGAACCGATTTTGATGATTTTTTTTGCATTGGGTTTAGTCTAGTTTCCGATTGGTCCCGTTTTTTTCATTGGTATTGGACCTTTTTGTTATGTTTGTTCAGGCATAACTTCTATGTTTATGAACCGATTTTAATGATTCTTTCTGCGTTTGGATCAGTATAGCTCCAAGATATTCAATATACCTAACTATTTATATAATTATTTATTTTATGTATGTTCAGCGAGAACTTTTTGCCACGTGGACCGATTTAGATGAACTTTTTTATTGGAAAGGGGTGCCTTATGAGTAGTCCCATATTAATTTGATCAAGTTCTTATCATAGGATCAATGACGAAATAACGTAAATTTCCAATTCTTATGAGCAAATAATCGAAATTATAATAAATAAAATCTTTTATTCTTAAAACATTCATTGAAAACCCGCTAACGTTTCGAGAGAATTTCTATATTTATGAATTGAATTTTATTATGATTTTCTGATTCATTCACCCGACGCTTTCTCTTACGAGATGCATTAATAGTGACTTTAAATATAATACCTTAGTATTATCTTAAGTCACTATTAATAACATCACTAAAAAGAGAAAAATAAAAATAATTTTTATAAAAAAAAAAAATCGACTTCAAAAAAATTAAATTTAACAAATAAAATAATAAGAACTCAAAAATCAAATAAAATGCACTAGAAGGTATAAAATAATTATCTAATTTAATTACAACTAAACGACGAAATATTAACATGAAATCAATTTTTGAAGTCGGTGCTAAACAAACTATATAAAAGAGCGTACCCGCCAAACGTACTAAGTAAGATCCGTCGAGTTCGATTCATAAAATATATATGTTTGGCACCGACTTCAAAAAGTGATTTCATCTTAATATTTTGTCGTTGAGTTGTATCTAAATTTGATAATTATTTTATATCTTTTACTGCATTTTATTTTCGATTGTTTAGTCCACTACTAATATGAGCGCAATGGATTGACTTTCTAATGGTACTGGGAGAGATTAGTAAGACATTCAGCAGATATATACATTTAAACATACATATGCGAGTTAAGATTATCGTCAATCAATAAAAACTTAAAATTTATAAATTACATTTTCATTCAATTAATTATTATATTGTAATAATTTAACTTGACTGAAAATAAATGAGAAATGCAAAGAGTATCAATAAATGATATGAAAACCGTGGCGCTTGATAAATTTGCCCGTCTCTTTTCCGACCTCTTTGATCGTACCGTTGTGATGGTGGGGGAGCACCTGGCCATTCAATCTCATGTTATTGTTTTCAAACAGTTGATAGTTGCACTTGTTCCTTTGATATATCGTTCCCCGTTTTATTATTATTTTTATATTAATTTGTTTATAGAAAAGTTTTTATGCATAATTATACTATTTTTATTATCTTTTTATATGATTTCCTAATTTTATTAAATGAAAAATCAATTTATTTTTATTAATAATAATTTAAACGGGTGTTCGATATATTATTTTTTTTTCTGGAAATCAATACACGATAGGAATGTATAATAATTTGTATTATTATTATTATGTGAATGTTATAAACTTTTTTTTATAACAACATAATTCTATTTTAATTCAATTATGTTGGATTTGTCGACAATGACAATGACACCGCTATCAACAACAAATAATACAGAATCGCCTAGTGAGGATCTTTATGCCCTTCTGGAAAGTAAAGAACAAGATTTATACCTGGCTGCCGAATTGGGAAAAGCCCTGTTGGAGAAAAATGAACATTTAGCACGTCAAAGTGAGCGAATGGTTGATGAATATCAACAGAAAATTGATGTAAGTCCAATTTTTATTTTGCATTCTTTTTTCTTTTTTCAATTTATACCTATTATTTTTACGCAGAAATATTTTTTCGTAAATTTAGTTAACAGACAAAACGATAGCTTAATTTCTCTTTTATGAGTTGGTGTTAAGACAATAATTTATATAGTCTTATTTAATATTTTATTCAATTTGACAACATAATTATCTTTTTCTTAATCCAATGCAAACTATGTATTTTGATCAATAATAATATTTGTTTTTTTTTCACTTTTCTTTCAAAGAGTATATTTCAAAGAATATTAGGATTTTTTTCACTTTTCTTTCAAAGAGTATATTTCAAAGAAAAAATAATTTTCTTATTTTTATATTTTGTTTCTGGAACATTTAATACAATATCAATTTCTAACTTTTGATTGGAGAGAGGCCCTACTATTGAATTATCTCCAATTTTTATTTTATTTTTTTCTCATTGTTTACAAAAATGCCCGAAATATGGCGAAATTTTTTTTTGAACATGAAGGGTTACCGCTGTAAGCCCTGTCAAGTGGACGGATAGCGTGGTTAACCCGAACTGTCATCTACATTAAACGTTTCTAACCACATCTTTGATACTAGCTTTTCATTTATTTTTTCTTAAATAAACCAAAAATTAAATAAATTTTGAATAGTTTATCATGTTTCAATCTATTATTAAAACAGCTCTGCTACTAGGAGGGTGCGATAGTTCCCTCCTCCTACGATCATCTGCGAAATACGCGGAAAGCATGCCGAATCTTGTAAAAGTTTTCACTTTTTCCTGCAATTTATCCCATAAAAGACATATCAATTAGTAGCACTTATTTAAAAGAAAATAGTTTACAAAAGTGAACAAGTGGGAATGAGACTCGACATCGCAGTTAGATAAAAAAATCTGTTATTCAAACTAATTATTTCATTGCATCTTTGATAAATTTATACAGATTATTAAATCATAGGGTTGCAAAGGTATAAAACCCCCAAAATAAAAATTATAAGATAAACCGCTATCAACGATAACTCACTCAATGATATGTGTGAATTTTTTCATTAGCCTTTTTCATATTTAAGATCTCTTAAATTTTTTTTCGACTTTGACAATTTAAATAACTTTCAAAAAATCATAAAACTCATACTACTAGCCAAATTTCAAGTTTCTGACTTTCGTAATATTCAGGACTGACAGATAAAAATTCTCACAATAAGGGTTCCATTTTTTTTTTTGTTCCGAATCCTAAAAATAATAACATCAACTAATTAAGAGATGCGTTTAAAGTTATCAAATGTCAATTATATAACACTAGTATATCATATCACATCTCTTCTATAAACAAATCACTTATCATTTAGAGATTTAGACGATTGATTAATATAGGCTCGGCCTTGTCTAGTTCTGTTGTTTTCTTAACCCATCGTAGAATCATTTCTGTCTTTTCTGATTTTATTTCCATTATTTTAAAGGTGTTAACATGGCATTTATCCTAACAAGATAAAATCCTTTCTTACGTAAAATACAAACATAGCTCACTTTTTTACAGATAAATTAGAAATTAAGTGAACAAACGAATTCATTATTTCCTATATATCACTATGACTTCTAGAGACCGGGATTCCCTTCCTGACTTTCATCTTTTCAAAGACCTACAATATTTTTAATCCTTTAACACAAGTATTTTCGATTCTGATGCTGATAATTAAAAATATGTGATTCGATCATCTCATGACTACTTTCCCCCTCCCAACCATTTTAAGAATCTGATTTTTGCATTGCTAGTTCCCTAAGTTCTTAAAGGCTAAATCTGCAAAATTTGGTCCAAATCAGACAACGGGTTAATTTTTTAATTCCCCTCTCTAATTTTTGGTTTGATTTCAACCAAAATCTAATCAAATCTTATTCTCAATATAAAATATTTAAATAACAAATTTAATTTTAATATCTTCATTGGTTTTTGAGCTAGAGCGTACACAAAATTTGGAAACACACGCACTCACTAACAGATATTTTGACAACATAATTAATATCTCGTAAAATTTTTCTTATAAATATAAGATTTTATTGTAGACCGAAATGCCGTGAATTCTCAAAATATTTTCAATCGTTTTTGAGATATTTCGAAAATACGAAACAAAAAAAAACAATAACATTTTGTTGATTTTAATCTATATATGGGGTGGGGGGTCAGGTTGTCCGAGCTGGCTAAGGCGCTGGTCCCGATTCAGCATCGTTGATGACGATGTTCAAACGGGAGGTCCGGGTTCGAGCCTGGCTAGCATATAAAATTTCGACCGGCTAAAACTCGGCTCCCTTACTAACCATACTAACACTTTACTGATTTGCTGTCTAAATGGGCTTTGTTCCCGGTGACAATAAATAAATAAAAAAAATCTATGTATGGTTTTGGCTGCACACGTTTCAAGCAAAGTTATGAACGAAAACACCCTCAAAAATTCTTGTCTGTCTGTATGTTTGTATGGGTTCCGCTAAAAGTTGCTCACTGTTCACGTAAAAACTGCTGAAGAGACTATTATGAAATTCCCTCCTGGCCAGCAGGAGGGCCGCCGAAAGGGGGCCTTGCAGCTAGTAAATAATAAAATTTAGACTAAAATTTTGAATTTAGAATTTCGGAATAACAAATGTATTTCTTCAATAAAATAAAATAAAATTTTAACATCATCTTTGGAATATCTTAGTATATATTTTTTTGTTTAATACTATTGATATATGAAAGTTTTTTGCGTTGTATCATTATCAAACATCTTTTACATATAATAAATACAATTGAGATAATTTTTTGTTCTATGTATCTATTATTTAGTTAATTATAATACATTTTAATAAAATCATTTAAAAACCATCATTTTTAAATGTCAGTCAGTCCAACTTCAGAGTAATAGTGTTTTGTCATCGCAACTGCTGATTTCATAATAAGTTCTGCTCTAAATAACCGAAATTTCCTTCTAATCTCAGCATCTTATTAGTCGAGAGGCGCTGTTATATTTTTACTTCTATTTCTCACCAGGTTTCTTTAATTTGTATTTTTAATAAAATTATAATTTACTGATTTTTTCTCTTTTTATCGCAATATTAAAGACAAAACTATTTTAAAAATATTATAAAATCAATCAAACGCGAAATTGAATATATTATTTAAATTTAATATGATATATTTAGTTAGATGATTGGAAATGTCTTGAATTATCAAATTATTATTTACGTATATGTATAATTAAATAATGAAATTATATATTCTCTTGGAAAGCTTGCACATTACTAGAAGAAATAATAATATAAAATTTTAATTTAGTGTATATAAATATATATATATAGTGGGGAGGTTTTCATGTCTGTGTCAAACCCTGATCAGCTTCCGCTTTACAGAAGTTGATTACTCAACTGCTTAAGGTAGTTGTTTCGCGATAATACTAACAAAAAGTTAATGCTAGAGTATATAGAACAGTCAATAAGGATTCATAATTCATAAGCCCAAAACTTTTTGCTGTTTATGTACCGATTCTAGCCAATCCCGTGCTCGTTTGACAAATATGGCAACATTTTAAGAGCTTGAGTTTATCATAGAAATTTCAGATAAAGTACATTATAAAGGGAGATTTATAAAACAAAAAGTTCTTAATAAGAGATTGAAAGCTGTTGCAACAATAGGTGATGCGAAAAAATGTCAAAAAATTACTAAAGTTAACACAATTTTTAGGCTAAATAAATGCTTTGTTGCCAGATTGTTTTTAGTGTAATTTTTCATTATTTATTCATTATTATCTCAGAAACTATGTTGTAACTATGAATCAAAATTGTCTTAAAATATGTATTGGTTATTGTTTAATGTTGGTTTAGTTTTTGATAACAATGGTAAGAAGAGTTTCTTAATTATAATTAAATATGTATGTAAACTTTCCGATATTCCATATAGTGCAATGTATAAGAGTCTGAAAAACTCTATCTTTGGAATTTAATATCTCCGCAACTATCTATATTGTTCATAAATTTCGTTTTGCCACCAATTGATGCAGAAGTATTTAAATTATAATCTGTCTCAATTTCAAAAAAAATCCTAAGAAAATCCATTTGGTGGAACAACTACCTTAACGACTTCAATATTTACGAGAATATTTTAAGACTAAGACGAAAATATTCTAGAACTGCCATTGATTTTATTTATTTACGCGAGTGACTTTTTGATGCTTTACGTATTTCCTATAATCAAAAGAACAGAGCTCTATATAAATAATTACCTTGAGTAATAGTTTCATAATTTCTCAGTTCTGAAGGCCTTGCTTTGTTGTTCGCCTTGAAAAGGGCTTTTTAAAATATGATTAAATCTGAGTGTATGAAAAAAGTTCTTAGGCTAGAGGAGGAAGACTCTCTCCCTTATAGGTATAGCAGGATATGAGAGAGGTCACTGAATCACTGATGCGCACGACACCAAAAAGATGCATTAGGCAAAAAACATAGAGGGGGATTTAAATCTGCAAGAGTAACCCCAAGAAAATCCCTACACTATATAAAGGTTAAAGTAGAGTGAAAAAAAGTTATATTTTACAAAAGTTATTTTATCAGTCAAGTCAGTGACCCAAAAGTGGACATACTCCTTAAAGTGGACACTTTAAAACATTTGTGTTTAAAATAAGGGCCATTATTCTGTCTGCTGCAATTCCATCGCCTTCTGAACAGTAAAGAGTGGCAAACATAACATACATAATTTGGGGTATATTTGCCCTTATTTTATTTAAATACAAATGTCTTAAGGTGTCCACTTTTGGGTCACTTACTTTATGTGTCAATAGTTGTGAGGTAGTAGTAGGGGGGCATCCATAAATTACGTCACACAGAAGGGGGAGGGGGCATCTCAGATTTGTGACCTGGGGATCTTAAAAATTGTGATGTCACAAAAGTCAAATTAAAAAAATTTTAAAATTAAACTTAAAATATATTAAATCCCTTTAGTTGGGATTAATTACAATTATTAAATATATTAAATTACACTTATTAAATTATAGAGGTGGAGTCGGGTTGTCCGAGCTGGCTAAAGCGCTGGCTCTGCTTCAGCATCGTTGATGACGATGTTCAAGCGGGAGACCCAGGTCCCTCACTAACCCTACTAACACTTTACTGATGTGCTGTCTAAAATGGATTTGTTCCCGGTGACAATAAATAAATAAAAAAAAAAGTTATTGGGTATAAAAGTGATAGTGTGACGTCACAATAAAAGGGGGGCTAAATGATAATGTGACACTTGGGGAGGTGGGGGGTCTAAAAATTTTGAAATTCGTATGCCTTAATTTATGGACTGCCCTTAGACAATATGTAATTTTTTTAGGTACTTGTCCTCATTTGCCGAAATGAACCTGAAATCTGAAATTTTTCGATCAGTATCAGATAGTTGGAATTGAATATACAATACATAGTTTAAGTTACGTTAGCCGATTTCATTGTATGTTATTAGTGGCTTAGATCAGTATATCTCAAACTTTTTGTTCCGCGACCCCCTTTTTCACTTAACAATTTCAAAGGACCCCTCAAAGTATTAATAAGTGTAGAAAAACATCCCGGAGTGGTGGGTTTAATTTAAAGTCTGAAGGAGTTAATATCTTTTGTTTATTAATTGAATTGAAACACTCGTAATTTTTTTTATTCACTTGAGAAACACTTGTAGATGTAGGTTAAGTTTAAATTAAATCAGCTATAGACACAACTTTTAGGATCGCAGGTAGATTTCTCGATCATCCATTTCTTTTCTGATTTAATCAATTTGTTTGATTTAAAAAATAAATGGTTTTCCCATCTTTAAGACACCTGATAAAAATGATAAGAATAATCTCTTTCGCAGGGAAAATAATTAAAATATCGTTAATATAAATTAGAAACACAATAAGCTAATGTGGGTCGCTTAAAATGGTTGTTCTAAAAACTATGTCGAGTTGCTAAATATTTTGGGAAGTACTGGTTGAGGAAACATATTACGTAATTATTAATTTTTATTTCAATTTTTTTAATGTAAATCAATTACATATAAATTTTAAAGCATTTTTTTATTATAAGTATGCAAGAAGATGCACATCTAAGAATCGGAATTGACTCTCGTGTCTTAGGGGCAGTTGTATGTCGGTTGGTAAACTCTTTTTAAACGTTGACAAAGGGTAAAACCTTAAAATTCACCTTGTGCCCGCTGGTATGGCCAATCAGATGAAAGTGCCTGTCATCTGATTGGCCATTCCACCGGGCACAAGGTGAATTTTAATATTTTACCTTTTGTCAACGTTTAAAAAAAGTTTACCAACCGACATACAACTGGCCCTTAGAAAGAAGAGGGCAATATGAAGAGGTGTGCTCGGAGTCGAAGTTACTTCTGGAGCCGGGTCTTGAAGGATTGAAGATTGAGGATTCTGAAAAGATGGAATCGATACGGGATTTCGTGCATTCGTGAAATGCTAAATTACTTATTTATTCTCCATCATAATAAGTTTTTAATTGAGTCTAAACCAAGGTTACAAATTCTGAACGTTTAAATAATTAATCAGTTTTTAATAATTATTTCAAAAATATAAATAAAACATCAATGCATCCTTATTGTTAAGTATTTATTTTTTTATAATTGATATTTTAAATGACAAGGTCATTGTAGAGAAGTGTCCTTAAGACATCCAGTACACTCCTTGGCTCAAGGTCGGTGAGTAACTCGGTGGGTTTCTTAAATGATTTTTTTTTTGCTCGTTAGATCAGTCCAATCTTGCATTACTTTCATTTGTTTTTTTTCCGGTTGGTTAGAAGAAAGGCGATGTTGAAAACATCTTTTTGTCAAGTCTATTTTTCAAATATTATTATTATTATTAGTTGCTTATGGACCATTAGGGCCAGTTGTATGTCGGTTGGTAAACTCTTTTTAAACGTTGACAAAGGGTTAAACCTTGGAATTCACCTTGTGGCGGGTGGGATGGCCAATCAGTGCAGACACTTTCATCTGATTGGTCATCCCACCCGGCACAAGGCGAATTCTAAGGTTTTACCCTTTGTCAACGTTTAAAAAGAGTTTGCCAACCGATATACAACTGACCCTAAGGATCACACAAAGCCGCCTCAAGAGAATTTTGGACCAAGATTCTTCCTTAACGCCGCAATGATGTCATCTTCTCCATCAGACGTTTTTTGTATGTTCTTAAGTTTGCAGAGTGTCCATGGATTTCTTCCCGTGATAGTGGGTTCTGGACAGTTGAGAAGGTCATTGAATCTGGCCTGGCTAGATCAGTGTGTTGATGTTGAAAGTATCTGACCAAAAACATAAATGTGAAAAGGGGGCCATGTTCGGTGCAAACGGCTTCGCCGACAAAAGAGTTGAATCTAAACGAGTGCCAAGTTCCATAGCAGTTGCTTAAATCATAGCTATAGGGATGAACAACGATCTTCAATTGATTTAAAAGAGTTATAAATTTAATATCAAAGAACCTAACAAATTTTCTTTTAAATCAATTGAAGATCGTTGATCATCCCTATAGCTATGATTTAACCCTTTTATTTATCTAAATAATAACATATTTCTCATAAAATATCTGTTAAAAACCCGGTCGGTTTTTCATAAATTTCACCCCTTCATTTCGGACTCCGAAGAAAGGAAAGTTTCGGTTTTTCAATTTACTCCTTTATTAATGTGCCAAGTATGCCAAATTTCAGAATTCTAGCTTGATTGTATTTTCCTTATTTGTTAATTAAGCCTATAATCTATTTCACCCCTTCATTTTAGGTCCTGAAAAAGGGAAAGTTTCGCTTTTTCGATTTTTCTCTTTAATTGTAGCCCAAACTCTACTAGTATGCGAAATTTCAGCATTCTAGGATCAGTGGAAGTACTTTAGGTTTTTAATATGTCAGTCAGTGTTAAAAATGGCATTTTTCAGAGCTTAATAACTCAAGAACTATATTAGATTTATTCATGAAATTTGGGATTCTAGGTGTTCTAGTGGGTCTTATTAGGCATTCAAAATTTCAAGTACCTAAGTCTCATAGTTTTTGAGTTATGGGAGGGGGGGGGGCGAAAGTAGCTTGAAATGGTTCGCGTAAATATACACATGGCCGGTGCGTCGCCCGTTTTTCCGAACTTTGCTGACACACTGATTGCCGTGTGTCTAGATTGATGTAAGAATGGATTTTAGATGTTAATTTTCCATGTGATTTCTTCTCTTAAGTTCATGGTCGTAGTTCGTAGTCGAGCCATAGTTGCTTGTTATTGAAGTAGTCAGACACACGCGTCGGGTTTATTTCGAACCAGGAATTGTCAGTTCCTTTAAATATATTATATCCCACATTATTTTCTTATTTATTAAATGTCTATATTAAAAATTATAAGGAATGTAGTATTTTTCGGGTTAAACTATTGTGTAAATAGAAAATTAACTAATATTGTCAATTAGTGTACGATGTTTTGATAGTTATTTATCAACTTTAGCATGTCTAGTTGTAGCTAGCTGAGAATCGATAAGAGTTGCACAATTTTGTATAGATGCATGGGATAAAAGATTTCTGGCCAATGACTCACCTGGTCTTAACGAAGCTCGCTACTTTTTCAATAGGCATAAAATAACTGAAACGTGGTATAGTCAATAGAATCTTTTAACTTTATTGCTTGTAAAATCTTTTTATATATGATTTATTATTATTATTCTTTTTGTATTAGAAGGGCAACGGATTTATATATAGCTTTGCACGTCTATTCCGATGCTACGGGTTGCTGACCCCATAGTTGAAGTAATAACAAAATCACATTATTTTAAGAGATGGAATTTTCGTTGGAATCATTGAAAATGATTTGTTTTCGTCATGATCAGAAATCACTTCACTTTAGTTTATTTTTCAAAATAAATCCTAGAAAATTATTGTTGTTTCGAGTAAAATATTTTCAGAAAAAATATTCTAATTTTTCAAATAATAACACTTTTTTGAAAATTTATTTATTTTTTAAATGATTAGTGATTATATAAGCGCAAAGAAATATTGCCCTAGATAGTAGATCTTTATTTGACAACCTTTCTCCGCCTGTTGACGTCAGAGTTGAATCGATCTTGTTTTAATTCTATACTTTTTCTAATCAATAGAATAACCTAAAGAAGATTTCCATGCAGTGGCGGATTATAAGCAAGGCGCACTAAGCGCGCGCCTAGGGCCCCGTCGAATATGGGGGCCCCCAAAATTGATTATCATATTAATTTTGATCGTGATATAAAATTTCATTTCATTTTTATAAAAAATTTATCAATTGACTTATGAAATTCAATCATTATTTTAATGTTTCCTGTAACATTATATTTCCTCTCATATTAGGTGTAGCTATCAATTTTATGTAAAAAGACAAATAACATAATTCAATAGTCATTTTTGTTCCAAATATTATTAGATATTATTTTTCAACGATAATTGACAACATTAGTAGAAGTATTAATTTAAATATTTATATAAAAAAAGACCTTATAATAATAAAGGAAAAATTAAATATCTATTGAGAAGTCTTTTAGATTAATACTTTGTTGATCATTTTCCATTAAAAAATCTTTTAAAATTTCTTTTGTATTTTTTTAATAAATTTAAAAAAAAATTGAAGATATTTTAAATAGAGCTCTAAGTTAGTTTTTAAAGTGAACTGGTTAACGTGATATACCTATATACGTCGAAATTATTTTAAAAATTTTGATGACATTGCCAATATCGAATGCTTCAGTGGAGCGTTCTTTTTCTGCTTTAAAAAGATTAAAAAACTACGTTAGAAACAAAATTTCAGAAAAATGGTTAAATTATTTATCTACTATTTATATTGAAGACGAACTATTAAATAGTTTGAATTGCGAGGTTATTATTGAGAAATTTGCTGAAGAAAAATCTAGAAAAAAAACACATATAATTATCCACAAAGAGAAACAAAGAGGTTGTCCTCTGCTTGATGCAAATAAACATACACATATATATATCGAAATGATATATCTGTATATATATTATTTATTTGTTTGAGACTATAGTTTCGAAGGCTTGGCCCTCATCATCAGTCTTTTTAATTATAAATATTATTTTTTCATTAGATCAGCATCGCGTAGAATTTCTACCTGGCTATTCAGCTTAGAAGGAAGGAAATTTTTTTCAATTTTTTTCAATATCCACGCGATGCTGATCTAATGAAAAAATAATATTTATAATTAAAAAGACTGATGATGAAGGCCAAGCCTTCGAAACTATAGTTTCAAACAAATAAAATAATATATATATACAGATATATCATTTCGATATATATGTGTGTATGTTTGTTTGCATCAAGCAGAGGACAACCTCTTTGTTTCTCTTTGTGAATCAACACCTCTGCTACTATCGGCAAAACAAAAACTTTTCAATTACATATAATTATAATGTTAATAATTATTATATTATAATATATAGTATTATAAATTGTTGAAACATAAAAATTAAGATTAATAAATTACATGTAAGTAATTAAAATTAGGCTTTATATTCTATAATACCTATTAATTAATTTCCAAAGACATTTTTGTTATTCGGGAACTAATTTTTTTGCGCCTAGGGCCTTATATTGTCTTAATCCGCCACTGTTTCCATGCAATGTTCTTTGTTTTTTTTTATTAAATTTCATAAATTCTTAATGAATTTTAGTTTAATCTGCAAAACATTGATTATATCTAAAACTTTGAAATATAAATTTGAATACATCTAACGAAGAATTTGAAACCTTTGTTTGTATTTTGAATGCAATATTTCATTCACACAATTCCTAGTCTATATGGTTTCAGCTGAAGCATTTTTGCTTTATAAAATGGAATTAAACTATTTGGAAAATACCATAGTTTGAATTACCAAGAAAATGTAATTAATTTTTCTACTCACCCTAACTCGTTGACAAAAATTTCATCTGTAAATAAATAATCTCATTAAATCCATAATACAGATTAAACGGGGATCTAATTGGATTATCTTGTATCAGTTGCTTTTTCAGCAGTCTTCAAAATAAGCAGAGATTTATAATCCACTGTAACAAATCTTTTAATTTGTTTGAAATTGAAAGTTTTTGTGCCGAGGGTAGCAGAATTTTTATATATTGAAGGAGGCAATAAAAGAGTGTGTCTTCTGCTGGAATTATTCCTGTGAATCAATTGTAATAGACTGATGAAGAGGGCAAAGCCATCGAAACTATAGTCTCGTTATAAATACAATTTATAATTCCAGCAGAAGACACACTCTTTATTGTCTCCTTCAATTTTAATTTGTTAATAGACAAAACAGAGAATTTTTATTAAATTTTTCAATTTAAACATTAAATAGGGAAACTGTTTAACATTTTATGAAGATTTTTTCTCTTTTTTTTTGACTTTTCGGCCCTTCTAACCAATTTACGATACTATTATTAAATTATGACTTCTATGTAGGCATCAGATTTTCAGCCGGTTGCCTCATTTTTTCTCTTTGATATTACACAAATGGGATCAAGAGAGTAACATTTAGAAAGGAAGTACCTACTAGGTGGCTGATAAGTTGCTTGTCAATTTTTTTTTAATATTTGAATAAATTTAAGGCTATTAAATAAATATTAATAGAAATGTTAATTAATATTTAATTAATTATTCATGTTTAACTATAAAAAGGATTAACTTATAGTTTTTAAATAAATTTAGAAAAAATAATTCTTCGTTAGGGGCTCCTTTCTATTCACTCATTAGTGAATAGGAGACTTTTAACTCTGTCTTTATTAATTATTATTATTATTATTTCTATTTTCAAAGCTTTTAATCTGCTCTGTTCTGCTTTTCACTTTATAATTCTATTAATACAGCTGAATACTTCAAATCAATTTCAAAATAAAATCTTTATATTCAGTAAAGTGGACTTCAATAAACTTTGAGCAAATATATATTTTTACTTTTTGTCTTCTTTAAATAATAATATTCAAAACCCATAGTTGACGTCTTCAAGAGATATTGTAGAATCGAAAAAGAATTTCGTTTATAATCCATAAGTCAGTTTACTTGTAACAGCAAAAATTTCAATTAAAAGAACAATTAAATTTTTCGGCCAATATATAACACTTGTATCGTTTAATTTCAACATTTTGAACTTTTATTAGATATTTTTCAAGGTTTTGATTTTATTTATCTTAGTTTTTAACCGACTTCAAAAAAGGAGGAGTTTCTCAATTCGACTGATTTTTTTTTGTATCTATGTTACCTGATATCTTCGCCAATTGTGAACCGATTTTGATGTTTTTTTGCATTGGGTTCAGTCTAGTTTCCGATTGGTAAAAATATAAATTTCATTGCTATTGGATCTTTTTTGTTATGTTTGTTCAGGCATAACTTCTTTGTTTATGAACCGATTTTAATTATTCTTTCTGCGTTTGGATCAGTATAGCTCCAAGATAGTCAAGATACTTAACTATTTATTTATTTATTTTATGTATGTTCATCGAGAACTTTTTGCCACCTGGACCGATTTCGATGATTCTTTTTTTATTGGAAAGGGGGTACTTTAGGGGTGGTCCCATATTAATATGGTCAAGTTCTGATGATATGATCAATGATGAAATAACGTAAATCTCCAATTCTTATGAGCAAATAATCGAAATTATAATAAATAAAATCTTTTATAAAAAAATCTTAAAACATTCAATTAAAACCCGCAAACGTTTCGAGAGAATTTCTATATTTATGAATTGAATTTTATTATCATTTTCTGATTCATTCGCCCGACGCTCTCTCTTACGAGATGTTTGCAAGGTATTATGTTAAGCACTAAAAGGTATAAAATATTTAAGGTCAGGTGGGGTAACTGGGCCAGCTTCTTTTGTTTTTCCAAGGATAGTACTCCATATTTTTGGCTATAACTAAGCTTCCTCACAATTTATAGATCTCGTGACTATATTAATTGAAAGATGAAATTTTCTTCAAATAATCATGATACTTTCAACTATTGATTATTCAAAATTTTGGAATTATCTTAAGTTGAATGTAAAGTTTTGCGGTTGGCCCAGTTAAACGTTTGCGTTTGCGTTTGCGTTGTGGGGTAATTGGACCAGCCCAGCCTATTTGCTGTTTTTTTAATTTTTAACATCTTTTGAGCAGTTGGACATGTTCCCCTATCCCTCAAGGCCCTGGCCGTATGTAGAATTAGTCTCATTTGTATATGGATTAAAAATAATCAAAGATGTAAGCGATTCGGGGTAATTGGGCCCTGACTAGGCTGGCCCAGTTGCACCAAGACCTCTATTTTTTTTATTCTATTGAATTTTTAAGGTAGATAAGTTTAAAACGCCAAGTATGATTTTTAAAATCGATTTTTATTACAGAAAATACAAAAAAAAGTATCATAAATCAAACAACTAAACAAAATAATTTCATTTTACCCATTGAAATAAAGTTAAATAAGTTCCTTATGCTTAAGAAAGCCTTAATTAAGTCTCAATATTTTCAAGGAACTGGGTAAGGTAAGAAGTAAGCACATAACTAGGTAAATACGTAAATAAGTAATTAACTTAACTAAGTACTTAAGTATAAAATAAACTTAAAGAAATTTCTCTAATTCAGGAACACTGAAAATTTCCCACCAATATGAAAAAGTGAATTACGCTAAAGAAATGCGGTAAAATTAAAAAGCTCTGGGGTTACAGGACCCCTGGCCCAGTTGCCCCCGGCCCCAGTTACCCCACCTGACCTTATCTAATTTAGTTACAACTAAACGACGAAATATTAACATGATATCACTTTTTGAAGTCGGTGCCAAACAAACTATATAAGCGAGAGTACCCGCCAATCGTACTAACTAAGATCCGTCGAGTTCGATTCATAAAATGTATTTGTTTGGCACCGACTTCAAAAAGTGATTTCATGTAAATATTTCATCGTTTAGTTGTAACTAAATTAGATAATTATTTTATACCTTTTAGTGCATTTTATTTTTGAGTTTTTATTATTTTATTTGTTGCATTTAATTTTTTTGAAGTCGGTTTTATTTAAAAAAAATTATGGGAGAAACAATTCAGAAATAATTGTTGAGCCTTGTGGATCGACTCAAAAATTTGAATTGTTGAGGATCTATCGGGCTTCTACTTTCTAAAAATTGTTATTTCGAAGCTTTCAATATCTTCAGGGCATTGATCCTTATTCACCTTGCAAATTTTACTTACGATCCAGAAGTCTCAACAATACATTTATTGATAAAAATGTAAAATGATTTTTTGTCCGAAATTTCTTATCATATTTGTCAAACAATGGTGAATCATATTATTTATTATTCATTTAATTATTATTCCTTCTAGATAACGGAGAACGTTGTAGAGCATGTGATTTAATTGTTATTAGTTGTCGCTTACTGAATAGTAACACCTTCGCAGGAAGAATAACAACAAATACTTTTTCTTATGACAACTTTCATTCGTTTAATTTCCACATTAATGACGTTATTCGTTGGCAGTGATCCTATAGAATTTCTCTCATACATCAAGTGCGTTTATAAAATTCTTAGCTAATTGCAAGAGCTAATAATGGTTAATTTCTTTTCTTTTTCGCTTTGACAACTTAGAGATATCTATATAGAAAATTGATTAAAATATTTGATTAATTACATGACTTTTCGTCTTGGAGCAATATTCAAGTTGTTTTGAAAATAAATCAAGCCTTTGATTTCATATTATAATACAAGCAAGCAATGAGAATATGTATATAATATGCTTTTTTTCATTTACTTATTATTGATTATATAATAGATAAATATATCTTCAGTTTGGAGATCAAGATAAATAGATCAAGAGCCCACGACGGCCAGACCTTCGTTATTTTATAAAAGCTGAAAGTTTTTCTGTGCATGTCCCCTATACAGGTAAGAACGACCAGCGACTATAGAGTTTGGGTTGTGGTTACTTTGGCAGGTAACAGGTAATAAAGGTGTATAAAATAGTACTTTAAATTCGTTAAAGTATAATGCTCAATTATTTTATATTTTCTTCGGGATAACTTTAGAAATCTCGTCATCCATTGCCGGACACTTATGACAGTTGCTACCCCCTGCCAGACACCCCTAAACTTTCTTTTTGATTTTAAGTCGATTCTTCCACGTTTTGAGTATAGGTTGCCATTAATAGTCAAAACAACAAAAATGGAATGCAATAAGGTTATTCCTCTAGTATTAGATAAGAATCGATGGTTATTTTTGATTTTAAGAAGATTCCTCCATGTCTTCACCAATGGTTATCAATAATAACCGAAATGTCAAAAATCTATGTAAAAACCATTAAAACTGTCCGCCTATTGAGGTAACATTTTTTTATAGGTCGCCAAGTAATATATATAAAATTTATCTTTTATATTATAACGAAAGTATAATTATAATTTATTAAAGTTTAGGGGTGTATGGCAGGGGGTAGCAACTGTCATAAGTGTCCGGCAATGGATGACGAGATTTCTAAAGTTATCCCGAAGAAAATATAAAGAAATTGAGATTTATACTTTAACGAATTTAAAGTACTATTTTATACACCTTTATTACCTGTTACCTGCCAAAGTAACCACAACCCAAACTCTATAGTCGCTGGTCGTTCTTACCTGTATATGGGACATGCACAGAAGAAATTTCAGCTTTTATAAAATAACGAAGGTCTGGCCGTCGTGGGCTCTTGGGCTAAAATAAAACATATCTAGCTTTTACTAAAAACTAATTGACCTAAGTCTGATTTTTTTCTTTTTTAATAAAAGTTCGTTGAATTTTTGGCCTTTTCTCTTCAGTTACATTTTTGTTTCATAAAATATTTTGAATATTTAAAAAGAACCGTGTTTGGTGGCCCTATTTTATTTTAACGAATTGGCTAAGGGGCCAGTTATGGGAAAATAAAAAGTTGAAATAAAAAGCCAACTTCTATTTGATACTTTATTTTGGGAAGACGTAATCGATATCTTACAACATTTCGAGCTCTACGCCGCTGCTCTTCTGCACGTCAACTGTAAAAGATTATTACATGTTTTAAATTTTTGTTTTAACACTTATAATAAATTTTTAAAGGGTGAATTGAGGATTTTATACTACTCACCCAAGTGACAAAAACACGCAAAATTTATCTCCAGCAGACGTTTTACATTAGGAATCATTACACTGGTAAGCAAGTTATTTCAACTGAACAATTTCAAATACTGTCTTTTCATTCTGCCTTCATTTTACATATATAGAACCCAAATTCCCCACTCCACCTGAGATCAATGTACTATATAGGTTATTTATAAAATCAACATATCGCACAAAAGATCGATAATTGATATAAAATTTATTACATTACGTCTGGCCAAAATAAAGTATCAAATAGAAGTTGGCTTTTATTTCAACTTTTTATTTTCCTATAACTGGCCCCTTGGCCAATTCGTTAAAATATTATGAATCTTAAATAAATTATTTAATTAGTGTAAAGATTTAAGCATCTTTTTTGAGTTTTTTTTTTGAAAAAAAGATGGAATTTTTTCAAAAATCAACCCAATTATATAATATTTCGAAGTGAATTTAATTTTATTAAGGAAACAAATCAAAGATTTTAGTAGAAAGGAGTTAAAAGGAGTGAAAAATTTGCTGCTTTATTTCTTATATATTTTGCATATCGGAGAGAGATTTGTCTTAAGGGTTTGGCTAACGGCCCGGAAAGCTAGTTAGCGCTTGGGTTCGATTCCCAAGGGGACGAAACTCTCTGATATGCAATGTAAAAATATTTCTACTAAAATCTTTGATTTGTTTCCTTAATAAAATTAAATTCACTTCGTAAATTATTTAAATTTAATTAAAACTTTTTATGATTATACGTACATATACCTACTTAATTAGAAATCGATTACTCTTTGGAGGCCCTAATATTAAATTCCCTCAAAAAAATTTTTTTTCCTCCTTGTGCATAAAAATGTCTGGGGGGAAAAATCATTATCAACCATGATTTTTTTCTGACCGAAAGTTTGAATTCCAATGGACACAATAACAAAAACGTAAAGTTATGGAAAGTTATTTTTGGTCTCAACATGTTTGTATTTCCAATTCAATAAAATAATTAGGGGACCCTGACTTTAGAACTTTCTGCTCAAAAATGTAAAAAATATATTTTTTGAAGGATTTTATAGTTATTTTAAGCCGTTTTTATGTTAAAAGCATGTTTTTTCAATTTTACATTTTAAAACTATTAAATAGCTTATTTATTTTAAAATCCGCCATTAGGGTTCAGTACAAATATGATTATATGATAATATTATGAAATTAAATTAAAAAAAAAATAAAAAATAATTTTTGAGTAGTTATTATATGTACAATTATTACTAGTACCAATAGTTCTAGCCCTATCTCGCACATTTCGATACCTCACCCTTGAAAATTCGCAGAAGCGTACTGAGTCTTGGAAAAGTTCTCACCCATTCCTCCCATTTATTAGTTTCTTTATAATTATAACTGAATTAATTTTTTCTTTCTCTTTCGATTTCATTTCATATTTGGCTTGTCAACCATTTTCACCTGAAGATAAGATTTCTCTTATCTTATTTTTGGATAATGTTTTAGATAATATTAAACATCCTATATATCGATGACTCATACAACACCTACGGGTACTTATGTATTATGATTTATTTATTATTATTTATCAATATTTTAAATTAAAAAATGATAAAAATTGCCTTAATTACTTATATAGATTAGAGAATTATTATATACATATAATAATTCTCTGCCAATAAAAATTCTTTTAAATTAATTTGAATAATAAAGAAAATTTAAATAATAAAGAAAGGGATAAATTTCTTTGTATTACTAGGAGTATTTCTGGTTGCCGACTGACTAGGAGCCCACTTTCAACTAAGGGCTAAATTAGCTATAAAGTCTTAACGCTTGTATCTTCGCATATTTTTATGATGTATCCTATCTACATATCAATGAATAATAATCTTTTGAAAAATCTTTAAATTGAATGGAATATTTTTAATAGTCATCTCCTTAAACTTCATAATTAAATTACATGTAAAGACCTCTTGATCCTTAAAGATACATAATAATTAGAGATCGGATTCCTATGCAATTGCATATTTTGTTTGCCGCCACATACGACCCAGGAGATCAATTATCTATCCGAATCATGCATCTAGGATACTGTGGGTTAAATTTTATACTGCATATTTTTGCATATTTGAGTAATATTGCATATTTGAAGGATGTTGCATAAAATTGCATATTTCGCGCCAAATACAGAGATTTTAAAAGTAATTTTTCTGAGAAAGAATAAAAAAAGATTAAATAAAACTGGAGGACACTAATTTAAATTCGAAGAAAACTGAAATAGGCTTCAACGACACGAAGTGTAATGTTAGACTACGAAGTAGGAAGCTGGAATACAAAGGATGTAAACAAGATACAAAACAACAACCCACTCATTTTTCTTATTTATTCAGTTGTACTAGATACTATATTCTACACGAAAATTACGAAAAGTTTGCAATATTTTTCTTCTAAAGTAAAAGTGGGGGGTTTAAGTTCCTTTAAATTCGCCCCCAGTACGTCTGTGGATGTGGAGCGCTCTTTTTCATCGTATAAATCAATTTTAAGTGACCGTAGACATAATAACCTGAAGATAATTTAGAAAAATACTTGTAAACATAAATTATTCACAATTACAATCCAATTTTAATTATTTTTGAGATCCTTTCTTAATTATTTAATTAGTTCTTTATTTTTATTTTTATTTTTTTAATGGCCTTCGGGAACTATATCTCATTTTGGCTATTGAGTGTTCGGGTGTGTGTGGAAGTGCGTGTAAATTATTGTAGGGATCAGATTATAGTCGGTCAAATATTTGCATTATTTTATTAGTTTATTATTTATACGTCAAAAAGAAAGCTTGTTAATATTATAAAAAATTGTGTATCTGAAATTAAACTAACCCCCTCCCCCAGTATTTTTGGATCACATTTTTGAAACATGATTATATTTATTGTGTTGATTTTATTCAAGTGCACCTGATGTTTCTTTGAGATTAAAGATCTAATATATTAAATGAAATGAGAATTTTGTCCAATGTTTTACGCAATAAAAGTACATATTTGACACTTGGTGTCTATCTATAGCTTACTTTATCTTTTATTCTTTTCATAGCACTCTTCAAATATATATTCTTTTTGTCTTCAATTTTAATTTTTTAGACGAAAAAAAAATTTGTTTTGCCATCTTTTGCTGCATATATTTGCATATTTCAACTTATTCTGCATATTCTTGCATATTTCAGCATTTTAACTGCATATTTTATGGGATATTTTGGCAGTTATTACTGCATATAAATCCGGTCTCTATTAATAATCTATGAATAGATTTTTATTAATACAATTTTATTTAAAAAAAGTAAAATTATGCCATTGAATAAATCATTATTATTACACAATAGAAATACCATGATATCAATACGTGGGATTTACCTAAACTAGTAGAATTTTATATCAATATATGTTTTAAATTTTTATGATTTTGATAAATGATTTTCGTAGTATTATCTTCTAACAAAATCTGTATTATTTTGCATAATTTTTGTTTAGCTTCTAGTCCAGTCAACGAACTCTCAAAAAGGAGGTATAGAAAACATTTTATAGGAGAGAATTTTTTTCTTATGGAATGTGTTTGGGCTAGTTATGAGGTAAAAATACCAAAGGTCCTCAGTCCTAGCTACCGGGCTTAGGGGTGAAAGGGGGTTAAAAATGTCCCGTTTTGCAAAAAATCTCAGTTTGTTCTTGATAAAATGAAAAGCACTCATCTTAGAAACTTGATTTCCTTCTCATTCTCTAAGAAATTTTATTGACTTAAACGTTTACTTGGACCACTTTTTTGATAAAACTTTTAGATTTATAGATATCAGAAATTTTCCGGACAGGAAATGATCAATTTTTTCAAAAAATCTCAGGTTTTCCTTCATAAAATGAAAACCACTCATCCTAGAAACTTGATTTCTGTCATTCTCTAGGGGATTTTGTTGACTTGAACGTTTACTTGGAACTCTTTTTTGACAAAACTCTTAGATTGGAACTCTTTTTTGACAAAACTCTTAGATTTATAGATATCCAGAATTTTCCGGACAGGATCCATTCCGAATCCTCAAAGATGTCATGCAAAATGCTGGATATCTTTAAATCTAAGAATTTTATGAACGATATTCCTGGGCAAATATCTCAAAAACCATAAGGAATAGAGAAAAATTAAATAGATGCAATCTTGTAAGAAATATTATAAGATTTTATTTTGCTAAGAGTAACTTTTTCTCTACGATCCACTGTTTTTGAGATATAAGCAAAAAACCAAAAAAAGGGACATTTCCACCCCCCACCTTCCACCCCTAAGCCCGGTAGCTAGGACTAGGGACTTTTAGTATTTTTACCTCCTAACTAGCCCAAACACATTACATAAGAAAAAAATTCTCTCCTATAAAATGTTTTCTATAACCCATTCGTTGACTGGACTATATTCCTTGTGAATAATAACTCATTTTTCCACATATTTCTAAAATTGTTTTAGTACCGTGTTGTTTCAATGGATAAAACAATTTATTGATTGTCTATGTGTTTGTTATATCGCAATTTTAATTAAATTTTGTTTTACTCTTATCAAATAACACTCGAGATTCGATTTTTAGTATTTAATTTTTTTTATTTTCATCACAAATAATAAGAAATTATGACGAGAAAAAGCGTGTACAAAAAAATCACAATTGGGGAGCTTTAGTGATTTTGTCAAACAAGTTTTCTCTCCTCAAAATTTCTCAAAAACCATGTATGATTTAAATAAATAAAATATATCTCTAAATTAAACCTCTAGTGATTTTATACTTTAAAACAAATTTAAAAAAATAAAGTAGATTTCATACGTGTATTGAAACACTTCCATATTAATAAATATCCTATTCAATGAAAAAATAAATTAAGTTTATTTAATTAAATAAGGTAGGCAAATGTAAATTTCCGTATATGTATATATATATTCCTATTGTGTTAGTATATTATTAGTTAGATTATTAAATCAATTGTTAATTGACTAGGAGTGTAAGTTTCCCTGAATGTGCCATAAATGCGGGTCAGCATAATATTCATCAATGATTAAACTTTTCATGAAGGTCGATTTTGTCAAATGTATTAAGTGAAAAATCAATCCAGGTTTTATTATTTTTACTTTACCATACAGGGACGGTATGGTCAAGTAATGTATCGTGCATGAAAAAAGTGTTTTTTCCTTCTTTTTTCGAAATATCTCAAAAAACGGCTGAAACTATTTTGATTAAAAAAATTGAGCAAAACCATGGCACTTCGATCTACCAAAAAGCTCTAATAAGTGAACATCGAAAAAATTATATTTTTCGAGATAATAATTGTTTTGTCAAAATGTCTGTTAGTCTGTCTGGTTGTCTGTTAGTCTGTGCGTTACCAATTGTTTGTGGACGAGCTATCTCAAAAACTAGTGTGAATATCAAAACCAAATTTCACACGTAGTTTTGGCCCAATTAAAAATTAAAAATCTAGGCTGTTTGAGCAAACTCAACCAAATTTTGTATACAAAATCAGTGGACCCCCAGAAGTCTAAAAATTCAAAAACTAACCGCCCAATGGGGGGGGGGGGGTCAAAAAATGAAAATTTTGGCCATTTAACAAACTCAACCAAATTTTGTATACTATAATCAGTGGGACATCAGAAGTATAAAAATGCAACGCCCCCCTACATGATTATAAATAATTTTAGGTGGCCAGGTTGTATGGTAAAGTCAAGTGGATGGCCACATCAGATCACATCAGCTTATTAACCTAGTTGTATAAATGTTAGACAATTTTCTTAGCTAATAGAACCAAACTATATTGTAATTTTTTTCACCTTTGTTTTGTACCATTTATCATTAATTAATTTTCTTTTATCTATATTTAGTTATGTTTCACTCATGGGTCAATAACATTTATGTTTCAAATTGAGTTTTTTCTTTCTTCAATTGTACCATCATTTTTACACTTTGAATTATAGAATCATTAATTGCGTGGCTTTATGGGCATAGTTCTCTAAAGCCAAAAAAAAAAAAAAAAATGTTTCTAATTGTAGGCGAGTGAAACGAAACAAAAAAGTTGACTCGTGTTCGTCTTCATGGTAAACCGTTGTCCAGTGACAACGATTCACCATGGGTGTATGTTTACCAAAAGTGTATTTGGGGGAGGTGGTCTATCGAATGACTCAGCTGGAGAAGATTCAGCACAGCCTACACCTACACTCTCTGCACTTTGTTTCCATCAGATATTCGCGAATGGGTTATATGTTTATGGGATTTTTCCAAGTGGAGTGTGATCTCATAGCTACTAATCTCCCTCTTCTCTCACTCTCTCTCTGTAATGTCAATGGCTGAATGAGTCACCAAGGTAAATGCAAAATATTAATCGAATATGAAATCATAACCATTAAGTGTTAAGAAAATGAAGGGCAAAGGTGTGGTACGCTTTCAATTAAAGGTGGAGTTTTATAAGATAATATATATATTACACTGCCCAACAATGAAAATGTCTCGGGCTCAAAAATAGCTGATTCTTATGTATTTCCACCTGCTGAATTCAAAAATCACCATAAAAATTACCGATTAGCTCTTGTTTTGGAGATATTATCGGTCAAAACGACGAAAAAGGCCATTTTGACATATTTTCCAGTCCCATTAGATATTAAACAGGAATATTTGAGATCACAATATTTTGTTGAAGTAATAGAAAACAGCTTCCTCTTTGATTTTCAAATTACGCCTTGTTTTTAGCTCAATTAGAACTCGAGTTATAACTAAAAAACTAAAACTACGTGATTATAAAGGATAATAAGCATATATAAAAACATATGGTCTTACTTTTTTAGTTATAACTCGAGTTCTAATTGAGTTACAAACAAGTGGTAATTTGAAAATCAAAGAGAAGCTGTTTTCTATTAAGTCAACAAAATATTTTTATTTCAAATATTGCTGTTTTAAAATCTAATGGGACTCGAAAATAGGTCAAAATGGCCTTTTTCGTCGTTTATTATTATTATAACCACTACAAATGCAAACTTTATACGGAATATATATAATTTTCCTTTATTTTGGTCCACAATGAATAGAAAAATCATGAAATAAACTTTAGGACAAGAATTTTTTTTTTGTAGATTTGTGTTATTTTTTTTAACCGACTTCAAAAAAGGACGAAGTTCTCAATTCGACTGAATTTATTTTGCTATGTTACTCGATTTCTTCGCCAATTGTTAACCGATTTTGATGATTTTTTTTGCATTGGGTTCAGTATAGTTTCCGATTGGTACCATATTAATTTGGTCAAGTTCTGATGACATGATCAATGACAAAAATAGCGGAAATCTCCAATTCATAAGAGCAAATAATCGAAATTAATAATTTATTATTAATAATTAATAAGAAACTTATAATAAAAAAATAAAAAAACAATCTTAAAACGTTCATTTAAAACCCGCTAATGTTTCGAGAGAATTCCTCTGTTTAAATTTAATTAAGTGGATATTGATGAGGCAGTCAAAAAAGAAGAAGATAATTTACACTATCTTTTTATTCATAAAACCGACGTTTCGGAGGATATTCCCTCCTTCTTCAGGGTTTTGAAAAGTCAGTGAAGGAAATCCAATGCGGCATTCCCCTCTGTCTCCTCTTTCAGTGGCAGTAACAATAATATCTTGTATTTCATTCTCAGCAGAATTACAATGTAATAATGATTTGGAATTGTAAATTATCTTCTTCATTTTGGACTGCCTCATCAATATCCACTTAATTCACTTATCAGTCCGTCTCCAAAAATTACTCCAATCTTATAAATTTAATTTTATATTTTTATCATTTTGTGATTCATTCGCACGAATCTTTATTTTACGACATGGATGCAAAGTATTATCTTAAGTCTCACGATTGTCAACATCACTAAAAAGAGAAAAATAAAAATAATTTTTAGAAAAAAAATAAAACCCGACTTCAAAAAAATCAAATAAAATGCACTAAAAGGTATAAAATAATTATCTAATTTAGTTACAAGTAAACGACGAAATTTTTACATGGGGTCGCTTTTTGAAGTCGGTGCCAAACATATATATTTTATGAATCGGAATCTACGGATCATACTTAGTACGTTTGGCGGGTAATGAAGACAACATCGCGTAAGCTCGCTTATATAGTTTGTTTAGCACCGACTTCAAAAAGTGATTTCATGTAAAAATTTCGTCGTTTAGTTGTAACTAAATTAAATAATTATTTTATACCTTTTGGTTCATTTTATTTGATTTTTGAGTTCTTATTATTTTATTTTTTAAATTTAATTTTTTGAAGTCGGTTTTATTTTTTTTTTATAAAAATTATATCAGATCCCTTTTCTGGCTTTGAAAATTAAAAGATAAATAGTCAAAAGCGGACTATATTTTTAAATAATTTAATGAATCCATCATCTGCAATTTTGAAAGAAATCGCGTATTACTACACCTTTTTCCATATGTATTTCAGAAAACTCTAATTGTATTTTAGAATTCTCAATTGAATATTAGAAAATCACAAAAGTATTTCAGAAATCTCAATTTAATTTATTTACATTTTCTGAAATACAACTGAGATTTTCTAATATTCAATTGAGAATTCTCAAATGCAATTGAGATTTTCTGAAAGTGAATTGAGATTTTCTGAAAAATGAATTGGGATTTCTGAAATTCATTTTGGATTTTCTTAAATTAACTTGATATTTAATATTCTGAAATAAAATTGGAAAAAGTGTAGTATCAAGAAAGGAAAATTCTTCAGACAAAATAACAAATTTACTTAAAATGAAAGTTTCTTTTTGCCGAGAGTAGCAGAATTTTTATTAATTAAATTAGACAATAAAAGAGTGTGTCTTCTGATGGAAAAATAAACTCATACATCAATTCCTGTGAATCAATTGTAATTCATAGACTGATGAAGAGGGCAAAGTCCTCGAAACTATAGTCTCTTTATAAATAAATTAAAAATTTATTTTTCCAACAGAAGACACACTTTTTTGTCTCTTTTAATTTACTTAAAAATTAAAATAATTATTCAATTAAAAAGAAAAAAATGTTACCTAATGAAGCCTAATCGTATTCTTTGTCTTTGGTGTGTAGACACTTCGAGAATTATAAAGAAAAATATAATAATAAATTAATATGGAGTATCCTCAAATCGATAATCTCTAAATATGGGATAATTTTTTTTTAATTTCTCAAAAACGACTTAAAAAAAAACATACACAAAATATTCATATGATAAATCAATAAATGCCTTTATAATTATTTTTTCTGAGCTTTTATTTAATTATTTTAGGCTATGTAAATAATTAAAATCTCAAAAAAAATAAATGAATAAAATAATTTTAGATCATTTATCAAACCATTAAACAAAATACCTTAGGTCTCGTACTTGACGGTATTTATATTAAAAAGCTAAGAAAACAAACCAAGGTGGGTTAATCTAAAAATTGAGTAATTAGTATATATTTGCATTTTATTATTAAATCAGTCAGTGGGATTAAAATTAGATTTTTGGAGTTTTTTTAAGTCGTTTTTGGGAAAATTTGAAAACCACCTTATTTGAGTATTCATCCATGCTGAACTCACAAAGAAAAACCTGATTTATTAGTTGCCATGAATGACTATAACTATCTAAGGAAATGTTTCCAACTATAACTACGTATATCCATTTTAATCTATTCAATTATAATTATACTACTACATAATTTTTTTTAAGAGTATTTGAATTTTAAGCCTATCAGTGGCTTTCTAAATTAATTTTATTTCATTTTTAATAAGGTAATATTTGATTTCTCGCTTACTTTCGTCGAATTCAGAAAATAGATACAATTATTTGGTTGGAGAGAAAATTGAATTAATTTATAGAGAGATGATTAACTTAGCTCTCGCCGTCATCCTCACCATATCCAGGAACAATGCTAAATAAATAGATAGTCTAGAGCAGTGTTTCCCAACCTTTTTTGTGACCTGTCCCACCTAAGCCTTTCTAAAATTCTTATGCCCCTTATGTAAAATTGTTTATAAAAGATTTTTTTTTTGTTATTTGTATAAATACCAGCTGGATTCAGTAGAGGGTTTTAATTAATAATTTAAATTTCTTTATTTTAATAAATTTTTAGCTGAAAAGTAATGGAAGGCACCCCAATGATGGTGAAGAAAAAAATTATTCTATTTCCAAATAAGATGTTTTTATTGGACTGTCATTTTGTCTTTCCCTTTCCTTTAAAACGAACGTTTCGGAGGATTCTTCCCCATTCTTCTTCAGAGTTTCAAAAAGGGTTAATGAAGAAAACAAACAAAATCCTTTCTTCTTCTCTCTTCCAGCAGTGTTTAAAATTTGTAATTTCTTAACAGAAGAATTAAATAGAAAATTTTTCCCCCTTAATAAATTTTATTTGTCATGAACTATTAGTGAGTTTTAAAATTAAAAAATATCATATCGGCGTCGTCGCTCAAGCCGATTATGATTAATAAAGATATAGATAGATAGATAAATAGATTTAAGATGAAGTGGAGTAAACGTGGACTAAAAAATGCATATTTAAATTTATATGACAAATTTTCTCCACCACAAAATAACATACAATATTTTTTCCATTTGAAAATTTTTTCTGGAAAATGTTATATGTTTCTAAAACTGAAATAAATAAAAATAAAACACAAATACATACCTCTAGGTCTAACCCATTTTCGAATTGCCCCCCTTAAACAATCAAATTGCCCCCTGTGGGGCGATGGGCCCCACGTTGGGAAACACTGGTCTAGAGACTAAGCTGCCGGGATTTAAAAAAAAAAAAAAACATCTTTCTTTCCAAAACATTTGAATATATCTATAAATATATATTCAATTTTTTTATAAACTATAATTTGTTTTCTCTTTTTTTGTTAAAGGACTAAAGGTGTAAATTTGTCAATATAATTAACCAAAATAGACAACATTAATGCTATAGAATTTAGATTTGGTGGTTGATTTTAGGAAAATAACAATTTTTAAAACATGATTCATCCGGAATCATGTCCTTTTTCTCGCTTTCACTTTAAGAAAATAGTGAGGTAATATTCGTGAGCGAATTACTACACAAAGAGACTTGAACGCGCGTTTAGGTGAGCGAGCGAGATAGACAAACAAAGCAGAATGAGAATTAGTATAGAATCTTTATAAATTTAAAAGATATAATTTTGCCAACTAGGTTAAATGGATAGGTTTAAATTTAATACAATATAGAATTTGAGATTAGCAGAGTAAATGATCTACTTTTTATTCTAGTTATAATTCTCATTCATTTATTTGAGTTTCTACATTTATTTTTGCATGTACTTTAAAGGAATTGATTTAACGTTGAAAATTTAAATAATTATTATTATCATTTCCGTCCATAATTTGTATTAATTTTAAAGTTTATATTAGGAAAATAAGGACAAGTTCTTATGTGTGACTTTTTTATTTATCAACCAACGTTTCGTCGACTTTGCCGACTTCTTCAGGGCTTCTACAATTATAAGAACATTATGATATGAATTTACAAAAGTACAATTCCAATTCCAAAACAAACATGTATTAATAGTTTACCTACCAAATAGTCATGTCACACATTCGTCTAAATTTTCTTATTATCTCCGTTACCATTGAAGACCATCAGAACCCAAATTTCAAAAAAATATTTGGCACTTTCACAAAAAAAAACAATTTTTCTTTCTTTTCTTTTTATATTAACAATTTCATTATATAGTATATAAAACAGAAATAACATATATAGAATGAGAGCAACCCTATTTTTAAACCAGAATAGAATATTTTTCTCCTTTTGAGATCCTTACACAAAGAAATTTCAAATTCAAATAACACTAAATTTATACTGTCTTACAATTTTTCTACTATATTAACATATATGTCATAGCCAAGTTATAATTAAATGAAAAAATACATTAGTAATCTATTTTTGTCTATAACATTTTAATTGCATTTATTTTTGCAAAAATTTTTATATTACACTCGGGAGCAGCTAAATCGACTCAACCTCTTAGCGCGCATACAAAGTCGTTTTTTCTTTTAAATGGCCGAGCCGACATTTATCGCGTAAATATATCTTCTAAAAGCTTATTTATGTTAGCTTCCTCTTGATATCAATTTCAAGCAAATCGGCTCGTTACTTTTTAAATTATGTGATCAGACTGACAATGAAAGGAAAAAAAGGGTGGCAAGGAAAGGAGAAAAGTAGGGATGTTCAAAATTAAAATAAAATTGACACTTCTAAACATAACAAAGAAAATTTATCTTCTTAACTAATTTGTGTTGCCCCCTCTAAGCTTTTATAACAGCCCGCATGCCGATCCTGCATCGACCTGAATGAGTTTTTTACGCAAAATCTTGAGGGATGCCTTCCATTCATCTCAACAACGCTTGTCTTAAGCTCATCAATGGTCGAAGGTACCGAATTTCTGGCTCACCCTTTTTTTGAGGTGGTCCCTATGTTCGATGGGATTCATGTCTGGGCTAGCGCTGGCCACTCTATGTGTGGATAGCGACTCGGTCATGTATTGCCGAGTGACCATCGCAGTGTGGCACCGGGCATTATCATGCATCAGTAAAAAATTTTCCCCAATAAATCCTTTATAAGGAACAACACGGTGCAGAATCGAATGTCCAGCAATGGGAACGGTCAGCTCGTCATAGACCCCCTCCCCGGCCTTCCACCCAGGCACCAAAAACCTACTATTCTCGTTTTTCCCTCCAGAGAAATGCCGCCCCGAATCGTGGCGGAACCACCACCATGTGACACTGTTTGAGAGAAGACATGCATTGAGAAAATCAGCTCTCCCTGACGCCTGTGAACCCGACTTCCCTCCTGTCACTTCCATGAATGCTACACTCCACACCCATCTCTGTGAAATGTAGGATCAGCCCGCCATTGGTCGATACTCCAATTGAGATGCTCTCGCGCAAATTGAAGTCGAGGCTTGACGGTGACGTGAGGTTAATTTTGGTCCAGAGGCAGGTCTTCTGCAGTGAGGTTGCTTCTTCAAGCGTCTTCTGACTGTCCACCGACTGACAGCCGGACCTCGAGACTTCTCGCTCGGCTGCTGCTGGACATCGACACCAGTGGTGGCGGTTTCGGAGAGACGTCGTGACGGTAAAACGGTCAGCCCCACTCCAGACGTGCACCGGTGGCGGCGGGTATCGTCCGAGTGAAGCACTCTCCTGAAACCTTCTTAGACCTTGAGACAGTATGACTAAGTTCAATTGACGAGAACTTCTCTAACCCAGAGCAACAACGACAGCAACTTCTGGCGAGTATCCATGATTTTCTAAAAACAATTGTGTCAATTTGCGTAGATGTTTCAGGTCAATTGCTGAAAATCGATTAATAAGAATAATTGGTTACATTGGTTTTTATAAGGAAATTGTAACTAACAAGTAGCGAGCAGCTAGGAACAGCAATTTTTTCAGTTCATTGCCATTCGGATCACATAATTTAAAAAAGTAATGAGCGCGATTGGCTTAGAGAGTGATATCAATATAAAGATAAATAAATAAGCTTTAAAGATATATTTATTTTATAAATATCGGCTTGGCCATTTCAAAGAGAAAAACAACTTTATATGCGCGCTTAGGGGTAGAGTCGATTTAGCTGCTCCCGAGTGTATTATTTTTTATTTTTTATCTTTATAAATATAAAGATAAAAATAAAAAATAATAATATAAAAATTTGTTGAGCAAAAAACTTTAAATGCCGCTTAGATTTTGGGTGTCTGTCCTAAAATTCACCTTGTTATTTAACGAAATGTGAATCATTTCACTTATGATTATTTTAAAATATATTGGTTCCAACTCCAATATTGATGTATCGTTAAATTCGAATTGGTGATCAATTGGTGATCAATGGTAACGGAGATAATAAGAAAACTTAGACGAATGTGTGACATGACTATTTGGTAGGTAAACTATTAATACATGTTTGTTTTGGAATTGGAATTGTACTTTTGTAAATTCATATCATAATGTTCTTATAATTGTAGAAGCCCTGAAGAAGTCGGCAAAGTCGACGAAACGTTTGTTGATAAATAAAAAAGTCACCCATAAAAACTTGTCCTTATTTTCCTAATATGAACTTTCAAATTAATTTAAATAATATTGAATTTCAATTTTACGATATTAATGCTTTATATATTTTATAAGCTTTTATGTATTTAAATAGATCTGATTTGTATTGCTTTCTGCTCTTCCTGATATATATCTTAGCGATATTGTTATCAGGGATTGAAATGCTAATGGTTCTGAAAGAGATTCCATACACAAATCTTCGAAGAATTATCAGGGTTTATTTTATGTTCTTCGGGATTGAAAATAATCTGCCAAATAATGTCTGTCTTTCTGCTAAGTTTCCGAAGGAACCGTTGATTAAAAAGAAATTAAATTGAAAACTGCATTGTTTTTTATGATAAAAATAATCTTATGTAACTACTTTTCGAAAAATTAATCGATTAGCAATTCGTTTAATCATCATCGGATTCGTGAGGCTGAAATATTTCCGCTTGCTGATTTTAAAATGAAGTGGGTGTTAAATTTTTTTACAGTAAGGTCTTGAAAAATAAATAGGTCGAAAGATATGTTGTATGAATGAAATAATTAATCGAAATATTATGAATCGTTTGAGTCGAGAATTTTCAGCTTCATAACTTCCCAGAAACCACTCAAGAATGTATTTTAACATTATTTCATCTTTAGTTTCTAGTACAAAATTTAAAACGAAATATTTAATGTTTCAATAAACTGTAGATTGGGAAGACTAAACGGAATAACTTGATTATGAAACGATTGCATAGAAAATTAAGGCAATTGAATGAAATCAGAAAACAGAAATCTTTAGAAAAAAAAGCTAGATATTTCAAATTAAAGTTTTTGTAAAATTAAACTGAGGCAAAGATTAGTTATAAAACAGCTTAAGAACAAAAAGATTTGAGATATCTTTAATTAAATATTGTTCCTGAATTTTTATTTTAGCATATAGGGTAGGAGTAATTTTTTCGAGATATTCAAACGAAAATATATATCCCAAACTCTTTATAAAATGTACTATTTAAAAATTAGTTTTAATTTTTTGAAAATTTATATTTTTTCATATTGAAATTCTCAAGAAATTTGATAAGGATTTTATTTTGTATGTCTCCCCTTTCATTAAGGAAACAAAAACGAACTTTTTCGAGAATTCCAAACGAAAATATTTATTTCAAACTCTCTATAAATATATTTCAAAATGAGTTTAGTTTTTTTGAAAATTACAATTTTTTCCCCTTGAAATTATCAAAATTTTGATAAAGGGTCCCCCCTTTGTATCAGCCTCTTCATAAAATTTCAAAAAGCGAAAAATATATATTTTCCAATTATTTTGCAATCATTTTTTCAAAAATTGGTTGTCTGTCTGTGCGTTAGGTACCAAATTTTGTTTTGCGCTCTAGCTCAAAAACTAGAGCGAATATCAAAATAAAAGTTCATATAATTTTATTGCATTCAAGTTGCAGCTGAAATATTAAGAGGGTAGGGGAGGGGGGTTTAGGAATTAAAATTTAAAAGTATTCAAAAAAATAGAATGTAATATAAAAGGATCCTGTAATAATAAAAAGATATTCATTATTTCTTTTTATTTACGTTTATTAGTTTTTATTGAAAAAATGTATTTTTCCGAGACTAGCAGAGAGCTGATAAGGAGGAAATCAATGAATATTTCTATTTTTTTTTGTTTCGTTCTTTCTGGCAAATTTTTACTATTTTTCCGTTGTATCTACTCCCGGTGTCAGATTTTAGCCGGATACTCAGTCGTATTCGTTAGGTCCCCTGGTTAGCAGGCTGGCACATGGCGCCCTAGCCTATCTGACCCCCCCCCCATATTTCTAATTAAAAAAACTGATCATGAAAGGTCAAGCCTTCAATTTATAGTCTCTAACAAATAAAATTTTATTTATATATGTTTATTTATCAAGCAGAGGACAACCTCATTGATTTTTACTTATTTCTTTTCTTTTGAGAGGTGATCGATACATTTAAACTGGTTAATGTTTAGAGAAACTAGGTTTTTTCTATAAATAAATAGATAGATTAGAAATGTAATTTTTAAAATATACCTATAATAATATATATGTCATCCTTAATCTGATATTCTTGAATGGGGTAGGCGTAGTTTTCTGGACGGGTTCAGCAAGGCTTTCTTAAATGTCAACGACTTCTATGGCTTCTTTATTGTCTTTTGGGAAATAGATATTAAACACATTCTTGATCACAATATCATATATATATAGATTTATATGAAAAACGCAAGAGCAAAGAAATGGAATCACTTCCTTGCTAGTTATTAAATGTAATTTTCATTCTCAAATACCATGTAACAATATAATATATTTCCATTAGGTTATCATTCTACATTTATTTTATACTTCTCTACACTGTGATAGCTTGGGCCAATTCAACCAACGCCAATGTGTAGAAGTTTTTATGGCTTGTATTGGTCATTAGTTGACGCTGGCGATGAGTTTGCCGATGTTTTGTCTCTCAAAGAGGGCCCAAGTACGTTGGCGATGTCGTTTCACAAAGTATGACATTATTGCTCTTGGACCTGGGTGGAGGCACCGTCAAATTAACTCGTTTTACTGATGGGCAACATGTTTGGCTCACGTTGGGCCATAGTGCTACATTAAGTGCCCATTAAATGCTGAAAAATGAAACTTATAGAAAAAATATTTAAATTTCTAATAAATTAGAAAGAAACATACAAAGAATCATTCAATTAATGAAAAGAGAGTGTGATTCCATTTCTTTGCTCGTGAGTGTAGGTTATTATTTTTATTTCTAATAATCTTCTAAGTCGAAATTTTTAGGTTGAAAACTATTTGCTCTGAATTGGATTATTAGCAATATTTTCACAATTATTAAATCTAGATTGCATGATTGTAAGACTTATGATTCATATTTGTTAGAAACTCAAAGAAGCTATTTAGCTTCTATTAGATAATAAAGACACTTTAGAATTGCGATTAAAAAGAAAAACGGGAGTAGTTTTAAGGGATTTGGTGTTGGTACTTGGTGAAACATTTTTTTTAAATTATTTGGATAAAAATATGATAGAGTTTCAAACGAATTTATTTTGGAGATGTTTAATCTCGATATATATATTTCGAATTTGTGCGCCCATCTTCAGTGTAAGTCAGTTACTTTCTGTTTTGCTTCTGAAGATGGGTTAGTCACAATATATATCGATCACTTACTTTCTGTTAGAAGATGGGTTAGTCACGAAATATATGTATAAAGTTAAAGATTCTCAAAATAAATTCATTTTATTTTTATATCTTAATGTGAAACCTACCAAGTATTTTTTATCCAATAATTTTAGAAAAACGGGATCCTATTATACAATAGTAACGCTACAATAGTAACGCTACAATGTGTCTGTCTGTCAGAGTACAAAAGCTCATAAGCCAAGCAGATCTACTTTAAATTCAAATTAATAAGTTGTAGAGCAGGACAATAGCTTATGCAAATATTTTTTATTTTATGCAAAGAAATATTTTTGGAATTTGAATAGAAAATATGTTCAATCTGTGCCTATGTATGTGTTTGTTAAGAATGAATATTTATAAAATGACAAATATAGAAAGAAGTTAATTTGTTTGAGCCCTGAGGAAGTCAACAAAGTTGACGAAACGTTAGCATAAAATAAAATATTTGCATAAGCTATTGTCATATTTCCTACAACAACTTATTAATTTAATCAATGGACATAAATAATCAAAATAATTTAAATTCAAAGTTAAATGTATTCATATCTCAAAATCAAAAATCGTATTAAAATTTTAATGGGATGATTTTTTGTGGTGGATCGAATTTGATATGGGTCCTAAAAATAAATCAACTAGTGTGTTCAGCACACGACTTTTACATTTTCATTTATTTGAAATCATCGAGAGGCATTTTCTCACTTTTACACCCTCTTCCTTTATTTCAAATCGGATTAAAAATTTTAAGCATAACTATTAACATGATATGCTATTTTTGAGGGCTTTATCTCCAGAAAACTAGTCTCGTTATAAATAAATAAAATTTATAATTCCAGCAGAAGACACACTCTTTTATTGTCTCTGAGACTTATGGTTTTGCAGCTTACTTGGGGGTACATATTTTTACCACACGCACGCACTGACCAATGAATTTTGGCCCCTTTTTCGTCTCTGGAATACAATTTCCCGTTTTATGTCCTAAATCCAATTTTCAGCTACTAGGCATCGTTTTCTTCACCTAGAAGTTACAAAATGAAATTAACTTTTTTTTATCTGAGATAAAAATGTCAGAGTCAGGACCCAGACAGGGCATCGCAATACTTCCACATTATATTCTATGAATATAAATATGAAAGTAAAAATATTTGTTTAATATGATTTTGAGATATGGCTATACTTGTAAAAATCTCCTTAACTAGAATCAGATTTTTTTTTTATTTTTTTTTATTTTTAATTTATTTCCCCCCCCCCCCCCCCCCCCCCCCCCCCCCCCCCCCCCCCCCCCATGAGCAGTGAAGCCCATAGTGGCCTTTTTTACGTGATTTTTTTACCTGGCGGCGTTCAGAAATGGCTTAACTAAAAACAATGAAAAAATTCCACAAATCCACTCCTTCTCTCTTTATCCACGGCAAATAAGAACGAATTTGATATCTTAAGTATTTTGGAAGTTATAAGGCACGAAACCCTTGGTATGTATTGTACTTGGCCGGCTTATTTAAATTAATCTAGATATATTTTTTATTTTCTATTTTTGAGATTATCTAAGAAACTGTTGTTAAATAAAAGAGACTTTGAACAAGTTTTTTAGAATATTAAAGTACTAATAATCCAGATTCTAATCGTAAAAATAATATGCTTGTGAAGTATATCACCTTTCTCTCTTCTCACCAATCCTCCATCATTTTAAACATTTAGAGCAAACTTTTTTATAATTGAGTTTAAGTGGGCAATTTGCATATAACAATAAGATATAATTTATTAAAAAAATATATATTTGGAGTGAAATTGAATTTAGAGTAGGTAATTTCCCGAGTCCTCTCCCCTCTTTTGTTCTCTGGCAAAACAGAATCGATCGCACCAAGTTAATAAAGACTCGTAAGGAAGGCCTTGGATACAGAGCACGTTCACTTGAGCCTCGACTTGCTTACTTTCTCTCCAGTTCTCAGATTAACCTTCAAAAAGTCCACCGGCAATATAAATTAGATTATGTTCGTCTACTGTATTTGGAGTTCATCATTATTTTCTTTTTTATAAACAGTCTTTGATTTTGATTTCTAAGGCCTTGACTTATGCGAGTATAATATATCTGACCAAAAACATAAATGTGAAAAAGGGCCAAGTTCAGTACCAACGGCATGAACAATAGAGTTGAGATCTAAGCGGGTACCAAGTTCCATAGCAGTTGCTTAAATCATAGCTATAGGGATGTACAACGTTCTTCAATTGATTTAAAAATTTATTCCGTTGCTTTGATATTAAATTGGCAAGTTATAATAGTCAATAACTTACGTTTAGTGATATTGTAAAACAAAATTTATTTTACTAGTTGTTCTATTTATACCACAAACAATTTAGTTGGATATAAAACTTGCCAATTTAATATCAAAGAACGTAACAAATTTTTCTTTTAAATCAATTGAAGAACAACTGCTATGGAATTTGGTACAAAACAAATCTCATTTTGTCGGCAAGCCGATAACGAACTTTGCCCCCTTTTCACATTTATGTTTTTGGTCAGATATCACAAATTTTTGAAAAGTTTTATCCTTTAATTTATCTAAATTAAAACATTTATATTAATAATAATTAAATATTTCTCATAAAATATTCGTTAAAAGCCCGGTCGGTTTTTCATAAATTTCACCCCTTCATTTCTGGGCCCGTGAAGGGAAAGTTTCGTTTTTTCAATTTTCTCTTTATTAATGTGCCAAGCTTTACCGAAAATTATTGCCAAATTTCAGAATTCTAGCTTGATTTTATTTTCACTATATGTTAATTAATCCTATAATAAATTCCATCCCTACATTTTAGATTCTGAAAAAGGAAAGTTTCACTTTTCGATTTTTCCTTTAATTGTAGTCAGCTCCTACCAGCGCCGCCCAGATTTCGATTCTACGTCAGCGGAAGTACTTTGGGTTTTTGTGCATCAGTCAGTGTTAAAAATGGCACTTTTTAGACCTTAATAACTCAAAAACTATAATAGTTTTATTCATGAAATTTTGGATTCTAGGTGTTTTCAGTGGACCTTATTAGACATACAAAATTTCAAGTGTGTAGGTCTAATAGTTTTGAGATTGGGGGTGGGGTTTGAAAGTAGCTCGAAATGGTTCGTGTAAATATACACATGGCCGGGGTGTCGCCCGTTTTTCCGAACTTGGCTGACACACTGCCGTGTATCTAGATATTCTAAATTTCCAGAATTTTGTAAAATTTCAACAGATAATCATTATAAAGCTTCGAATTTTTATTTTACTCCAAAATCTAGGGAAATTTCTTAAATATGCAATGTCAATTTTAAGATTTTATTTATTTATTTTATTTTATTTATTTCACAAAGTATGCAAACATAGGACCTTAGGTCCCACCTAGTGTTTATACATAATTTAGCAATAATATTTTACAATGTTGGCAAAAGATTTCACAGATACACAAATTTTTGGAGGGGAAGAAGAAAAAATGTGAAAAATTAGAAGACATAAGGAAATAAGAGCAGGAGTATCAGTTATTGGGATCCATAAAGAACGAGGCTGAAACTGCCAAGAGTCAGGTTTGCATGAAATTTGGATGGAAGTTCATTCCGAAAGCCTTGCACCCGCCAATTTGAAGGAATGAAAGAAGTGTTTAGTTTTACGAATTGCACCTGCACTAGCGTTGTCTTCCTGGTGGAGCGACCGACGACAAATAGATTTTCTAAGTAAGACGAACGCTAATTTTTCAAGAATTTAATAGCTTATAAATAATCACACAACACCGCCAAGCGTAAAATTTAGAAAGATCTGTGTTTAAGATGAGTTTTTTATCCTGGTCCGAAAAGATGGCTACGTGGTTTTAGATTTGACTTGTAGCGGGTGCATGCATTCAAAGGCTTCTTTCTAGTCTTTTGCGTGATTTACTGTCGAGGGAATTCGAAGATTATGTCGCAGTACTGGAAAAGGGGTGCTAATAAACTCTTACGCCCAAATTGAGGCGAAGATTATATGGCGTGAGATATGAGAGTCGCTTCAGTGAGTGAAGGGCCCCATAAACACTACGGCATATATTATTGATTTGCACATTCCAAGATAAATTGCACGAAAAAGTCAATCCTAGATTCTTAGCTGAGCAAGTGAATGGAATAGTATTGTTATTGTAGCAAATAGGAGGTAGTAAGTTAGTAGGAAGGCATTCTTTAAAATGGAATAATAGCCTGTGATTTTAGAGGATTAACAGGGTCATTATTCATGGCCCAGGAAGAAAAGTGACGGCTCTAGGTTAATTAATGAAATATATTTACTGCTTGGTTGGGCAAGCGATGAAAACATAAAACTGAAAATCATCGGCAAATAGGTGATGATTACAGCTAGAAAGAGGAGAGGAGATATCATTAATAAATAAAGAAAATAATAGAGGTCAGGATTAGTGCAATTTTACCCCTGTCCTAAGAAAGCGGGATGAAAAATCTAGACACAACGAACTGCTTGAGTCCGATCTTAGAAATGAATATTAATTTGCAGGCACCAGGGATGAAAAATTAAATTGAAACAGTTTACTTAAAAAAGTCAGTGATTATTGAACCAGATACATTTTTAAAATCAAAATGCTAAAATTGTACATTTTCCGACGTGTTTCTCTTCGAATATCCTCCGTAATTTTTAGTAAAACAGTCGTACAGCTATGTCCTTTACGGAAGCCAGACTGATAGGAGTCTAAAATTTATTTAATAAATATGATTTAAAATTTGACAGTTAATAATTTTTTCTAATATTTGGTTGACAGGGAGAACACTGTAGGTCTAAAATCAGACTGAGGATTTCGGTGACTAATTTTCTGCAAGGGCAGTACAATAGCATGTTTCCAAGCAGAAGGAAGGTAGATGAAGTCAACAAGAATTTATCAAATGTGCAAGGTGTGGTAGAATTAGAGGAAGTATAGTTACTATAAATGAAATTGGAATGGTATCACACCCTGGCACCAGAACAATTGAGTAGACTTTAAAAACAATATCCTCCTCAGAAACATTTTAGAAGAAAACGAAAAAAAATCATTGGACCCGGGAGGGTCTGATGAACCAGTAAAACATTATTATTACCAACAGAAGATCCTACAAATTTAAGTTGAACTCGTCAGGAGTAAATGAGGTTAATTGCTCATCGAACTTTTACTGAAGACCAAATTTTCATATATTACGCCGACGCAGTGGTCCCAACAGTTCGCGGTCAGTTGGGTAGCGGCAAACTCGTTGGCATTTCTTATCAAGACCTTAGTCTTATTTCGCTGTGAAACGCTCAAAGTCATCATCCGACAACGTTTTTTCCAAGCCTTGCTAGAGAATCACGTTTTCTAATAGACCGCTTGACATTGTTGTTAAACCAAGTTACACAGCAGGATATTTATTATTATTATTATTATTCTTTTCACTCCTTTTGAGGGAGGTCTGTTTTACTCTACATCGGCTGTTAACAGCAAAGATGATAGCTTCTGTGCATTCTTTAAAATCATAAGATGGTGTCATCTATTACAGCGTTTCTCAACCTTTTTTGGCCCGCGGACCAGTAAAATTTGTAAAAAAAATCGCGGACCAGTGATATTTTTTTAACAACAAGAATTTTACTAGGTATTAAATAACTACTAAATAAGTTAATTGTAACATTTTTATTATGTTACTTACAATAATATTTAAATGTAAAGTTGTATAATTATATACTATATATATGCGGACTAGTAAAATTTCTCCGCGGACCACTGGTGGTCGCTGGATAACAGTTGAGAATAGCTGATCTATTAGATCCGATGGAATGGATTGCGCAGTATATTTTAGAAGGTTGTTTTTCACCCCTTTCTGACATATAATTAAAAATAATCCATTCCATCGCATCTAATAGATGACATCATCTTATGAAATCATAAGTTTCCTGTATTCTATTCGATGCGCGAATCGAATGCAGATATTTTATTCAAAAATATTAAGTGAAAATAATATCAAATTTATATATTTCTAACTTGAAATAGTGAATATATAACGCTCAGATTTCAAATTCATTTGGTGATTATATCAGTGTTTGATAAAAGTGTCATGCGGGGCAATCCCGAAATGATGCTGGATTATAGCCAAATGGATCACATCTTTCATTCTCTCTTGGTCCAGACTCCAATAGCTTCAACCAGAACTAGTCTCACGATACATATATCTTGTTTAAAGAGCGCAATCAAAAACAATTCTCGTTAATGTGTTAATTATTCTTTGATATATTAATGAGAAAATTAACCATCTTATGATTACCTAAGAAATTCGAATCTATTACCATTTGCAAATTGAAATCTTTCATATTCTATTGTATTTTGAGGGGAGGTTCAGGACCCTCCGGACTGTCGATGTCGCACATGTACCCAGCAGTACAGGCTTTTGCCCTGTCATGATAATGCCTTTTCCAGGAATGCCCAGCTCTTTTAAAGATCGTAGGGAACGTTTTCGGGACGATACTAGTCGCAGACATGACAAGGGATATCAGTAATACACTCTCGTATCTCCACGTTTTCTAAATTTGATTATTAATATTTTATTTAAACAGTAACCTTTCATACTATTCAGAAATTAATATTTATAGTTGCGACAGATCGTACGGGAAAATTAACACAGTTTTAAAATAATTGAATTTTCTTACACGTCTTTTCGTCCCCTATATATGGTGTTAAATCATTAAAGTAATGCTTTTTCTGACATGATATCTTATTAGATGATTTGCTTGGTTTCACAGAAACTTTTACTTTTCCTACTTTTTATTTTTCCAGAATAGCTTTAAAGAATGCTCGAACTTTTTAAATCCTAAATGAATAAATTTTAAAAATACAAACTTGAAATTTACATGTAATATGAATTAATGTTTTAATTGAATGATCATTTTGGTGAGGATTAATTTTCATGGGATCTAATATTTTTTTATCATGGAATGTGAGATATCCCTATTAAGTTTAATTTTTTTAACACTTATTTCCCTTAAAAATGCCGGCGTTGGTCACTATTAGGTTTTATCTGTCGGTGTTTAGAAATGGCTTAAGTAAAATTATGGAAAAATCCACAAATTCACTTTTATCCGAAAATAAAAACAAATTTGATATTTTAACTATTTTGGAAGTTATAACATTATAAGTAGAGACCGGATTTTTATGCAGTAAAAAGTGCCAAAATACGCCATAAAATATGCAGTTAAAAATGTTTAAATATGCAAGTAATATGCAGAATACATTGAAATATGAAAATATATGCAGTAAACAATGGAAAAATAAATGTTTTTATGCACTAAAAAATTAAAATTGAAAACAAAATATTGAAGGAGTGCTATGAAATAAATAAAATAATAAAGTAAGCTATAGACACCAACTGTCAAATATCTACTTTTATTGCATAAAATATTGCAAAAAATTCTCGTTACATTTAATATAATATTATTCAAAATCTTTAAACCCAAAGAAATAATAGGTGCACTTGAATAAAATCAACATAATAAATATAATAATGTTTCGAAAATGTGAACGAAAAAATACGGGGGGAGGGGGGGGTAGTTTTATTTAACGAACTTGATTGTGTTATTATTGCTTTTATTTTTTTATATTAACAAGCTTTTCTTATTGACGTACAAATAATAAACTAATAAAATAATGCAAAAATTTGACCAGCTATAATAATCAGATCCCTACACTAATTTACTCACACTTCAACACACGCACACGAACACTCAATGTGCAAAATGGGTTATACTTCCCGAAGGCCGTTAAAAAAAATAAAAAAATAAAGAAATAATTAACAAATGATCTCAAAAATAAATTAAAATTTGATTGTAATTGTGAATAATTTATGTTTACAAGCGTCATCCTGTTTTATTTCTTCTTTTTTTTCCATTCTTCTCCGAAAATTTACTTTTAAAAAATCTTGAATGTGCAATATTTGACAAAAAAAATCCCTTCAAATATGCAATTTTATGCAATATTCTTCAAATATGCAATTTTATGCAATATTACTCAAATACGCAAAAAATATGCAGTATAAAATTTAACCCACATTATCCTAGATGCATAATTCGGATAGATAATTGATCTCCTGGGTCGTATGTTTCGGCAAAAAAAATATGCAATTGTATAGGTATCCGGTCTCTAGTTATAAGGTACGAAACCCTTATTGGTATGCGGTCCAACTTGAACTTGGTCGAATTATTTATTTAAATGAATAATTTTTTGAGTCAATACCTACCAATCGATAAGTTGTCGATTTAGTTAATTAGCTTGTATAATTTCAATTATTATTTTTTTTGTTCTAATACTATATATTACCAGTAGGATCGATTTACTTGAAATACATAGCTTGTATATAATTTCGATAATTTAAAATAGATTATACAAAAAAACTTCACTAAACAAGACAACAAATTAACAAACATTTAATGTTTTTTTGAATTAACTTGAAAATAATCGATTGGGGTAAAATTCCCATTTCAATATTATAGTCAGGTTGCATACCTACTTTTAAACTTTCTGTATAAATGCAGTTTAACAAAATAATCATCCACCATGGATTATTTAAACTGTTATGCTATACTCTTTTGTATTATTTATTGCATGAAGTTTTTATTAACATATAACCCGATAATATCGCAATACTTACAGCATTACTACTGAAAAATACTTAGTAAGTTATTGTTATTTAAAATATTCCTAAATCCACCTTTATTGTGTATTGTTTATTATGAATTTATATAATGAAAAAAAAATGTTATTTTTGAAAATATTTATAATAAAATCCTTTTATTTTTTAATTATTTATTATTTCTTTATGTTTCTAAAAACAATGACCTTAATTAGAGGCATGATCTTTCTTTTATATTTCATTCATATTTTTTCCTCGTATTTACTATATTTTACTTTCCCATTACATACGCCTGTCTACTGTAATAGATATGTGATGGGAATCTTTTGTTTTAATTAAGGTAATGGACTTACACATTTATATATGACACTATACGATGTCTAAACTCTTTTCCTAACTGTTCTTTTGTTCTACAATTTAGAATATTTTCCATGTTAGAACCTTCATGGTATAAATAGAAAATTTATTGAGATTTTTGGTCAAGGCGTTTTAACATCTCCCATTGATCAAGTACTTATTGTTAGAGAAAATCAAATGAGATATATAAGTACAATATTTATTTTATTTTTATTTTCCTTGCAGCAACCCATCAAATTGAATCGATGATTCTATTAGAAGTAATTTGCAGTTGAGATTTTTACAGATCTTTACGTTTCAAAGTCCACTGGGTCCAAAAAATTACTTTTTTGAAAATATAATATATGTGTGCGCTCTTTATTTTTCTTATTTTTACTTTAACATTTATATTCATAGAATATAATGGGGAAGTATTGCGATGGCCTGTCTGGGTTCTGACTTTTTGAGAGCTTGTATCTCAGAAATGAAAAAAGTTAATTTAATTTTGTAACTTCTAGGTGGAAGGAATCGATGCCCTTAATATTTGAAAATCGGATTTAGGACATAAAACCGGAAATTGTGGTCTTCAGAGGCCAAAAGTGTCCAAAAATACATTGGTCAGTGCGTATGTTTGTACCCCCCCCCCCCCCCCCATTGTTTCATGACACTTGATAAATACACTAATTTTTTAAAAATCGTTAGGGTCGTTTTTGAGAAATACAAAAAAAAAAATCTTTCATGTAAATGTCCACTTCCGGTCTTCCGATTTCAATTGACTGTGTTTATTGCGCCACGCAGAGGGGGACAGCCCTTTACAAGAAAAAGAAAATGTTTACATTTTGTATACAAAAAACGCCAGCCGTCAAAAAATTATGCCAGATGTTGTGGCTTACATCCACTAAAGTTAAATGGGCGGTCTTAAACAAATATTTTAATATGTACATTATGAAAAGTTAAAATTAAAATTATTTACAAGTTTTGTTACAATTAAATTTAAAATTATGTACACATCTCTTTAGGAACGAGGCCAGATAATTGGGGGCATTCAACACACCCCGCAACAGCTCATAGAGAGTCTTTTAGTTCATTATTTAATTTTGGCCGGGCCCCGTCCTAAAGGTCCGCCTCATGAAAGTGGAGAAATTAAAAATGGAGCCTATCATCGCCCTGAGCGTCATTTTATTAAGAGTATTTTTGCAGACACCCAGGGCGCGCAGGTCCCTATAGGACCGGGGGACACCAGACCCCCTTCCACGAAATTGTCGCGGCCAAAACGGTGACATGACTGGCCGCGACCTCGAACCTTTCCGCGATGTTTCTGATCAGGCTGGAGTTACCACTGTAATAATTAAAAAGCTTGATGTACTCCTTCTAGCCTATATCAAGCTTAAGTTTCGAATTTCGTATCTCTGAGACTTATGGTTGCGAAACGCAGGGGGGGTAAATTCTTACGTACGTAAACATCAACTTCCGGTTTTTCTATTTTAGCCAAAATCTTGTTATACTTCTTGTAGCCTCTAGATAGCTTAAGTTTCAAATTTCAAGGCTCTGCGACTTTCCGAAGACGAGATATGAACGATTAAAATATTTATTTTACGACACTCCTAATTTACAACCCCTTCCTTTAATTCAATCGGATTAAAAATTTGACACAACTATTAACTCATGACACTTGATAAATACACTAATTTTTTAAAAAATCGTTAGAGCCGTTTTTGAGAAAATCCAAAAAAAAACGAAATAAAGGAAGGGGTGTAAATTAGTAGTGTCGCGATGACTTCAAATAAATGAAAATGTGAAAGTCGTGTGGTTGATTTTAATTACACTTAGGTCTGCCAGAGGTTCGGGAATTCTTATCCCCCCTCGAAATTCAAAACAAAGAGAACATGTTTTGTGTATTAAAATTTAGATATATTATTTACTATTCTGATCATAAATCCATGGGAACTTAAATTGCTGTGTGTGCGGATGGCAGACTTCGCCTAACTCTGACGGCCAGTCTACTATTGAATTCATTCGAAATTTTTTGTTGATTTTTTTAAAAACAAAGTGTCTGAAATACAGGGGGAAAATATTTTTTAACCATTATTTTTGTCTCTGGAAGGAAATGTTTCGGTTTTGCGGTTCCACTTTTTATTAATGTACAAAATTCTAACAACATGCCACGTTTTAGAATTCCAGTGTCATTATATTTACACTGTATGTTAATTTAGCCTATAAATTTAAGCCCTTCATTTCGGGTCCCGAAGAAGGGAAAGTTTCGGTTTTTCAATTTCCTCCTTTATTAATGTGTCAAGGTTTACCAGTATGCCAAATTTTAGCATTCTAGGTTGATTGAATTTCTAGTATATGGTAATTAAGTCTCTATCTTTCACCCCTTCATTTTAGGCCCTGAAGAAGGGAAAGTTTCAATTTTTGGATTTTTCCCATTAATTGTACCCCAAACTCTACTAGCATGCCAAATTTCAACATTCTAGGATCAGCGGAAGTACTCTAGAAATTTGATGAGTGAGTGAGTGACGAAAAAGCCTATCTTTGGCTTCTTGTAACTTGGACGGTATAAACAATAGAAATATGAAATTTTGTAATTTAGTTAAGCTTATGGACCAGTATTGTGGAAAAAAAATTCAGCCATGTAGAAGTTTCCAGTACGAAGTTACAGAGGCGTCAAAATGGCCTGAGTTGTTTCATGTGAAGGGTAGTCTGACAGTGCACACCCCCCCGTTCGAATCGAACTTGGCTGGGGCACTGCCGTGCCCCCAGATATGCTTGTCCTAATTAAAATAAAGTAGAATGGCCAAAATAGGCCCTTCTACGAACGGTAAAACCCTTTAACAAAATTACTGTCTAGATGCGTTCAAGCAGTATATTTTAATATTCGTTTCTTCTTATGCTTTGGCATTGCCCACACTATAGAAAGTTAAACAATCAACATTTTCTATGCATTATTATAGCATTATTTATTCTTGCTAAATTTTAACTTTATAGTTAAGTCGTTTATAAAAAAAAAATTGCTAAATCACCAAAATTTGCAAAGAGTGTAATCAAGTCTTGAAAAAAAAGTTTTCACTTTTTCCAATAATTTTTGTTTTAAATCATCTTTCAATATGCCATCTTTAATTCTTTCGTTGTTAAATTTAATGCCAATAATACTAATAAATTCAATAAATCGTGACTTTCTATAGATTTTGTCATTGACTTCCTGTTTCCAACCCAATCTTAAACTTTCAATACTTCATTGCAAGCATTCCTTAGAGACCAAAACATTAAGTAAATCCATATTTGGGATATTTTTTTTATCTAAGATATTGAGGGTCTTTTTCGAATAATTATCATTAGAAAATATTCTATTTTATAGATAATAGCATGACGTCTGCTCTTATGAGATAAGATCAATAATTCCACACGTTTAAAGCCTTATTTGCGCGATACAACGTCAAAAAAAGTACTAAAGTTAATCCACTTTTTAGGTTAAATATATACGTACACCATTTTCAAACAATCAATACGTCTTTGCAATTAAATTAGATACTAACCCAACAAACGCATTCGCTAACTTTTTTATCCCCATGACCTGTAGAGACTGGAACTTTCTTAACTGCAAATTTTCCTTTCTTTAAGACCCAGATCCACAGGTACCTTCAACTCCGAGCCAACAGCAAAAAGTTAATGCTAGAGTATATCGAACAGAAAATATGGATTCATAATTAATAAGCCCAAAACTTTTTGCTGTTTATGTACCACTACTAGCCAAACCCGTGCTCGTTTGACAAATCTGGCAACATTATCCGAGATTGAATATTTTTATCATAGAAATGACAGATAAAATACATTATAAAGGTCGATTTATTAAACAAAAAGTTCTTAACAAAAGATTAAAAGCTGGCTGAACCGAAAAAGTCAAAAAACTACTAAAGTTAATCCACTTTTTAGGTTAAATATATACGTTGTTGCCAGCTTGTTTTTAGTGTAAATTTTTCCTTATACATTTTTCATTATTTATTCATTATTATATCAGGAACTGTGTTTTAACTATGAATTAAAATTTTCTTAAAAAATGTAATAGTTATTGTTTAATGTTGGTTTACTTTTTATAACAAAATGGTAATAAGAGTTTTTTAATTATAATTAAATATGTATGTAAACTTTCCGATATCCCGTATAGTGCAATGTACAAGAGTCTTAAAAACTCTATCTTTGGAATTTAATATCTCCGGAACTATATTGTTCATAAATTTCATTTTGCCACCAATCGATGCAGAAGTATTTAAATAATAATCTTGTGTAAATTTCAAAAAAATCCTAAGAAAACCCATATAGTGAAACAACTACCTTAAATTAGAGAATAAAGAAAAGTATTATACTCGTATTATAACCAAAGTATGGATCGGGATTCGATCCTGGGACATTTGTGTGTCTAACGCAAATGCTCTTATCCACTTAACTGTCGGTACCAAAATTCAATCCATGCTTATATAATGTCTAGGTGAAGAAGGAACTTCATTGTTACTTTATTCATTTTCGCGACTCTAAAGTAGTCTGACTATTATTAGACTATATTTAAAGACCTCCCAATTACCATATTATTACCGGATTCGAATCAGGGTCGATCCTTTTGTCTATAACACAAATGTTCTTTATTTTATAATATAATTAATACTAAATATATAAATTGTCTTTGAACAAGACCTAGTTGATTGTGATTAGCCCCCAAGACTTTATGAAATAAATTGGCACGTTCTGATGTGGCCATCTACTGACCAATTTTGGTCCCAGAAAAAAAAATATTTTTGTTATTATAGGTTCATTTTTTAGTATATTTCATTTTTCTTGTTTTTTTTTAGTTTAAAAATATTATAATTTTAATTTTTAACCACCCCTCCACCCTCTTAATTTTGGGTCGATATGCACAAAAATCTAATCACAATTCACTAAAACTAAGTGTGAAATTTGGTTTTGATATTCAAACTAATTTTTGAGCTAGGTCGTTCACAAAAATTTGGTAACGCACAGACTAACAGACATTTTGACAAAACAGTTATTATCTCGAAAAATATAATTTCTCGATGTTTACTTATTAGGGCTTTTTTGTAGACCGAAATGCCATGGTTTCGCCCAAAAAAAAAACTTTTTTCATGCACGATTACAATACTTGTATGGTAAAGTAAAAATAATTCTTGAAATTTGAGTTACGTGATTAAATTGAAGGTGTTTAAATATAGTTTAATGCTATTCATTTTTCACGATACAAGGGACCTCCTACCGACTAGACTAAAGGGTTCCTCCTTTTTAACACAACATAATATATTGTATCAATATCATTAATATTATTATTATTATAAAAAATACATATAATTCAAGTGAAACATATGTATTTCTTTAAACATTCTATTTTACAAATATTCTTGAAAGAAATATCTCTAACCCTATCTATAACAAATGCTTTATAGGATTGTGATTAATTATAGATTATTAATCCTTGTTTGATTGCGTATTTTTCCCATTCTTTTTGTTTGTTATTTTGCAAGCCATAAAAGAGTTCTAAGGTGGGAGGAAGCTCTTTTTCTATCAAAACACATTAAATTAAAATGAAATAAAATATCTTATAGAAGGCTTCTTTTACTTAAATAGCCAGATGCCACATAGGTATTTATCTATCTATCTATCTACTCTTATTAAACGAGCAAAAATTGTTTATATTTGTTTGTATCTTAGTTCTATTTTGAAAACGGCTCTACGATTTTGATGAAATTCATGCGTTAGGGGGTTTTGGGGGTGATAATTCGATCTGTCACGGTCTCATCTTTGATGAAAATTGTTTTTAATGGGTTTTTTCGTAATCAAATTAATTATTCTCAGGTAGAAAAATGGCAATCTTGTGCTTTTAAAAAAGGTTTCCATTTTACTTTCGTACCCAGGCAGACAATAGGTTGGGATTCATTGTTCTCAAAGGCCTTGAAGAAATATTGTGATTGTGGTTTTTAACATATTTTGTTCTACCTAAACGTTAGAATTATTAATAAATGTTTTATAATTGTTTTTATAAAGAACCTTATTTATTTAATAGAATAAAAAATAATCAAGAATTTATTTAAAAATATCTTTTGCATAACCAGGTCTCAATTTTCTGAAAAAATAACACATTTTGATAGGTTTTATTTATTAACAATTGGATGAATAAAAATGAATCATGTGGTTGAATCAAAACAGGTGCAAGAGGTGGGGTGCAGTGGCGGGGGATCCGGGGGTAGGGCGAGGTTTCGGGGGTGAGGTCGAGCGGGGTGGAGGTGGGGGGCGGTACAGTGGGCGAATACTATATATATTTGTATTTTTTTAATTTGAAAACGGCTCTCAAATAAAAATCGACCTTTTTATCAGAATTTTAAATAAAAAATAATATTAAAATAAAGCTTTTAACTGAAGGAAAAAGTTACCGAGCATCGCTCGGTGCCTCCAGGTACTATTAAATGATGGGGACAGTTAAATAAAAACAAAAAAAAATTATATCTATAACATTTTATCTCGATTTCTTGAAAGCAATGCTGATTTATTTCTCTGTCAAAGTGTAGATGTAATGTCTGTTCAATTTGAAGAGGCCGGAATCACAGGTCGTTTGCATCGTTACAATACCTTACTCGTTACTGGAAAGACAAAAGGTATTTTTCTTTTTTCTTTCAAACCACCATCCCCTTTGCCCTCCTTCCTCTCTCTCCTCAATTCACTCCTCGGCCCCTTTTCTTATTTCTTCTTTTCTAAATCCTACTGTTTTTTCTGAGTTCTCTTTAAAATAAAGACTTGCAAGCAAAACACTCGAGTAACGGCATTTCTGGTACATGGATTACACTAACAATACACGCATGTTTTCTTGATTGTGTTTATCCATATGTGAAGTACCATAAACCTCATGCTAGTTTACTAATACTTACAATTAAGTTGATTAGTCTTTGAATATATATTTGTACATAATGTTGAGTTTTTCGTGGTTAAGATCATCTACCCGCGAGCGGCAGGAATGCTGAATTCTTTGGAAAATTTTCAATTTTCTTATTGGCACAATAATTTGAGAATGGAATTTTGTAAAAAGTTCATTATTGCAAAATTCGTATCTCTAAACGAAGAACTGATTGATCAAAAACATAAATGTGAAAAAGAGGCTAAGTTCGGTACAAACGGCTTCGCCGACAAGAGTTGAGATCTAAACGGGTACCAAGTTCCATAGCAGTTGCTTAAATCATAGCTATAGGGATGTACAACATTTTTCAATTGATTTAAAAGAAAATTTGTTACGTTCTTTGATATTAAATTTATAAATTGGGAAGTTTTATATCTAACTAAATTGTTTGTAGTATCTAGCAAAGCTAAATTTTAAGCTTCTATTAAATAGCATCACGTTAAACGTTATTGAGTATTATAACTTGCCAAGTTATAAATTTAATATCAAAGAACGTAACAAATTTTCTTTTAAATCAATTGAAGAACGTTGTTCATTCCTATAGCTATGATTTAAGCAACTGCTATGGAACTTGGTACCCGTTTAGATCTTAACTCATTTGTCGGCGAAGCCGTTTGTACCGAACTTGGCCCCTTTTTCACATTTATGTTTTTGGTCAAAATAATATTAATTTTTGAAAAGTTTTATCCTTTTATTTATCTAAAAATATACATAGATGTTAAATTTCACTTCTTCATTTTATGTCCATCAATGTGCCAAGTTTTAGCAGTATGCCAAATTTCAGAATTCTAGGTTTATTGTATTTCCACTATGTGTTAATTAACCCTATAAAATAAATTTCACCCCTTCATTTTAGATCCTGAAAAAGAGAAAATTCGCTTTTTCGATTTTTCCCTTTAATTGTAGCCAAAACTCTACCAGCATGCCGAATTTCAGCATTCTAGGATCAGCGGAAGTACTTTAGGTTTTTGATAAGTCAGTCAGTCAGTGTTAAAAATGGCACTTTTCAGACCTTAATAACTCAATAACTATAATAGGTTTATTCATGAAATTTGGATTTCTAGGTGTTCCAATGGACCTTATTAGACATGCAAAATTTCAAGTGTGTAGGTCTATTGGTTTTTGAGTTATGGGGGGGGGCAAAAGTAGCTTGAAATGGTTCGTGTAAATATACACATGGCAGGTGCGTCTCCCGTTTTTCCGAACTTGGCTGACACACTGCCGTCTGTCTAGATTAGATTTTAGTTTTCTAACATTAGAACTTCCAGATGAAAAATACAAAAAAAAATCAGAAAAAAATAGAATCGTTATATGAGCACGAGAACAATATAATTGTAGAAAAGAATTCAGGTGAAGGTGTTTGTCAACTTAGATTATGAATGAATGCGAGTTGTAGAATTCAAAAAACCTGAACTAGAAGTATAGTAGTTCTTAAACTTTTTTTTTTACAGTGCCCTAAATAATTTTCGAGACGGCATCAGTTTTTGCCAACATAAATAGTATTTGAAAGATATATTTTTAATAGTGATTTTATTTATTGATCATAATAAGAAACAAGCTATAAATATATATTTTAAATTTAAATTCAGTAATAAGCAAATAACATTTTAATTATTTTCGAGGTCGATGAAAAAATCATTCATGTCACTCCGGTTAAGAATCACAAATTTAGAACACCACCCACAGTTAAATAGTCAAAGCAAACCTACAACCATTTGGTGAGGTTATGACCCTATGACACCCCCCACCTGGGACCGCTCTTAGTCACAAGGTGGTTCAAAAAGTATATATATGAGGATTCTTGAGCACAAGGATAATATTAAGGCGAGGTAAATTATTTATTTATTTATTTATTTATTATAACATTGTATCTGTAGGGCCATTTAGCCCCTTTATTGTACAATTTTAGACCAAAATATTTACAAAAAAATTAATTAAAATAATACAAGAAAAAAACAAAAAATCAAAGGAAAGATACATACTAAATATATGAAACAAAAATAAAAAAAATACAAAATATATAGAAGGAGAGGGAGAAAAAAATTACAATATATAGGATAAAAAACAAAACAAAAATTACAATATATAGGATATGAAAACAAAAACAAAAAAATTACAATATATAGGATATAAAGCAAAAAAAAAAAAAAATTACAATAAATAGGATATAAAACAAAAAAATAAAAACAAAAAATATATTAGGCTAGGTGCCTGTGTAGTTCTGCTTCGAATAGGTAGCTTGTTACTATTTTTTTTTTATGTATAATAGAACGGGAATCGAACTTGCGTCCGCACCTTTGGCAATTCAGAGCTCCACACACACTAGCATTTCAACTAAATATGTACATAATTAAAAATTTTGAATAAATTTTCAAATTATTCTACAGTGTACTTTTTTGTCTAACTATATCGTATATGGTTTATCTCTCTCTATATATAAATTCGATATTCCCTGTTGAAAATCAAGGTAGTTTCATTTAAGGATTTAATAAGACTTATAAATAATATAAATGTTTGATTATTTAATTAACGAAAATGGTTTTAACATTTTATTGAATTTACATTTTAATTTTTAAAAACTAAAGTTGATTATTATGAGTGGGATATGAAATAAGTAATCAATCAATCGAGATACTCTTTCACATTTCATAGTTAATATATCTCGAAAATTTTCCCCCAGGGACATTTGTTTTGGGAATCACAAGTTACATGTGGCGTAAGATTTTTCCTAAACTTATCCCGGATATGCGGATGAGGGGAGCTATTTTTCCAACTAGTCCACTTATCAAAGTCGCCCTTAAAGAAATTTTCAAATATACTTTTTGGATCCCAATAAGGTCGTAGTCTTAAAAGAAATGAACATAAAATTATTTTTAGGTCACGATCATATATAGGTACCATATATCAAGGGCCGACAATCTTTTTTTTAAATAAGGGTTAAATTGTACAGTGAAATTTTCAGGAGGGCCGTATATACCAATATTATCGTATTACCGTAACGTGAGTCAATATCTCAAAAACTATTTATGCTGAGATTAATTTTATTCTTAAAAAATCAATACAGATTGAAAAATGTAGATCCCAAAAAAAATTATCTTCCCATATAGCCTAGTAGATAGGGGGGCGGGAGGGTTTCAGCTTATATTTATTGAGGGAAAAGATTTTTTAGGGACGTTTGGTTTGGTGTGGGTATGCCAAATCTAAGTTTGCAACCTCGAAAGTCTGGGGACAACTTTTGGCGGCCGAAAAACCTCGAAATTTTCGGAATTTTTCCAGTTTTTCGCTTATAACTCGAAAACAGTTCATATTTTATAAATAACCGTTCTATAGTAAATTAAAGAGGACAAATTTTCGCGTTGATTAAAAAAAAGAAATGCAAAATTGGTCTAGTAGTTCGATTTTTAATGGGGATCCAAAAAACAGCCCCCAGGATCACTTTTGAATATCCCTAAAACTCGCACTTTTTTCGATTTTTTCCCATTTTGACCATGAAGGAGCACGTTTTCAACAAAGAAGCCTCTATACATTTTAAAACTAGATTAAATTTGCTACAATTTAAACAAAGTTTCATATTAATTGGATAATGGTAACCCGTGTCGCAATGAGGTTGAAATTTTGAAAAAATGCAATTTTTTGCAAAAAAATCTCAGTTTTTCCTTCATAAAATGAAAAGCACTCATCCTAGAAACTTGATTTCTATCTCATTCTCTAGAAAATTTTGTTGACTTGAACGTTTACTTGGACCACTTTTTTGTTAAAACTCTTTGATTTATAGATATCCTACATTTTCCGGACAGGATATGATTCGAATCCTCATGCGTCATGGAAAATGCTGGATATCTATAAATCTAAGAGTGTTATCAAAAAAGTGGTCCAAGTAAACTTCCATGTCAATAAGATGTGTCAAGCAGATTTCCTACAGAATGAGATAGGAATCAAGTTCCTAGGATCAGTAATTTTCATTTTATGAAGGAAAAACTGCGATTTTTTTTGCAAAAATTGCAGTTTTTCAACTAAAATTTGGTTGGGCGGTCGCCACACCTCGCTCAACCCTGGCGCCGCCACTGCGGCTGCCCCCCCCCCCCCCTCCCTAGGAAAATTCCCAAACTACGCCAATGAACGTGCATTTGTTTATTAACGCTAAAACACAAAATAACTCTTGGCTCTTAAGTAAAAATAAAATTTTCTAATGTATTTGGTGTTTTAATTATGAAATGTTGTGTTAAAAATATATATTTATTCGATTTTTACTCGATTACACGGTGGGCTGCATCAAGGAACATGACGGCCTGCATGCGGCCCGCAGGTCTATCGTCTATCTGACTTGTGAGCTGCCTGTTGGGGCGTAACGCCTTTTAAAATGTCTTATTCTTTTTCTCAATTATTTATATTGAATTTCGGATAGTGGTATTTCTAACTGATTATTATTACTTTGTGAAGTATAAGAAAATAATTATCAATGGTAGACATATAATAAGATTATTAATTTTATAGCTACTTTATCAAATCTCACTTTACTTTCATTTTTTTTATTATTTTTTACTTAAAGGAGAGATAGAATTATTTTGTTTAGGTTGACTGACTTGTAGCTTTTTCATTAAAAAAAGATTTTTTTCAATTCTCGGCTCTTCTTTAATTGTTAACAAATTTTATTATCTAAATCTAAAAGAAAATTACTTTAACTGGTTTTTAATAGTATAAATATCCTTTTAATATATTTCGATATCTATATATACACATATTCAAATGAAATTCTTTTCATTTTTTCGTAAACGTGTTTCTTTTTCGGTCTGTTGACGACCCTGAAAGTTTTGCCTTTCTTTCCCCATAAAGAATATTGATGTCTTCCATAAATAAATAAATTAATACATTTTTTAAAATTCTTAATAAAATATTGAATATGCTAAATAATTAATTTAATAAACAGTAATCATACTTATAAATTTTCATTTTGAAATATATAAATAAATATAAATATGAAGCAGCATTTAATAATTATCATATAATTAAAATAATGAATCCATATTTATCTTAATTCGAATAAAAATATACACATCATTAAAGAATAAAGATTTGAGGACAACATATTTCAATTCTAACAAAGTGGAAGATTTTTAAAAGATTATTCTTATTTATATTAAAAAAAGTTTTCGTCATTTCCTATCGACCCTTTTAAATTTCTATTACTCGGTACGCCTGATGAGCGGAGTCCAACATTTTTCAAATTTCTTTTTTTGGTTTAGAAGAGTTGTCTAAAACGAGAAGAAAAATTATTTTCAAACTGTCTTAAGGTAGTTGTTCCGCCAACTCCGGGTTTTCTTAGGATTTTTTTGAAATTTAGACAGATTATTATTTAAATACTTTTGCATCGATTGGTGGCAAAACGAAATTTATGAACAATATTGGTAGTTCCGGAGATATTAAATTTCAAAAATAGAGTTTTTCAGACTCTTATACATTGCACTATACGGGATATCGGAAAATTTACATACATATTTGATTATAATTAAGAAACCCTTCTTACCATTTTTATAAAAAACTAAACCTACATTAAATAATAACCAATACATATTTTAAGACAATTTTGATTCAGTTACAACACAGTTTCTAGATTCTAGATAATAAGTAAAAATATATTTTTCTAGGTGGGTTTCACAAATAAAACAAATATATGTTTTGTGTTTTTATCTCGATATATATTTCGGGTTATGAGCCCATTTTTATGAACTGAATTTAGACATTCAAATTTTGTCTTAATAAGATCCTCGTTCGTACCAAGTTTCAGCTTTTTAGCTCTCATCGTTCGCAGACTGACCATACAACAAATGATTTTGTTAACAGCATACTAGATATTGAAAAGTTGAATTTTCTTCTAAATTTATAATAGTGTCTTCAATTCTGGATGGAAAAGATAATTTTGGCTTGTAGGTTTTTTTGAATAGATATTTAATCCTTTATCTGTATCTCATTGTAATAGATGGATAGGACTTGATGTGTTTGCAATCAGCATCATCTGTTCTCATGAAGCATCAGTAGTTCTACTATAATTTCAGTAAATTTTATCATTTATATTCATAATTCATATAACGATAATGATTTTATTTATCTCTTTGCCTATCGATTTTTGTGATAAAAATAAAACTTTTCCATATATATATAGTGATATTGATTTTTTCTTAATTATTTCATAGTTGAAATTATGTTTCTTCTTTGATATCGTTTAAAATGATTAACTGCTTTTCAAATATTATTTTCTATTAAATAAAACTCACCTACCTAAATATGAATAATTCTGATAGATATTAAATGGAATTAAAATAGTTATTTTCTATTTAAAAACAAAAATATTCCGTTTCTTAAATAGTACCATAAATTAAGTGTATTTTATAAAATATAAATAGTAGCTATCTATAAATAATCTAAATGGAACATGCAAAAGAAATAAAATTAATACTTCACTCCTCCCCTCCACCTGAAATTTTACTTTACCATACAGGGGGTATGGTCAAGTATTGTAATCGTGCATGAAAAAAGTGGTTTTTTCCGAAATATCTCAAAAACGGCTGAAACTATTTTGATTAAAAAAATTGAGCGAAACCATGGCATTTCGCTCTACAAAAAAGCTCTAATAAGTGAACATCGAAAAAATTATATTTTTCGAGATAATAGATAAATATTTTGGGGACGAGCTAGCTCAAAAACTAGTGTGAATATCGACACCAAATTTCACATGTAGTTTTGGTCCAATGAGATTAAGAGCTGATTAGATTTTCAAGTGATCCCGGGGCTGTTTTTTGGATCCCCATTAAAAATCGAACTACTGGACCAATTTTGCATTTCTTTTTTTTAATCAACGCGAGAATTTATCCTCTTTAATTTACTATAGAACGGTTATTTACAAAATATGAACTGTTTTCGAGTTATAATCGAAAAGCTGGAAAAAGTCCGAAAATTTCGTGGTTTTTCGGCCGCCAAAAGTTGTCCCCCAGACTTTCGAGGTCGCAAATTTAGATTTGGCATACCCACACCATACCAAACGACTGTAAACAAAAATCTTTTCCCGCAATTAATATAAGCTGAAACCCCCCTATTTACTGGGCTATATGGGAAGATAATTTTTTTTGAGATCTACATTTTTCAATCTGGATTGATTTTTTAAGAATGAAATTAATCTCATAGCATAAATAGTTATTGAGATATTGACTAGATTTTTCTAGGGGGGGGGGAGTACCCCCCTTAACTACGCGCATGACAATGATGCAAAAAGGAGCGTTCCCAGAAATGCATCATTTTTTTGTCTTATACGTTCAATCAAGAAGCTTAATTAGAGCTATTTTCTGTTTTAAGAGAGCGTAATATTATTTCGTTAAATAGCAGCATTAAAAAAATGTTAAAAATTGTCAGTCCAATAATTGATATTAGTTTCGTATAAGAATAGTCCACTACTTACGGCAAATATAATATCATTCAGGTTTCTAGAGATTTCCACTTCAATGGATTACACTTTGTATTTAACACAAGTATTCTTTAATTCTTTAAATAAGTATCAATGATAATTTATTATTAGGAAAATTATACATCTTTTTTAGTATATTTATAAAGGTTTCAAAAATGTATTATAGTAGTAGTTTGGATGAAAAAATAAAACAACCTTTTTATAGAAAAAAAATTTATTGTTCCTTTGATGCCATATGTCTAATTAAATTATTTATAAATTTTTCAATTTTTTTCAAATCTTGCATTATTTCAGTTTTATATTGCAATACCTATAAATGAAAAAGAAATTATAGTATTTTATTTTATTTTATTTTTTCATAATGAGAAACAGTTTAGTACAAATGTATGATAATTTAAACTTACAACAACATCATCAGTTACTTTTAAAGAAAGAGCATTTTTCGAATGCATATATTTCATTGAATATCTAGCCTAAAAAATTAGATGAATATAATTAATAAAGGATTAGCTATTAATGGTATAATAGGAATAATACCTTCATAGGATCTTGTAAATATAACCTCTTTGCTGATTTTTCAAATTCTTCCCAAGACTTTATATAAGTCATTTTTATATTTAATATTATAAGAATTTGATATAAATCACATAGAAACAAATAATTTAGTTGAAAACTAGAATTGTTTATAAGAAAAATTCATATAATGACGTTTAATCTTAAGTAGAATGTAAGAAGAATGAACAGATGAGCAAATGACATCAGGTTGGTTCGATTCGGGAACACTAGCGCTACGCACTCGAACCTCTCTTGTTAGTTAGTTCATCGGCAGCACACAGAGGGCGGGCATTTTAAAAAACTTAGAGGTCAAAAATCAGACCCGAATTAACCACTGGGCAAACTTGTAAATTCCCCAGGGCCAAATGAGCTATTTCTCCGAGGCAATTCTTTTGGGGTGGTAGTTTTTATTGGTTTTATATTTTTTACCTTACCATACAGGGTATGGTCAAGTATTATAATCGTGCATGAAAAAAGTGTTTTTTTTCCTTCTTTTTTTCGAAATATCTCAAAAAAGGCTGAAACTATTTTGATTAAAAAAATTCATCGAAACCATGGCATTTCCCTCTACAAAAAAGCTCTGATAAGTGAACATCGAAAAAATTATATTTTTCGAGATAATAATTGTTTTGCCAAAATGTCTGTTAGTCTGGTTGTTATTCTATCTGTTAGTCTGTGCGTTACCAAATTTTTGTGGACGAGCTAGCTCAAAAACTACCCTAGTAGCACAATGTTTCATAGTCCCTATATAGATTTTGAGAATCTACATAGTTACTATATAGTTTGAAACATTGTACTACTAGGATAGTGTGAATATCGAAACCAAATTTCACACGTAGTTTTGGTCCATTGAGATTAAGAGCTGATTATATTTTGGTGCATGTCGACCCAAAATTAAGGGGGTGGGGGGAAGAAGGGGTTAAAAATGAAAAATCTAGGCCATTTGAGCTAACTCAACCAAATTTATTATACACATAATCAGTGGGGCCCCAGAAGTCTAAAAATTCAAAAACTAACCGCTCAAAATGGGGAGGGAGATGTAGGGTCAAAAAATGAAAATATAAGCTCTTGTACCAAACTCAACCAAATTTTGTATACATGATCAGTGGGCCCCTAGAAGTCTAAAAATGCAAAAACTATCCCCCTACATGATTATAAATAATTTTATTAAATATTAAATATAAGTGAGGGGCCAGGTTGTATGGTAAAGTCAAGTGGATGGCCACATCAGAACACGTCAGATTATTTTTTTTTTATTATTATTAGTTATTTTTATTCAAAATACGAAAAATTGCTCATAAAGGGGGACCCTTTGAAAAATTTCCTCACTTGACAAAGAGGGCAAAAAATGTTTCTTTCAAAATATTTAAACGAAATTAATTTTGTTATCTCTATGTATGTAAATACGCATGTTTAATAATTAATTGATATATGAGTTGGAGAAGGGGCGCACCCAAAGATTTGACGCCTCCGGTGATATTAGTTATGCCATTGAACCGGGCTCATGATAATTCATGCGCGGATCCAGGGGGGAGGCGATGGGGGCGCCCCCCCCCAAAGCATTGTAGATCAACATTTTTTTTTTATAACATTATATTTTAAAATTGAAGAAAATAAAGTTCTATGTGGGGGGCGGCATCTCTGCGCCCCCCCCCCCCCGCTTGGACAATTCGATCGCGTCAAACTTCCGAGATCAAAAGTATATCTTATATACCGGCGACCGCCCCCCCCCCCCCCCCCAAATCAGAGGTCTGGACCCACGCCTGTAATAGTTTTAAAATAAAAATGATATAGAACAATATTTAAAGAACATTTTTTCTTAAATTTTTACTACAAAGTTATAAATTCCGAGTAAACCGTGTAGTTTTTCAACTCTCATCTAAACTAATTATTTTATACCAACCAAAATAATTATCGTACTCACATTAAGCTACATTCATGAATTTTGTTTTAAATCACAATTATCAATTTAAAGGGAGCGCCTCTCTAGCATTTCTGAGTACACAAATTGCACATTCCCTATGTCTATTCACTTTTTCTGTTTATCAACCTCAAAAGATTTTTAATTTATCTCTCAACGAAATTCTTCCTGTCTACCAATTTATAATCTGATTGACCTGACGATTTCCCCATAGAACTTCTTATTAAATCTTACTTGAAAAGGAAATTTATTTTTTGTAATCCGACACACCTTAGTAGCGCTAAAAACTTGTTTTTTTTTTTTTTGGGATTGGGTATATGATTTTTTTAAAAGTTCCTCTGTCCGTTTGATAAAAAAAGGGATGAAATAAATTCTTAAATAACGATCTACTTTAAATTCTGCGCCAGCACGAGTCATGAAATAAATATACTCTTTCTAGTCCTACATTAGAATGTGTGGTATTGAGAATACTATATGAAATTGTTTTTAAAAATTTCATACAACTTCCATTGAATATTAATAAAACAATAAACTGTTGATTCACTACTTGGGCTCGATACAATCATCACTAAAATTTTAACGAAATAGAAGCAGTTCCTGAGGCTTGGAATAGCGGTAGCCATCAAGGGTAGGTAACTTTTATGGATATAGGTGTTGATTCTAAGTGAAACGTTTTTATATAATAATAAAGATTGCGTAAAATTGCCAGGTAGGTTTCACAAAAAAAGGAAATAAAACAAAATTGAGTTTTGATTTCGACATATTTCGGGTGTCAGCCCATCTTCAAGAGTTCTGTTTTCTCTGACTCCTGAAGATGGGCTGACATCCGAAATATATAGAATTCAAAACTCAATTTTGTTTTATTTCCTTTTTTTGTGAAACCTACCTCGCAATTTTACGGAATTTTTATTATCAAGGCTAAGGCTGACGGGGGGCTGGGGGTTCCAAGCTTATGAGGTGTCTAGGCCCCAGGCGCATTTTGAATTTTGTTCACTAGAAAGTTAAAATGTTAAAAATTTAAATTATTCAAAATTGTAAAGTTTTTATTTATTATAAATGAAAAGAATAGTCACATACACAAACACCGACTTTTTGCCGAACTTTGGTGTATTATGTTCAGAAAGTCTCAAAACGTGTATTTTCGAAAAAAATCGGGTTAAAAATTTTTTCCATTACAATACTTTCTTACACAATAGTTGTTGGTGTGTAAGAAAGTAAAAAAAAGGGGCCTACAATAATTTCTAGCCCTGGGTCTCCACGGGTGATGGGGTCACCGAGGGGTGAACCGCGACTTAATATGCTGTAGGTACACCTACTTCCACTTGTACTTCCAAATATTTCCATGCACGTCCAAATATTCCCAAGTACTTCCAAATATTTCCAAGTACTTCCAAAATACTTCCAAAGAGGTGTACACCTACTTCCAATCGCGGATCACCCCTCGGCGGTCACATAGCAGTTGAATGCTGCAACGAAGGCTACCTATTATACTTGGGTGTACGTCCAGGTGGCCAAAATAGGGGTAGTCGCTAACAAATTGCATTTAGCAGTAAATAAAATGTCAATATAAATAGTAACCGATCTTTCAGAAAAATGTATTATAGTTCAATGAAATTGATCTTTTTAATACTAATAAAGTATTGTACAATTTGTGTAACCTTCTCCTAAAGTAGGGCGTTGAAGTTTAACATGCTTCGCAAGCGGACGGCCCTGAATGGATCAGATTCAATAAGTCATCAATAGCACCACGTGGTCACAAACGACGTCACATGTTGTTTAATACAATTGAATATTGTAGTTTTTAATTATTAATAAACCAATCTGCTGATATTCCCACCACATAAATGTGTTAAAATTTCTTAAATTGACATGAAAAATAATGTTAGAAGAGGTTTTGTCTTCTTTACTTTGTTCACTTCCTGTTTTCCTGTTTTGACCAAAATAATTGAGATGAATGGGATTCACGGAGGATAGCCTGGGAAAGCTTTCTCCTTGTATCATAGAATAGCAATTAATCAGAAAATCATGAATCAATGAAACAGAAGAGTTGGTGAAAGAATTTGTAATTCACATAGTGATGATTATTTTAGAAAATAGATATATTGAGGAAAAATTAAATAAAAGTGAAATTTAATGAATAAAAAAAAGAAAATAAAGAAAAATGGATTTTGATTGTAATTGCTAGTTATTTGTGATTTTGACCCTTTTGTCTTTTTGATTTTAAGAGAAGAAAGTTTTTAAAATTGATTTTTAAAAATTATTAAAATAATTAAGTAATTAATTCTTAAATAATTTTTAATTTACGATGAGTCAAAATTAGATAAGTGAAATAGTTTTCTTATTACTCGGTCCGCTGTATTGAATTCACGAAACCTTTTTCATTTTTTTTTTTTGCTCATTGTCTTTAAAAATGCCTGAAACGTGGAGATATTCCATTTTCGACTATGATTTTTTTCTGTTTGTGTCTGGATTCAGATACCCAGGATAACTTCAGAACGACAAGTCATGAAAAGTTCGTTCTTGTGCTAAAATGTTTGTATTTCGAATGTGGAGAGCTACTCGTAGTTAGATTTTGGGATCTCAAACTCAAGAACTTCTGATTCAAAATTGGAGAAAACATGTTTTTGAATTTTTTATTTAGACTTTAAGGCAACGTAGGTTTCAATGGTATGTCCCTTCTCAGGGAGCAGGAAGTTGGGATCTTATTGAGGGATGATTCTGATCGTGAAAATACAAACCTGTTTTTCGTATTTTTCGGGTGGTGTGAACTCAGTGAATCTCGTTGTACTAAATTTCTAATTTACTGAATCTACTCTTATGTGTTCTAAAGGTACTCTACTGAATTTAATCTTATTCAATGATTTTACAAAAAAAAATAAAAATAAAAATAATTTAAAATTTGCAAAATAAAAAAATAATAAAAAAGAATTTAAGCTAGCTGAAAAATGAAAGAGGGACTTTACAAAAAAAGTAATATTCAAAGAAGGAATAAAATTAATAGTATATAATTTATTAATATCACTTTTGAATTTAACAGATTGAATGAGAGTTGTTTGTTGAGATTGCAATTGGAAGATGAAATTTGTGTTTGATTGATTGGTTTATACAGAAGAGAATATGCAAGCGAAAATGTGTAGAAGGAAAATTTACATTTTAGTGTTGATATGCGCTGAATGGCTCCCAATGACCAGGTGTTGGCGGCAGAGGTTCCGTAGCTTCTTCGATGGGTTCCGTAGAGTTCTCGTCCAGATGAAGCTGAGTGGTGAGCGATGACGTAATTCAGCATATTTGAGGCTTTTTTTCGTGTGGACAGCAGAGAGTCTGTATCGGTATGTACCTACTGACCACACGGGCCTATATAAAGGATAAGACCTTTGAGCTGCAAGGGATCTTTCAGCTGTATCGTGGGTCGATCAGCCTGACGTCACCACAGTGCATGAGTGGAGATCGCTCTATTAACTCTTGTCCGTATTAATTTGGGTAGTTCAGCGACAATTGTTTTTGGAAATAAATTGATCTCGCGTTTTTGCTTCTTGTTTGGCCTTTTATAGGATTTTTGTGGTTCTCCTTCTACGATGTTTTTTGATGCTCTAATGGGGCCAATATTCGCTGAATTCTACCCTTTCCTGGGTGGACTGCCAATCAGGGCATTTTTTTAGCATTGACGTCTAGCTTGTGTGACCGCCCTGCTATCTCTCCTCTGTTCTTGTTCAAAATGAACATTGGACATTATATACTATGAATTTGATTTAAATAATCCCGACTTTTCAATCATTTCTTATAAAATAAAAAATAAACTAATTTTATGGAATTTAATCCTATATTTGGCTCGTATAATTAATTTCTTTCCTATTTAAATATATTAAAATAATAAAAAAATGAAAATTTGAAATTTGTACTTTACTGAAGCTATTATATAAAAAAAAACATGCTTCTAAATTTGACCCTTTGCTCAACAATGTGCAAAATGGACAGATACCTTTTTAAGGTATTTAAAATATAGGCATAAATGAACAATTTATATTTAAGTTTATTATTAATTACTTATAAAGCGTCTCTAGTGTAAATAAGTTTTCACTTTTTTTTATTATTTAATAAATGTGCGGCTGAGCGATTCTTTCATTAGAATCTGATTGAGGCTGACTAAAAAGGGCACGGGTAAAATCATTTCTTTTCTTTTAGAGCTAAGGCATTGCAAGGATGCCAAATACAAATCCAGATTTGTTTCAGACTAGTAGAGAGTAATTTCTAATTTCTATTATTTTAGAAATGGTCTTTTGACACTAGATAAGAAAATATTAAATGGAAATGAATATCAGATTTAGATATTTAGTAAAATTATTAATTCATCGAAACTGTAAACAGCGTACTGAGCCTTGAAAAAGTTTCACTTTTTCCTCCAATTATAATCTAAATTCTATTAATGTAATGCATTTCTCACCTGAAAAAGATAATCAAATTAAAATAATTTCCTTGTATTATATCCTGAAAATTTTGTAAGTTTCTTAATTTTTAAAAAGCTCCTTTATGAACTCTTTTTCCAAAATATTTCTGTTTAAATTCAATACAATTTAAATACTTTTTTGTCCTTTAAAACAAGCTGGCGTGTTCTGATGTGGCCATCCACTTGACTTTACCATACAACCTGGCCTCTCCTTATATTCAATATTTAATAAAATTATTTATATTCATGTAGGGGGGTTAGTTTTTGCATTTTTAGACTTCTGGGGGTCTGCTGATTATGTATACAAAATTTGGTTGAGTTTGCTGAAATGGCCTAGATTTTTAATTTTTAACCCCCCCCCCCCCCCTCCACTGGGTCGATATGCACCAAAATCTAATCAGCTCTTGATCTCAATGCACCAAAACTACGTGTGAAATTTGGTTTTGATATTCACACTAGTTTTTGAGCTAGCTCGTCCACAAAAATTTGGTAACGCACAGACCAACAGACATTTTGACAAAACAATTATTATCTCGAAAAATATAATTTTTTCGGTGTTCACTTATTAGAGCTTTTTTGTAGACCGAACTGGCATGGTCTCGCCCAATTTTTTTAATCAAAGTAGTTTCAGCCGTTTTTTGAGAAATTTCGTAAAAAAGAAGTAAAAAAAAAAACCACAATACTTGACCATACCCTTTATGGTAAAGTAAAAATATTTTTTGATTCGGGAACTTTTTTTTACAATAGATTAGCAAGTGTGTATATATTATCTATCCTTCAGTGGAAGGAAAATATATGATAGAAAAATGATCGTTCTTCTATCACGCTCTATTTAGAAAGTTTCCTGTTTGGATTTCGAAATTAAATCCTGCAGCCTCAAAGGACCCAGCCTTTTAAAGAAAACTCTAATATTACCTAAAAAAAAAAAAAACTTTATAGAGAATAATATAACGAATTCTATATATATATTTTTTTTACTATAAGAAAAAACAATTTTAAGAATCAACTTTAATTGTGATTCTGAATCTGTGGGCAAAGAGAGTACTGGGGACAAAGACCCTGGCCAGGAAAAGTCTAGGCTTCTGAGCCGTTGCTATTAATTACATAGAAACAGCTTTCTTATTCTTACACAAAGCAGATTCTATTATTCCCTGAGATTATTTACTTATTTAATTAATAAGAGCACAGCCAATGGTAGATATTCTTATTAACATTGAAAAATAAATTAATTAACCTTCATATTTCATTTTTTCACTTTCACATTTAGTCCTTTTGTTTACTGCTAAGAATTTGTTTTCTTTTTGTTTTTCTAAAAATATATCTATATAATATTTGATAGTTAAGAAATAAACCCTTTCGATACTCTAGTGGAGAAGATACATATAAAATCGCAACTCCAAATATTCTATAGGCCTCTCTAATCAGTAATCAATGACTGCTGTAACAAGGCAACAACTAACCGTTCTACATTTTGTTCTACTTACAAGATGCTTTCAACATGCCTAACAGCACTTATGGCCTTGCATATAAGTTACTTAGATCAAGGTAGAAATTTGAACTTGAGTTGCGGTAATAAATGTAAAAGAAAACCATTTGTCATGAAAATATAGTACGAGTATATTTAAATTTCAACAAGATTAACTGTACCTTTTCGTGATATAAAATTGTTTAATATTTCATTAACATCTAATGATCCACACTTATTTAGGTAAAAAAATATCTTGTCATCTAAAAGACTGATTTGAAATGGCGGAAAATGGTATAGAAACATTAATACTATATTATTTTGATTATTTATGTCCATCGATTAAATTAATAAGTTGTTATAGGGAAATAAGGACAATAGCTTATGAAAATAATTTTTATTTTTTGCCAACGTTTCGTCAACTTTGTTGACTTCCTCAGAGCTCTAAAAAATGAAAGGTCTCAATTAGTACACGTTATAACAATTTCAAATCAAAAACAAACTTTGATTTCAAACCACCTCAATACATACAAAAATCAAATCAACACACACAAAAAACTAATTTTAACATACCAAACAAATTAACTTCTTTGAATATTTGTCATTCTATCAATATGCAAAGAAGATTAGAATTTGTTTGGTATGATAAAATTAGTTTTTGTGTGATGTTGATTTGTTTTTGTATGTATTGAGGTGGTTTGAAATCAAAGTTTGTTTTTGATTTGAAATTGTTATAACATGTACTAGTTGAGACCTTTCATTTTTTAGAGCTCTGAGGAAGTCAACAAAGTTGACGAAACGTTGGCAAAAAATAAAAATTATTTTCATAAGCTATTGTCCTTATTTCCCTATAACAACTTATTAATTAATACTATTATACTGTTAAAGCTTTGATTTTTGTGATTAATTTTATTAAGTGTTGAAATTTTTTAAAATCACACATAATTCATTATAATTATTTATTGAACACGAAAAATAATACAATAAACTACGATGTTTCGTTCGCAGGATAAGCCGATCGAAACGTCGTAGTTTACTATTTTTTCGTGTTCAATAAATAATTATAATTAATTATGTGTGATTTTAATAAAATTTCAACTGTTAACAAGGTAAAGGTGCTTACAGTTTGCCATGTTCTCACAAGATAAAATAATAACGTAAAAAAGAAATTTATTTTCTCTGATGTACACTAGTTATTATATGAATTGTATTTTATTTGGCCACCATTCAATTCAATCACTGTTAAAACGTGTTTATCCGCCGGGAACATGAATTCGAAATTTTTGGATAATTACGTAGCGTAAGATTTGCTAATATCCTTTCGGATGATTGGAGCACAACATGATAATCAAGTTCCATTAAAATTTTTATTATCTTTCAAGACAATATTTACTTTTTTTGTTTCACAAATTTTATATATAAGTATATATTTTTAGATGTGTGAATAATAGTTGTTTAAAAAATATATATAATAATATAAGTAGTTCTTTTTCATAGAGATTTCACTCAAACACTGTACTTGGATACTTGGATAGAAACTTTCAGTTTCTTTAAGATTTATTTAGATATTTTCTTTAAATATATCAGAAATTTATTAGAAATTATTGAGAAATCCCATTCAAATCAAATTAAATTGAGATCTGGAATCAAATTTAGTTTTTTTCTGCTATATAATTTATATCGATGGCAAAGTGCGTAAGAGAAACCATTCTTGCCTAGGGTATAATTCAAAATTTTATAAACTGTATAAATAAATACTAGTATATTAACAGCACGCAAATAGTAGTCTAGTTTTAGTTTAGGGTTCCATTTTAAAATTGGTTAAAAAAAGAATCCGTTTGCCCCTTCTGTTTCAGTTCTGTAGCTTCTAAGCTACTAATGCTAGAAACTTGCAATTTGGCAACTCTAGTTAGACAATCATAAAATTCATTCATCAATAAGAACTAAACAATTTTGAGGGCCGCAAACCAAAGTTCTGTAAAAAAAACTCAAAATAAATCTAAAAATTCTTTAAAATAACCTTAGTGTGAATATTTTAGACGAAAATTAATTTGATTTCTATAAAATAATTAGTTTGGATGACAATTGAAAAAACTCTAGAACATGTTTTGGGTCTTTTTTCTTCAATTATTTAGGTAATAATTCAAAAGTGAAACTAAAAATTAATCACTAATAGAAATAAAGTAAAAATAGTGATTTCGTGAATCGACACCCTGGATATTTAGGTTTCTAAATATTAATCAATTAGATCTAAATTAAGACTTATTAGTTATGGGTCAATGGGTCATCTATTTCAAATCACCCAGGTAATGTTGCTCAACATTTTTTATTTTCCTGATTTTTATCATGAGTTCCCTATAGGTAGACAGTCACAAAACACTAATTGAAAAAAATTTATATGTCATAGTTTTTTTTGGCAGTCATTTTTATAATGGTGGTTGGACATATTTTAATAAAAAACGTGGTTTTCGGAAAGTTTAATTGCCAATCTATTTTTAAAGATATCAGAATAATTCAAAAACCAGTGTGTTCAGCATGAAATGAACTTCAGGTATACATTATTTTAATTTTTCTGTCATGCAAGAGAGTAAGTCAAACTCTTTCTGTAAAAACTCCGAAAAAATGTATAAATCGTTACTTTTTAAGACCATAAAATTTTATGAAGAAAAAGAGACTCACTAATAATAAGTTATTTCTGTGTTGTATACTTATATAACTACCTGCAGTATAAGTTGTAGTCCTGAGAATGCACTCGTTTTTTTCTAGAGCTTTTCAAAAATGGCCGAAAACCTATTAATGTCAATTTTCTCAGGTCAATATCTGAAAAGGGACTGAATGAAAAAATTGAAAATTTTACAGAATGTTCTTTATACAAATAGGAATATCTCACAAAAAATTTATGACTGAAGTATCAACTACATTTAGAGTAATAGTGCAGTGAATTTCAGTAAAAACGCCACCCTTCTACACGCTCGTACTGTGCCAAGTTAGCAAACATGGGCTTGAAATTATTACAATTGACATTGGGCGAATGATGATTAAATCATTACATACAATAAATGATCAAATATTTCTATTGTAATAATGTCAAGCCCTTGTTTGCTAACTTGGCACAGCACTGCACTGCAGGTAGTTATATAAGTATACAACACAGAAATAACTTGTGAGTCTCTTTTTCTTCATAAAATTTTATGGTCTTAAAAAGTAACGATTTATACATTTTTTCCGAGTTTTTACAGAAAGAGTTTGACTCACTCTCTTGCATGATAGAAAAATTAAAATATTCTATACCTGAAGTTCATTCAAAATTTTATGGTCTTAAAAAGTAACGATTTATACATTTTTTCCGAGTTTTTACAGAAAGAGTTTGACTCACTCTCTTGCATGATAGAAAAATTAAAATATTCTATACCTGAAGTTCATTTCATGCTGAACACACTTGTTTTTGAATTATTCTGATATCTTTAAAAATAGCTTGGTAATTAAATTTTCCGCAAACCACGCTTTTTATTAAAATATTCCCAACCACCATTATAAAAATGCCTGCCAAAAAAAAAACTATGACATAAATCTTTTTCAAATAGTGTTTTGTGACTGTCTACCTATAGCGAACTCATGATAAAAAAATCAGAAAAATATAAAATCATAATCAACAAATATAATTTATATTGGGCAATTTGAAATGGATTGACCCTTATAATACCGTAAATGCAAGTATTCCATAGCTTGAAGGTTTGTTTTAGCTAATCAAATTTCCTATTAAATATAAACGTTTTGGTAGCAACCGATCCTTTATTAAGTTTGAATCAAGCTATAGTGAGATTTCATCAACACGAGATTTTTATTACGGGGTACATTATTCATTTAGAATGAATACAAATTTTCTATTAATACAATATGTGTGGTGTAATGAACTCTAATAGAAATTTGAGTTGTTATCTCTAAATAGGGATAATTCTTATTTATCTGATAACCTTTTCATTCACGCCACAAAATACTTATTTAATAGGGAATAATACATTGATTAATGAATATTTTAATCAAAGTTTGAAAATGATTGTTTTAGGTCCTGGAACAAGAGAAACATGCACTTCGACGTAAATTGACGAGTGTGGAATCGGAAGCGGAAATGAAGGTAGCCGAATTATTACAAGATCTTCAACAAATTCGGAATGCAAATGAACAACGTGAGAAGACTGTGAAACAAGCTGAACGGGAGAAAACAGAGATGGTTGCAAAACTTGAGGCTCACAGTCTAAGGCTCACACAACAACTGGAACAGGTTATTGAAAAACTTTTTTTTTGTATTTATTTTAAACCTGTTTTTGAAAAATATAGATATTTCTAATTTGAAAAAAATCTGAATTTAATTTTTTAAAAATTTTAAAATACATTAATTTTAGCAGACTGATTCAATATCAGTATTTCTCAATGTGGGGCCTACGCCCCACGGGGGGGGGGGGAGGATTTGATTGTTAAAGGGGGCATTTCGAAAATGGGCTCGACCTAATGGTATGTATTTTAGTTTTATTTTTATTTATTTCAGAAATAATTTTCAAATGGAAAAAATATGTTATTTTGCGGTGGGAAAAATGTGTCATATATATTTTATAGTCTACGTTTACTCCACTTCATCTTAAATTAATTATAACATAGGTACATTATTTTTGGTTACGAATTTTTTAAAATTTATTTTTAGCCCTTTTTCATTTAAAATTAAAAAAATTTAAATTAGTAAATTATATTAAATTAGCGAACGAAGATAAGTTTTTATATTACAGACAAAAGAATATAGATTAGTAAATTATCTTAGGATTCACAAAAAAAAATGACAGCACGGAAGACAGGAAGAGAGCAAAACAACTAAGTAACTAAATAAATTTAGTTTTAATTTAAATATAGAAATCTACCAAATTAGTTACATTTATTTGAAAAAATAAAAGTTAACAAAATTTGATGGTAAGTTCTAGTAGCTACAACAAGATATAAAATACACTTAAATGAATATAGAACCATCAAAAATTTTAGAAAGGCTTACTTAGGTGGTGCATGGCACAATAAAGGTTGGGAAACACTGGTCTATATGATTTATTTAATTTACATTTAGATGCGCATAGGGAAATGAAAAACGGAATATCAAATTGATTTTAAGCTATAACTAGCATATCTCTTGCTAGAGGTCACCATGTATTTTACATCAATAATAAACCCCTCAATTTAACTAGGAAACAAAGAAAAATATTAAATCAACTTTCACTAATAGTTCTCTTTAAAGCTAGATAACTAGGAAAAAATTAACATAAAAATCATTCCTGACTTATTGGGAAAATTATTGACGAAAATTTGTTCATTAACCTTTGATAATATTGAGTATTTGTATGAATATTATCAGAAGGATTATTAAACCTATCGATTTATTCTATTCATATTTATAACAAAAAAATCGATATGATTTTAATGTAAGTATTTTTACTTTTTTAAATAACAAATTTATAGATTACATTATTATCATTACTTTTATTACTGATAATATGTAATTGATTAAATGGAATGAATCTATGATGAAATATTAAACAAATATTTGTATACTATATATAGTTAACTTCAGCAGGCAGGTAGGAATGTTTTAAGCCTAGGTGGAGGGGAGGGGGGGGAAATTGCTGGGTCGCGGGTCAATTACCAAATTATTTCCTCAATTCACCCCAGCCGGCCCTCTCCTATTTTTTTCCAATAAGAATTTTTTGCCATAATTTGGCAAATAAATATCTGGAAAAAGGGAGATAATCAAAGGTAAAAATAATTATATTTTCACAATAATAATAAATACATTGTTTTTCCTGGATAGCTACAACTATTACCTATTAGGTTCAATGATTTTGACTTTGAGTAAAAATAAAACATTGCAATTCATGTTGTCCACCATAATTCAATTTTTAATTTGATGATTTGGCCTTTTGTTAGCAACTCAAAATAAGTAATTATTAATTGTCCACGCATATTATCTCATAATAAATGTCTTTTTTCAATCACACAATTTCTAAGTAATATTTAATTTCCTTAATGCTTTACCAGTTCGTTGATATAAATTCACTTTCAAAAATATTTGTATCATTTTGTTCAATTTTAATGAGATAACAATTAACATGTATTGATCACATGTACTTTGGGATAATCTACCAAGTAAAATCGACCGAGGAAACAGTTTATTGGCGTTTTAATAAGTAAATTCAATACAAAATTGGTGTTTTAAATATCCGTATGAAACGTAACAGTGACTTATGATATGGAGACAATGTGAATTGAATAAGAAAGCAGTATTTTCTTTTCGTTTTTTTTTTTTTTATTTTTAAACGAATTAAAAACTATTTATTTATTTTTTAAAAATAAATAAAATTATTATTATTTCTATATTATTAATATGAAAAAAAGAAATTTATATTAGAATAGATTCATCCAATGAATTGTTTCTTTAAAGTTTAGGAAAGCTGTGTGTTGGTTTATAGTGAAACATATTAAACACAGGAATTCATTTAACGGATTATGGGTGTTTCACAAAGTAGAAATAAAAATTAAAAAATTTTAAAAATCTTTTCAAATTATTTTGGAGATTTTTTTATTTACCTCTATACATATTTCGGGCTATGAACCCTTCATCAAAACATTTTTTGTTAAACCTCCTGTTCCTGGTTCATAGCCCGAAATATATATAGAGATAAATAAAAAAATCTCCAAAATAATTTAAAAGATTTTTTTAATTTTTTAAATTTTATTTTCACTTTTGTGAAACACCACGATTATAATCCGTTAAATAATTCCCGTGAATTGTTTCTTTGATTTTGTATTTATTATCCTTATTTCCTACATACATTATACTATATTATCATTTATCTATTATTTTATTTATTTTATTTAAATAATCATATAATTTTGAATTAACTAATGTTTACTGGTTTTAGTACACAAGTTAGAAACGAATCCAAAAGAATTATCATTATCAAAAAAATCAGAAAAAATCAGAACCACCTCGTTTCGGGCACTAATTTAGGAATCGAAAGTGTAAATGTATACACAAAATATTTACGAATCTAGAATACGATTACGTACACACATAATACAAAATTACTTATTAGCTTTGCCCTATACTAACTACTCATAGTTTAGTTAATTATATTAGTATTTATATTATTATTTCTTTTGTTTTTGTTGATAGTCGAGCAAAGTAGAAGAAGAATTAACATTCCAGCTGCAACAATTAAAGGATCAATGCAATGTTTCCAAGAGTAGCCTCCAGGATCACGTCACCTCTTTTGAAATGTTGAATCATGAAGTGAGTACTCTATAATGCAAATTTACTTATTCTATTGTAAGTTGATTTTATTTTTTAGATGACATTATTATCTGAACGTAAAACTGAATTAGAAAAGCGAGCCCAAAGATTAAAAGAAGAGAGAGATGAATTGGCTGTTAATTATCAAGAAGCAACTGATAGGATATCAGCACTAGAGCATACTTTACGAGAACAAAATGTTCAGGTACTAAGGAATATTAAATAAATATTATGTATAATGTATTATCTCTTAATGTAAGTAAGACGCTGGATGATTGAAGATTCTATTATTAGATTGATACATATTACTGTACAACTGTACAATGTCCGCTCGCTGGACGATATGAGAATGGGGAATGAATTTGTTCAATTTTTATAATCATTATATTATTTTTTAAAAAGAACCGTGTTTGGTGGCTCTATTTTATTTAAATTGAATTGTGGTAAGGGGCCAGAAAAAATAAAAGTTGAAATAAAAGTCAACTTCTATTTGTTACTTTATTTTGCCCAAAATAAAGTAACAAATAGAAGTTGACTTTTATTTCGACTTTTTATTTTCCCCTTACTGGCCCCTTAGCCAATTCAATTTAAATTATATTATTTATTCGTGTTTAGAATTGTTTAAAAATAATTTTTTTTTCAAAACTCGAAAATTAAAAGCAGGTAGAAAAATTTGTTCTGGTATCATCCCATTAGATACTAACTATTCACTCGCTAGATTTAAAAATTTCATTGCAGAAAATCATAATAAAAGAATAGAATTCTCATTTATTACTTTTTATATCTCCTAAAGATGGGTTGATAACCCGAAATATATATCGAGATAAAAATAATAAAATATATTTGGTTTTAATGATTAATGTAAAGATTTAAGCATCTTTTTTGAGTTTCTTTTTGAAACACTCTGATATGCAATGTAAAAATATTTCTACTAAAATCTTTGATTTGTTTCCTAAATAAAAATAAATTCACTTTTCAATATTATATAATTGGGTTGATTTTTGAAAAAATTCCATCTTTTTTCAAAAAAAGAAACTCAAAAAAGATGCTTAAATCTTTACATTAATCATTTAAATATAGGAACCGACACTGAAAACTTTTTTCGGTTTGGCCTGATTTTTTACTATTCCATTCGAGTTGAAAGGAGTGAAAAATTTGTAGCTTTATTTCTTATATATGTTGCATATCGGAGATAGATTTGTCTTAAGGGTTTGGCTAACAGCCCGGCAAGCTTAGTTAGCGCTTGGGTTCGATTCCCAAGTGGACGAAACCCTCTGATATGCAATGTAAAAATATTTCTACTAAAATATTTGATTTGTTTCCTAAATAAAAATAAATTCACTTTTCAATATTTGGTTTTATTTATCTGAAACCTACCTAGTATCTTAATTAACTCTTATTATGTAAGAGTGCTTATTACACTTCGTAATTATTTTAATTAAGATTTTATTTCGATTCCAAAATAAGTTGATATTCATCCTAGGACTATAACTAAAATAATTATTAATATTCAGTACGTGGTAGTTGGCTTTGGCGAGATGAGAAGTGAAATAATAAGGCAGGATTCTTGGAGAAACAGATGGTGACTTCTCTGATAAATAAAAATCCTTTTTCTATAAGATGAAAATAGATTTGTTTATTTGGAAATTGGAAAAAATTCGAAACAGTTTCGGTAGAAATTCTCTGTCATTTTCATTCTATAAAAACACAGAAACTGTATCGAATTTTTTGCAATTTCCAAATAAACAAATCTATTTTCGACTTAGGGCCAGTTGTATGTCGGTTTGTAAAGTGTTTTGTAGGATGGCCAATCAGATGAAAGTGCGTGTCATCTGATTGGCCATCCGGCTGGGTGCAAGGTGAATTTTAAGGTTTTACCCTTTGTCAACTTTTACAAAGACTTTACCAACCGACATACAACTAGCCCTTAGAGAAAAAGGATTTTTATTTTTCAGAGAAGTCCCCACCTGTTTCTCCATCACCGGATCAATAATTATTTCAATTCTGAGAAAAATCTCTTAAAAAACCTTTTTACAAAATTTCCTTCTAAGAAAAATAGCAGTAATAAAAATTGAAAAAATCCCAGAAATTTTACAAGATTAGTGAGTCTTGGGAAAAAGTCTACTTTTCCTCAAATTTTTTGTCGATTTATTAAGGCTACGGAAAATAAAAAAAAAATAAAAACTTTTTGGAAAATTCAAAAGAAATATGTAGTTCTTTGCAAAAATTCAAAACATTATCTGTGCAATATAATTATATGCGTGTACAATGTACATATTTATCTATGTTCCCTCTTAATAGCCCGGAGGCGGATCAATAAGTTACGCTTTAGACATTATATGATCAGAGAAGATGAAATTAAGAATACAATTTCCATTAGAGTTTTTTTAACTGATTTTTTGTACCTATGCTTTTTCTTTGGTCTTCTTTATATTTTATGCCTATAAAAGTTTATTCTATTTAACCAAATACTATATGACGTGAATTTTTGAAAAATCACTCTTTATCCTGTATAAAATTATTAATGCTTTTGGTTATAGGTACTTCATACATCACACGAAGTAGAATCATTACGTTCATCAAATATTGATCTCGAAGAACGCCTCCAAAGATTAAATAATGCCTTGAATAATAGTAGTGGTCGAAGATCACTTCGTCTTGAAATTGAAGGAATAGAAAATGAGGATGAAGAGGCTCAAGTGAGTATATATATATATATATATACATATATATATTATACATAATAAATGCATATTGTATATAGGTATACATTTTATACTTTACTTTTACAAAATATATCTTTGATTTTAGTTTAAACGAGAAATTCTTGATGCCTATAATCAACTTCGTTCGATATGTGATCGTCTTAAAGTTACCAGATTTTATGGGAATTCTTTAAATTCAGAAGATGCATCACTGAGTGTAGAGGAAATTCAATATCATCAAGTTCAAGTAAAACCAACAAGTTCATCATTTCTCAATAAAATATCGCAATATTCTTTATTACTCGGTACGCCCGGGAGGTAGGCAAAGCCTGTGTGCCAAGCGAGCCTAGTATTGAATTTTCTCGAAAATTTTCAATTTTTCGCCCTCATTCTGTTAAAAAATGTCTGGAAATCGGAAAAAATCATTTTTAACCATTTTTTTGTCTGTGTCATTTTCTATGATGTTCGTTCTTGAGCTAAAAATGCTTGTATTTTCAATACGGAACTTATTAGATTGTGCTTTCTAGCTCTAGATCAGTGGTTCCCAACCTTTTGTGGCCCATCTCCCCTTTCTGGAGGTTGACTAAGACCTATCGCCCCCTTTTCATTTTCATTGTATCTCCGTAAATAATGGCCTGAGAGCTCTAAAACAATCGAATTCATAAAATTTTTAAAAAATTTCCGAAATTTTTTGTCTTTAAAATCTTTAAAGACTCTATCTCCGTAAATAATGGTCTGAGAGCTTTAAAACAATCGAATTCATAAAATTTCTAATAAATTTCCGAAAAATTTTTGTCTTTAAAATCTTTAAACGTCTCTATCTCCGTAAATAATGGTCTGAGAGCTTTAAAACAATAGAATTCATAAAATTTTTTAAAAATTTCCGAAATTTTTTTTTTCTTTAAAATCTTTAAACGTCTCATCTCCTTAAATAATGTTCTGAGAGGCTTAAATAAAATTGAAAAAAAAATTAAAATTTTGTACAGATTTTTTTAAGAACAAAGAAGTAAAATAATTATTTTAATTTTTCCCCCTTTGAATACTCATTGCCCCCAAATTGCCCCCACTTATTTATTGCCCCCCTGATAGCCCAAATCGCCCACTTGGGGGCGATCGCCCCCAGGTTGAGAACCACTGCTCTAGATCTTACTGTTAAAAAATGCATAAATTATTCAAAAAAATCGAACAGGTGTGTTTTTCATTATTCACCGAAACTGCAAACACCCGTACCGAGTCTTGAAAAAGTTTCAATTTAAATTGAAAAAATAGGCCTTTATTTTCTTGATAACAAATAATTGAACATAAAATTTTATTTTCTATTTAAATATTTACTTCAAATGTAACATTCGTATTATATGTTTTCCAAAAGGTTGGCCTCTTATCTTCGATTGTAACTGAATTAACGAGCTTATTAACCGAGGCTCTAAGTCTTGATGATAATTCAGCGGCATTTTCAGCAAGTCATACAAGAGAGGCTCTTGAAAGAAGTCAGAGAGCTTTAGCCTCAGCGGAAGAACGAGCTGAACAAATGCAAGAGGAAATTCGGTCTTTACAAAGTCAGGTGAGTGGTATTGATTTTATTTTTTAGATTGTAAAAGTTACTTGATCCAATTACTAAAAGATGTTATGAAAAATATCTACATATGCAATGAGTTTTTATTTATTTATTTTAGCTTTTATTAAAACAAGCTGAATTAGGAGCAGCTAGTGAAGACCGAGATCGTGCACGCGCTGATTTAGCCCCTGGTTCGTTTCAAGATCAATTAGCCGAAGCTAGACAAATTCGTGATCAAGCTGTTGCCAGGTTTGGAATATATTCTATTTCATTTTATGATTTTTTTTGTTTTCTTTTATTTTTATTGAATTATATTGATTTCTGGCCATTGCCATCTATCTGGTTTAACGCTTGCAATGCACAACATGGCAATTCTACGGCAACTGTGGCGCCGTGATCTGACGATGGATTCTTATAGTACTCACCAAAATAAGACGAAAATGAAGAATACCATTTTTTGAGATTTCGCTTAGTTTTCGAGATATCCAGTTTAAAAAATACTGTTTTTTGTATTTATTTTATTTTATTTTTCAATTGTTTTTTTTATAGAAACCACGGAAACCGTAGTATCACGGGTTCCGTGTGGCGCCGCTACTGACGACGGATTCTTTTAGAAAATGAATATTAATTAAAAAATAATTAGTAAATGTCCAAAAAAATTCGAATATGTAAAAGTAGTTGGCGGCTGGGTTAAGATATATCGAGTTCGACTCGTATAACTTCATTTCGGGTTGCCATTTATGCTATTAGGTTGGCACGCCAAACTGAATATATCTTAACCGAACCTTTCAAAGTTTATTCGGGAATCCATTTTTTTATCTAAATGAACCGAGATGATAAATAGAACCGAACCTATGGAAAGTTCTAAAAGTGAAAAGTGCCAACGCCCTTGGGCTCACTTGAGACAATTTGAGACATCACGGTCCATAAACTAAATTGCAGTTCAAATTTGTAGTTTAAAATTTTATTTTTACTTTCCTACTTATTTTGTCTAGCTCTAAAAGAATCCGTCATGAGATAGCGGCGCCACACGGAGCCCATGATACTACGGTTTCCGTAGTTTCTATAAAAAACAATTGAAAAATAAAAGAAAATAAATACAAAAAAAAACAGTATTTTTTTAAACTGGATATCTCGAAAACTAAGCGAAATCTCAAAAAATGGTATTCTTCATTTTCGTCTTATTTTGGTGAATACTATAAAAATCCATCGTCAGATCGCGGCGCCACAGTTACCGTGGAATCCCCCACAACATTGACTGGCAATGGGCTAAAGTAAATCCCTAATAAATATCTTCAGTTCTGCTTAAAATGGAAGTGAAGAGGATTACACTAACTTTTAGGCGGACCACTATTAATACGAATAAATATTTAATTTTTTAGGAGAAACGAAGCTGAAATTGCCTTAGCTGCTGCTAGACTTGAAACGGTTCAAGCAAGCAGCCAATTAATGGAAGCTATTCGTCAAAAGGTAGAATTAAGCGAACAACTGGAACAATGGCAGGTAAGAGATGAACATTGATGTATATTGAATTTTTGCTTTTGGATTGGAACTTAAATGAAATCGTTGAGTTTTAATAGATATAAAGTTTTGAATTGCTGAATAAAATATTATTGAACTTGAATTTTAAAGAATCTGAATTTTTGTGATAAATAGTAAATAATTTCCAGAGTGAAGTCTAGAAATGTCACTGTATGTCAAATCCTATTTCGGCTGTTTGATTAGAACATCGACCTCCAATCTAATCCATTGTTACCCTAGGTGTTAGTACACTCCATAACGCTCACACCTTGCAAAACAATTGTACAAACTAATTAATTTAGTTTTAACCACACCTAAAAATTGGCGATCTCATATCTTGGAGAACATTAATGCGGGCAAGACACAATGTTGTCTACCACGAGCATTTTCACGTCAACTCAACTTCTTACTCTATATAAGGATTAAATTCTTGTCCGTTTCGAATATGGATCTATGGAAATCAGCCTCTAAGCCTGCTCTTGTTCCCCTAGATGCAATTCAGAGGCGACCTATTACACTAATAGGAGATATAGCATTAACTAGTGCGCTCGATTCCCTGGCCCATAGTAGAACCCTCTACGCCCTTTCCCTTTTTTTATAGATACTACCTTGGCGTTTGTTCTGACGAGATTAAATCAATAAACCCCTTTAAAGTTTTTTTTTACGCGAAATACACGATTTTCGAACATTCGAATTCGCAATTAAATTAGATACTAACCGAACAAACGCATTTGCCAACTCTTCCTGCAACCGTCTTTCCGACATATAGCCTTCAAATCTTGCAAGACCCTCATCCACATGTACCTTCAAGACCGACCTAATCGCTGAAATTTCTTCTCTTTCTTCTTTTTACGAAACAAGGGTCCACCTCGGACTATAGAGGTTGCACTTTTTTGGTTTTTTCATCTTACATCGGTATTATTATATAAAATAAAAAATAAAACTTAGGGAACACGGTGTTGGTTTATAGTGAAACATTATAAAAATTATATTAGGTTAGAGTTGTTTTGTAAAACACCACCAACTCCAACCTAATATAATTTTTAGAATAAAAAACATTCTAACTTTTTCGGGACGTTCTCGGGGTGAATAGGAGTCAGGCAGTCTATTAGGTAAGTATGTGTTTTGTTGTCTTATTACAGCATTAAATCCATTTGTAATCGATTTGCGAAACCTAAAATTGTAAAACCGAAGTCATTTGTAACCATTAGAATTGAAATAGCATTACTCCCATTAACTTTAAGGGTAAATGGTATTGCCAATACAGGTAGTTTATCACTAGAATAATTAGATTTTATTTAAATAATAATAATTAGATCGAAGGCGATTGTGGGTCAGTGGGTAGAGTGTCGGGTCGCTGACTCGAAGTACGCTGGTTCGAGACTGAGTCTCGGCAGATCAGATATTTGCAGCCGCCTCCTCTTGGAAAGCAATGGCAAACTACCAAGAGTATAATTGCCTAGTCAACCTCTCCAAAGTCAGCCGTTCGGAACCGGCGTTAAAAGTAGATCCCGTATATCTGTGTAAAAACAGCTAAACACACTCAACACAGGTATATGTGGAGAGGAACCGAAACTTTAGGGAGACCTGATATGGCACTTAAAAGAAGAATTAGATTGAATTAGTTTTCAGCAGTGACAATAGGTTTTAATTAATGATATGGGAATTAAAAGCACATAAATAATGAACATTTGTTCTCTCATCAAATGTTGATTATCGCCAAGAATTAATTCGAAAAAAAATAATTTGTTTTAGATGGACATGCAATCATTATTGGATGAACAGATGCGACATAAATTAACCAAGCAAGAGAGAGCCAGAAAAAGGTTAATCGAGCAACAAGAACAACGCCATCAACAACAGAATGGATCGTCGTTAGGGAACAATCCTGGAAAACGTCTTTTTAGTCTATTCAGTAGATGATAAACATTTCATAAACGTCGATATTTATTATTGAATATTCGATCATCCTATGTAAATAATTTATCAAAAGAAAAAACAATCGAAAAGTCAAAATTAAAAAAGAATTGGTGATATCTATATCTTATTAAATAAATTAGATCTATATTAAATCTATAAAATAGAGATAACATATAGAAATTTATTTAAATATAACTAAAATTAAATTTTTTCCTTGATATGAATTCATTGTCTAAAATGAAAATTAAAAAAGGAAACATGAAAGTTATAAAATATCGACTCCGTCCAATAAATGTGAATAAAAAATTAAAATGCCTTAAGTACTTATTAATAGTATTAAAAGAAAAATTAATAAGAAAGGAGAGATATATAAATTTAATATAAAAGTTGCTTTTTAAAAATTTTATATGAAATTAAAAAACTATACGTATATAAAAAAAATATAATATTAATATATTTATTATATAATTTAAGTAAAGATATAAGAAAGAAAACAGAATAATATCGAAAAAAATATTCTTAGCATGTATTTTATAAAATGTGATAACAATTTCTAATTTAGTAATAATATTTGTAATTATCTCGCACACTACATCCAAAACTATTAATATATTTAGATATAATACATTTTTTCCGTCCATTCAATTACTTATAAAAAATATATTTATATATAACAATATAACATACACACATGTACCTATATATGTATAATGTAACTGTATATATATATATATATATATATATATATAATATATATGTACCATGTACATGTGTGTGTGTATATATATACTATATATATATATATAAATCAACGAAATATTTGTGCCCATAATTATGAAAGTGGACTAAGTCAAAAAATTAAAAAAATTAGTTTTTTCATATTTTATGTTTCGTCCAATTAAAAAGTACAGTAATAAGATGGCGGTTTTGAAAAATCGCATAAAATTGAACCGTTAAGTGGATTTCTAGTTGTCTCATTATTCAGAATTCAAATCTTGTTTATTTTATAAAACTTTAAATATCTCAAAACTAACACTCATTGACTTAGACCACTTTCATAATTATGGGCACATTTATCATTTCCTTATGTGAGTATTTTAATTTATTCTTTATAATATTTATCTATTTATTTTATAGTATTAATCGAATTCATAGTCAAATGATTTGTGATTCCTATTCAAAATTATATTATCTTTAAACTTGATAAATAAATAATATATATATAAATAGATATATATTAATAATATACATATATATATATATATATATATATATATATATATATATATATATATATATATATATATATATAATTATATATATTTTAAATGTACATTATGATTTTGTTCTGAAAGTTGATGAATGCTTTAATAAATGAACATTGTTCTTTAATATTTGATAATATTTTTCCAAAACGCTGAGTTTCCACATATGAACGCCCATCCAGGGAAGACCCGAGTCTTCTTAAGAATTCCCATTTGGCAGTACTGTTGCTGACCTCTCCCTTTTGTATTGATACTTTAAGGGCTCTGTTCAGATAAACTATGATGCTACCTCTACCAATTAGAACCACTCGAAGTACATTCCTTTTTAGTACAAGTACAAACTTATAGAATATTTCACTTTGTCAGATCTTGATTCCAAATTTCCCAGTCTATCAAATTCCCTGCATCCTGAAGCCTTTCTTGATTTTCTGAATCTTCAAAGCTCTTATCAATAAATCTCCCCTGATTTATTTTTGATCTAATAGAATTGGTTTTTGAGGTAGAGCGCACACAAAATTAGACCACTTACAAATGTAGTCACAAATTCACAAAAATATAATCATTATTAATAAGTTGTTGTAGAGAAATAAGGGATATATATATAGAAAGAACAAAGAAAGATATTTTTAGATTTAAATAGAAAATATTTTCAATATGTGCCTATATTTGCTAAGAATAAATATTTATAAAATGACAAATATGCAAAGAAGTTAATTTGTTTGAGCCCTGAGGAAGTCAACAAAGTTGACGAAACGTTGGCATAAAATAAAAAATATTTGCATAAGCTATTGTCCTTGTTTCCCTACAACAACTTATTAATTTAATCGATGGACATAAATAATCAAAATAATAATCATTATTATTAATATTCAGTATATGGTACTTAGCTTTGACCGTAATTTATGTTGATCTGGTGATGAGAGTTGAGATAATAAGGCCTCCTGGAGAAAGAGTTGGTGATTTTCTGATAAATAATAACATATCTCTCTCTCTCTATATATATATATAAATAAAAATCACTTTTCTATAAGTCGAAAATAGATTTGTTTATTTGGAAATTCCGAAAAAATTCGATACAGTTTCGATAGAAATTCTCTGCCATCTTCATAGAAGGGGATTTTTATTTATCAGAGAAGTCACCAACTGTTTCTCTAGGAGGCCTTATTATCTCAAATCTCATCACCTGATCAACATAAATATAATCAATTTGAAAAAATAATTCCTATCTTTTTTTTTATTTTTTATTTAATTTAAGGTTGTTCCATTCCTATCTTTAAAAAATGTTAAATATAAAAAGTGTTTGTTGTTCTTTCGCTTAATTTTTTCAGTCTTTTTGAAAAATGGACGGTGTGGAAAAAATCGTCGACGAAAAAAAAGGGTAACATACGTACATAGATACATATCCATTACCTACATACATCCGCACGAACTAAATGAAAAAATCTCACTTTTTGGTCTCTGGACGAGACCCCATGTAATTTCTGGCAAAACCGCTACATGCTAAAATTCAACCTAAATGAATATTACACTTTGTGACTTTGATTGAGACCATAGGTTCCGTAGTCTTTATCTGAGGACACTTTGAAGTCGCGCTTGTCGCGAGAGTAATTCCAAGACTTTATCTGCTTCGCATTGGATAGAGTAAAAAAAATCAATAAGCTTAAAAGCTTAAAGTTAATTAAATATTAAGGGTGCCTTCGTGCGCGTAGTTAGAGGGGGGAGGGGGGGGGGGGGGCACAGCCCCTCCTAGAAAACTCCTTGCCCCCCCTAGAAAAATCGACTCAATAACTATTTATGCTATGAGATTAAATTTATTCTTAAAAAATCAATACAAATTGAAAAATGTAGATCTCAAAAAAATTATCTTCCCATATAGCCCAGTAAATAGGGGGGTTTCAGCTTATATTAATTGCGGAAAAAGGTTTTTTTTAGAGTCGTTTGGTATGGTGTGAGTATGCCAAATCTAAGTTTGCGACCTCGAAAGTCTGAGGGACAACTTTTGGCGGCCGAAAAATCTCAAAATTTTTGGACTTTTTCCAGTTTTTCGCTTATAACTCAAAACAGTTCATATTTTATAAATAACCGTTCTATAGTAAATTAAAGAGGACAAATTTTCGCGTTGAGTAAAAAAAATAAATGTAAAATTGGTCTAGTAGATCGATTTTTAATGGGGATCCAAAAAACAGCCCCCAGGGTCACTTTTGAATATCCCTAAAACTCGCACTTTTTTCGATTTTTTACCATTTTAACCACGAAGGAGCACGTTTTCAACAAAGAAGCCTCTATATCTTTTAAAACTAGATTAAATTTGCTACAATTTAAGCAAAGTTTCATATTAATTAGATAATGGTAACCCGTTTCTCAATGAGGTTGAAATTTTGAAAAAAATACAATTTTTTGCAAAAAATCTGTTTTTCCTTCATAAAGTGAAAAGCACTCATCCTAACAACTTGATTTCTATCTCATTCTCTAGAAAATTCTGTTGACTTGAACGTTTACTTGGACCACTTTTTTGTTAAAACTCTTTGATTTATAGATATCCTACATTTTCCGGACAGGTTATGATCCGAATCCTCATGCGTCATGGAAAATGGATATCTATAAATCTAAGAGTTTTATCAAAAAAGTGGTCCAAAAAAACGTTCAAGTCATAAGATTTCCTACAGAATGGGATAGGAATCAAGTTCCTAGGATCAGTAATTTTCATTTTATGAAGGAAAAACTGCGATTTTTTGGAAAAAATTGCAGTTTTTCAACAAAAATTTGGTTGAGCGATCGCCACACCTCGCTCAACCCTGGCGCCGACACTGCGGCTGCACTCCCTACGAAAATTCCCTAGCTACGCCAATGCTTACCGAATTCAAGATAAAAACAGAAAAATTCATTTTAAAAAAATCCCGGGAAATTTTTTCCGCAGCTTCCATTGATGCCCATAGATGGCTCTTCGAGCACAATCATCTGTCTTCTCTCCGGCTGTCATTTTATTAAAAAATTTTTTTAACTAAAATAACTAGTACAAATTAAATTATTCAATGTCATCTAATCAATGAATTTGATAAAAATTTATATTTTAATTTATTTTCAAACTCACAATTAAATTAAAACTCTTAATTTATATATATATATATATATATAAATATATTTTAACATCAGCTTTTGACATTTGTTTTTTCTCCAATGTTTTTCCAGAGATTTTTTTATTAGTGAATATTCCTAATTAGGAATAATTAATTTAAACGATAATAAGATGGAAGAATTATCAAATGATTCATGTTACTTAGAATTGAATTCAAATCCAGTACGATTCGAATCTGTGAGTCAAGTAACAAATGTTTTCTTTGATGATTGCAATCGCCAAGTAAGTCGATTTATATTTATTACTAATACGATATTAATATTAAATCGTATTAATTAATCTATTAAAATTAATTAGAAAAGAAAAGGCTGTTTATATTTACGTGGGAGAAAAAACTTTAATCAACAAACCAATACAACAATACAATATATAAACATTCATAAGATCAAAGAGTAAATAAAAACAGCAAAGCACCTCTTCCTATAAATTAATCAAATAGCTTAACAATTACATTTTCATTCTTTATTATTTCAAACATGCGTTTATTATACAGTTGTTGAATAATAGACATGGATTATGTGATTATGTTATATTGCATTCAACTGGCTGTTAATAAGAAACATTTTAAGGAGGTTCTTTTTCGACAATCCACACAAAAAGTTTTAGCCTCGTAACCACTCTATGAATATGAAAGGAACTAAAATTTTAGGCTATTTTTTTTAACGTGACTGTCCACTCACACTACGAAATCTCTATATGGATACACGCACATACTAGCCGGATGGTTTCCAAGCCATTGTGCTTATATCCCCTCCACTAAAAATAATCACCCAAATAGGTTTGTTTTTTGTTTTTTATCAAAACTACGTGGTAAATAATTTCAATTTTTTTTTAAGATACTCGGAATATATTATTCTATCAAATATTAGTTTTTCATCAAGATGGTGAAAGTCCTTCAATGAAAAAAAATAAAATAATGATCATTTTCCCACCCTTTCCCTATCTACCCTATGTTAAAAATGTCATTTTTAATTCCAATTATTTCATGTTTGGTGTGGTAAATCGTCTTCAAATTTTAACAGTATGTGTATTATGCTATCAATGACTTATATTCCAAGTTTCAAAGACTTCTTGAATTTTTGAATTTGTGAAAGAACTACCTTAAAACTGTTCTATTAGAAATTAGACTAAGAGCTAGTGAATTTTTTGGACGATTATTTCAGAATGGAAATAACATATTCTTTACTGTAGCATGATCACTGCACACCCCCATTGTGAAACTTTTACTCACCGACTCCAGTCGTTTTTAGGGGTAATCCAACCATTAAATTTGTCAAAAATACTGCTAAATAAAGTTATTTCAAAATGGTTCAATTTAATATCAGGACAATCTTAATGTCGTACTACTTTACACAAAAGGCAGAACGTCAAGTATTTTCACTCCATTCAAACAGATTGGAAAAGTGAAAATTGCTGATTAACTGAAATAAAGATTCAGCATCGGACCAATGCAGAGGCAATTTTGTGTAAATATATGCAATATAAACATATCTAGAATCTTTATTTCAGTTAAGCGGTAATTTTCACTTTTCCAATCTGTTTGAATGCAGTGAAAATACTTGGCTTTAGTTATATATTGCATGTTTGGAGGTGATGGTCTCAAGGGTCTTACTAGTTGCCCGGAAAGCGTACTAGTGCTTAGGTTCGACTCCCGAGGGGACAAGACCCTTCTAACTGCAATATAAACATAACTATTAAAATCTTTGATAAATGACCTAAATTCATGTTCGTAAAATTAATTGATTATATATTATGTTACAAGTTGATTTTGAGAAAAAATTCAATCTTTCTTTCTCAAATAGATACTCATTTCTTTACACTATAATTGTTATGTTAAGTTCTGCTTTTTGATTTATTTATGAATTATCGTTACATTTGAGTTTTTTTTTGTACGAGTAATTAACCTAATGGTGGGGGTGGGGGTACTGGCAGCGAAAATATTTTAGGATTTTAAGGGGGCTGCGACTAATAAAAGGTTAAGAACCACTGCTGTAATGGATAGTTTTTATTTTATGTTTGAAATGTTCTAAGATTGAAGAACTGCTGCTCTTCCCATTTATCAAAAATTAAACAACTAATAATATAATGGTTGGAAAGTTTTTTAAGGTGTTTCGGAATTTTTTCTTTACTAGATAGTGGAATTGAATAAAAGAATTCAATTTAATGTGTTTCGAAATTAAATTATTTTTTTCAATTACACTATTACTTCGTATCTAGTGAACAAAAAAAAACTCCGAAAATCCTCCAAAAAAAACTTTCCAACCATTATATTATAAATTCTATGAAAGAATCACAAAAAGTTCTAATGGCTCTCCACTACATATTGTTAAACAACTAAATACAACATAAAATAAAAATAGACTCCTTGGATGATTCCTCTCTCAGCTGTATCTGTAACTTCATTCCCCGAAGAAATCGTATCCCTACTTTTAAAAAATCCACTTATGTTGTTTATTTTGGGGATTTTACGCTAATTGTGGCGCCGAGATCTGACGATGGATTCTTATAGTAAAAAAATAAGGCGAAAATGAAGAATACCATTTTTCGAGATTTCGCTTAGTTTTCAAGATATCGAGTTTAGAAATACTGTTTTTTGTATTTATTATTTTTCAATTGTTTTTTTTTTTTTGTAGAAACTACGGAAATCTTAGTATCACGGGGGTTCCGTGTGGCGCCGCTATCTGACGACGGATTCATTTAGAACTAGACAGAATAATTCGGAAAGTAAAAATAAAATTTTATACTACAAATTTGAACTGAAATTGAGTTTATGGACTGTGCTGTCTCAAATTGCCTCAAGTGAGCGGCAGTGGGCGTTAGCAATTTTCACTTCTAGAACTTTTCATAGGTTCGGTTCTATTCATCATCTCGGTTCATTTAGATAAAAAAAATGGGTTCCCGAACAAACTTGGAAAAGTTCGGTTAAAATAACCAACCTAATCGCCTAAACAGCAGCCCGAAATGAAGATATACGAGCCGAACTGAATATATCTTAACCGAACCGGCAACGACTTTTACATATTCGTATTTTATTGGGCATTTACTAATTATTTTTTTAATTAATATTCATTTTCTAAAAGAATCCTTCGTTAGATAGCGGCGCCACACGGAACCCGCGTGAAACTACGGTTTCCGTGGTTTCTATAAAAAAAAACAATTGAAAAATAAAAGAAAATTAATACAAAAAACGGTATTTTTAAAAACGATATCTTGAAAACTAGGAGAAATCTCGAAAAATGGTATTCTTTATTTTTGTCTTATTTTGGTGAGTACTATAAGAATGCATCGTCAGATCTCGGCTCCACAGTTATCTTTATTTTTAAATTTAATAATAATATTTCATTATTCAGGCTAGCCCTAAACTATTCATTTGAGCCCGACACCATTGCCCGAATAAAGCCAACATCTATAAAATAATATTCAATTTTTCATTTAGGTATTTACTGTTCGCTCCGGAGGTGTAACTGGAGTGTCTGTTATTGGACCATCAAAACAAACAACAACTAAATTTCGTATGGAAGATAAAGGTCCAGTTATTTCAATTAAATTTTCACCAGATCAACAAATTCTTGCAATACAACGTACTAAAACTTCAGTCGTAAGTATAATCTTGATTATTTTTTCAATGCTACTTTATTAAATAAAATGAGATTATATAGTCTAGAATGATTATTTACTTGATTGAATTTTTATTAAGCTACCAAAATATTTACTTTCTGTTTTCAAAATCTCGGACCATTGCTAAATATTGAATACAATTCCACAATTAAAATCGAAACAATATTTCAAATCAAAAGCTATTATTAATCAATCAAGTTAATCGCAATTGTTTTTTTCAAACTTCTTCCAACCTTCATCATATGGATGCTTCGTTTGAAGAATAAACGTTTTTTCACATGAAATAATTAAATAAGACGATTTTTGACTTCGTGCAAACTTTAAAAAAATATTATTCATATTGTTCTGCAATGATCAGAAAAAAGTTGGCTGTCGATGCTGATTAATTTCCAGTCTCAAACATTCTTATTTAATTAAATTAGGGAACGAAGAATTTTTTTTTTATTATAGACAAAAGGATCAGTCGGGATTCGAACCCGGGATCTTCGCATGTGCGCTGCGATGCCTTCATAAGAGCCTTAGTTCTTATCCTCTTGGCCACTGATCCCCGAACTCAAGCTAATACCTAATGTCTATATGAATTTGGAATTTCATTTTTTATTCATTTATTTAATCTCTCCCTCGTTCATTTTTGCAGCTCTGTAGTGGCCGGACTATTATTAAACTATATTCAAACGCCTCCCCAATCTATCACTAACCCAAAGGCCTAAAATAATTTTTTCATTACCCGGAGGAGCAATCAAAACGAGGCCACGTCGAAAGACAATTATAAATTATAATAAATTAAATTAGGGAACGAAGAAAATATTTTTTTATTATAGACAAAAGAATCAGCCGGGATTCCATTTATTTGTTTATTATTCTTATTTAATTTTTAAATAAATTATTTAAAAAAACTTTTTCTTTCTGCATAAAAGTTTATCGAAAATTTGAATTTTATATTTATTCTAAACTAATTAGGAGGACAAAGTGAACATTCGAAAGACTCTGTAAAGTTTCCATTAAATTTTCGTGATTTGGCAATTTTTTTTTTGTCAGCAAACAGTTTGAGCTAGGAAACTAAAACTTGGCAGAAAGTTAGTTTTTTAATACCAAATTTCAGCTCATTGGCTACCACCATTCGAGAGCTCTTTATATAATGATTCAATTATTAATCTGATTTTCTTCATTTTTATAATGTGAAGTTAGAAAGTCCAAAATCTTACTAGTTTTTTTTTTTTTTTTTTTTATATACTTACAAACATTTTGCCATCAGAATGAACTTTCTATTAACTTCCATTCTTAAGTTAATTGCGGTTGTCGGAATCCAGACATATCCATATACTCAGAACAAACCGTGCTTGAAAATAATGTTTCTCCGCATTTCTCACATTTCTAAACAGATTTATGAAAGAAAAAAAATCGGAAAGATTTGCCGATGACATTGCCCTTCTAGGAAGCAACAAAAAAGAATTAAAGGACTCTCTGAATGGAATTAACCAAATCCTAATAGAAGAAATCAAAATGAAAATAAACAAGAATAAAACCAAGGTCCTAGTATGTACAAAAAAAAAAAAAACGAGACAGGAATGCATCAAAATTAACCAAGAAAACCTAGAAGGAGTTAAGGAATTCCGCTACCTAGGAAGTAAAATAACATGGGATGGGAGGAGCGAAATCGAAATTAAATCAAGAAATGCCCAAGCAAAAATGGGGTTTATTTCAAAACAAAAACTACTATGCTCCTCCTCAATTAGCTTAGAAAACAGGAAGTTGCTATTGAAGACATATGTATGGAGCATAGCCGTGTACGGGTGTGAAACCTGGACAATTAGAGAATCGGAGAGAAAGAAGAGGCTTTCGAAATGTGGTGCTACAGAAGAATGATGAATATCAAATGGATGGATAAAATTACAAATGAAGAAGTTCTTAGAAGAATCGGAGAAAGAAGAGCCTTGTAGAAGAGTCTGAAGAAGAGAAGAGGTCAGATGATGGGGCACACACTGAGACATGGGGGACTCCTTAGGGCAGCGGTTCTCAAACTTTTTTGGTGACGGAACCCTTTTGGAAAGCGAAATACTTGACGGAACCCTACAATAAAACAATAATTATTAAAAGTGTATTCTTTATTAATAAGCATAATAAATTGAAGGAGACACTAAAAGAGTGTGTCTTCTGCTGGAATTATAAATTTTATTTATTTATAACGAGACTATAGTTTCGAGGGCTTTGCCCTATTACAATGGATTCATAAATTAATTCCTGTGAATCCAGTGTAATAGACTGATGAAGAGGGCAAAGCCCTCGAAACTATAGTCTCGTTATAAATAAATAAAATTTATAATTCCAGCAGAGGACACACTCTTTTATTGTCTCCTTCAATATATAAAAATTATGCTACTCTCGGCAAAAACTTTCAATTTAAGCATAATAAAAGTATAATGTAACAGTTACTTATTACTTACCCAACAAGTATAATAATAGAAGATATTGAAAAAGAAAAAAAATCTAACTAATGGGAGATATGAAACTGTTTTTTATTTTTCATCAATTGGTTGATATCAGATTTGATACAAGACAGTTGAAGTCTCATATCAGGTTCGGCGTCCAGTCTATTGTGGTATTTTGTTTTCGTGGCTGCATAGGTTGAGAATCCTGTTTCGCACAAATATGTTGTAGGGAACAGTAGAAGAATATTCAGAGCCATTTTGGCAAGCATTGGATATTCATCACGGATTCTGCACCAAAAATCGTTGAGAGGCGTCGTTTTAAACAGTGTCTCCATACTTGTGTCTGATGACATTTCTAAAAGAGATTCATATATGTCCTTTGACATACTTTCGGGCTTTTGCACGTTAGGTAAAAAAGGATTATGAATCCATGAATTCAGTTTCATTTTTGTATTCTGTTCTTCGGGAAAATAATTCTCAAATGATACGCGCATCGAAGTGAGATATTGTACCAATTCTTCAAATACATCATCTTGAAACATTTCTGAGTCGTTATCGCTAACAAACTCACTGAGTGACGTAAAGCTTTCTATTTCTCTCTTACCAACGCAAATAATCAAAAAATCTAATTTTCTTTTGAAGGCAGTTATTTTGTTACAGGCCTGGAACACTGTTGTCTGTTTACCTTGCAATGATAAATTTAATTCGTTCAGTTTTTGAAAGATATCTGCCATAAAAGACAGTCGGAACAACCAAGTTTTATCATACAAACGGTCTTTCAAATTAAAAGAAGTATCTGAAAGAAACATTTGTAACTCGGCTCTAAGTTCAAGTAGCCTTGTTAAAGTTTTACCCCGAGACAGCCATCGCACTTCTGTATGGAGCAGCAGTGTTTTATGTTTGCTGCCATAATCTTCACACAATAATGAAAACAATATATATTGATAAAATTAATTATTTTTACCGCTTCATCCATAACTAATTTTAGATTTGACGGCATTTGCTTCATCGCAAGTGCTTGTCTATGCAGGATACAATGACTGGAACTACAATTAGGCGCTTTATTTTGTATTCGTGACACTACTCCTGCTGTCTTACCCGTCATCGCCTTGGCCCCATCTGTACAAATGTCAATGCAATCATTCCAATTGAGATTATTTTTTTCAAAAAATATATTTATTTTATTAAAAATTTCTTCTCCGGTAGTGTTTGTAGGCAGCGGTGAACACATAAGCATGTCTTCTTCAAAAGAACTTTCATAAGGATATCTCACGATAACCAGCAAGATAGCCAGATCAGCGACATCAGTCGACTCATCCATTTGCAAGACGAATCGTATTTTTTGTAGACGTGTAACTAGTTCTTGTTTGACGTAGCTTGCCAGATCATGAATTCGCCGTGAAACAGTATTGATTGATAGCGGCACAGTAGAAAGATGCTTTGCAGATTTTTCATCGAGCATACATTTTGTTATGTCTAACACACATGGTTTTATTAAATTCTCAGCGATAGTGTGCTCTTCACCTGCTTGTGCAATGCGATAGCAAACTAAATATGATGCCTCCGTGGCCTTTTCATTGATAGTATGGGTTACATGCATTATAGTTTTTTAACTTTCCAATAACTGTTCTTTTTTACGTACAAAAAATTCTTTATTCTTGTCTTTAGACTCGGGGTGTACAGTTTCTAAATGTCGGCGCAACTTGGCAGGTGCCATGGAACTATTAGAAAGCAGTTTTTACTACATAGCATGCAGAGAGGTGAGCCGTTGGGATCAACAAATCCGAAACTGATATATGATTCATCATGCTTCTTTTTTTTCGCCTTTGAAACCGTGGAACTTGACGTCGTTGCATCATCGTCTGGATCGGTAATTGCTGTATACTCCGCACGTACTGCTTTTGAAGATTTGGCTTCGTTATAAGATGTTGTTGCAACACGTTTAACGCCTTTAAGCCAACGTTCCATTCTTCTTTATTAATAACATGTCAGGATAGCGGGGTCAAAATAATGCACGATCGTTACTGCGTAGAAGAGTTAGTCCAAAGAAGAAATGTACAAAACTGATACAATCAGAATACAGCAGTGGAACAATAAACACTTCGTTTCTAGCAGGTAGGTACTTATCGCTCCGAACTCTAATCGTCGACTGACTGAGTGTCGAGGCGCGATCGTCGCTTTTATAGTCCTAGCCTCGATCTCGAACATTCTCAAAAATACTTGAGTCGGTGCCTTTGATAAATAAAAAGCCGAAATAAAATTAGAAATACAAAAAATGCAGTGTAAACAATCTCGACTTTGTGTTTTGAAGTTAGAGCCGAAAGTCGCTTGTTCACAACTATATCGTCTAATCTCAGAGAAGACTTTTATCAAAAGGACTGCGCGCTCACTAGTAGATATCGGCGGAGGCGGCATAGTAAAATTGTACGGTACGTTCACTCAAATGGCTTGCATCAGATTCTTTGAAGTAGCCAAACGCCGCCTTTCGGCAAGGCAGCGGTAGCTCTGTCTCGAGCGGCAGTCCGTTTGTGTCGGCTTAACAAAGTATGCCAATCATTTGAATGAACAAAGTGTACTGTGGTGGGTGGCGACTAAGTTCGGCTGCGCCTCGTGAATCGTGATACGCAAAACGGTCGACCAGAGAGAGGTGTTTTGAATTTTTTGCTAAATTCTTGCGGAACCCCTAGGGTTCCGCGGAACACACTTTGAGTATGGCTGCCTTAGGGGATGATGCCTTGGAGGGGGAGGTGAGAAAGAAAAGGGGAAGGCCCAGATCAGAATATTTCAACCAAATAATTGGGGATATGGGATGCGAGACATTTAGAGAGGTCAAACAGCTGGCGGGGACAGAGCTGGGTGGAGACGGGTGGTTGCTTCAAACCAGTCTTAGGACTGTATACACAATGATGATGATGATTTTGAACGAATTCACTACTCCATCAAATACCGACCGTAACATCAAAGATTATCATTTTATAACGATCTTTAAAATTTTCTAAAACGGTCTTGAATCCTATCCATAGATAATAAACCTATAGATTAGAGCGGCTACAAGCACTCCGTTTAATATTTTTTATATTGTTTCAGGAATTTGTTAATTTTTCACAAGGTCAACCTGATTCTAGTGGGGAATATTCACAAAGTTGTAGAACGAAAGCTGCAATTATATTAGGATTTGTATGGACCAGTTCAAATGAAGTACTTCTCGTTACGGATCACGGAATTGAATTGTACCAGGTAATATATTTATATAATATAGATATATGTTCTTTTTTTTTTTTTTTTGGACTCTAGATTAGTTCTCTGATATATTTATTTAATATTACATTCATTTAAATAAATATTTATAATCAATTAAATATTATAAGAATTAAGACTTAATTAATTTTATTTCCAGCTTATATCAGAGAAAAAAAATTTGAAATTTCTTAAAAATATCAATTTACAAATTAATTGGTTTGTTTTCTGTCCTATAAGTTGTTTAATTGTATTATCAACATCTACATTAGGCAATCAATTACAACCTGTACATATTAAATCCGGATCTCTTAATAAACTGGTAAAATTTGAAGGTTTGTTAAATAATTTTTTTTTTCTATAAGAAGTGAGCAAAGAATTCAAAGATATGAAATACCATATATAGAGAGTTTGAAATTCAGGAACAAAAAACTAGTATACTTGGGATGTCCAATGAAATTTAGAATTCAAGTGCCTGGAACAGCGAGCGATGCTCGGTAAATTTTTGCCTCTAAATAGTTTAAGTTTCAAATTTCAAGGCTCTGCAACTTTCCGAAGACGAGATATGAACGATTAAAATATTTATTTTCCCACACTTTCCCACACTCCTAATTTACACCCCCTTCCTTTATTTCAATCAGATTAAAAATTTGACACAACTAAATAACTCATGACACTTGATATGTACCTACACCAATTAAAAAAAAAATGGTATGTGCTGTTTTTGAGAAAATAAAAAAAAAAAAAAACGAAAAATCTTTCATGTAAATATCAACTTCAGGTGTTCCGATTTCAAGCAAAAGCTTGCTGTACTCTTTCTAGCCTATATCGAGCATAAGTTTCGAATTTATCCCCCCCTTATCATCATTTTTCCAATTTTTTTAGAAAATAAATATTTGAATTTCGAAGGGATTATACTTATTTATAGTAGAGTATTTTATAAAGGTATAGGAAATTATAATTTCGTCAAAAAAACTCTAAAAAAGTTTCTTTTTTTTACCCTAGAATTTTATGAGAAAGTTGTCCCCCCCCCCCCTTATCATCATTTTTTCAATTATTAGAGAAAATAAATATTTAAATTTCGAAGGGATTATACTTATTTCTAGTAGAGTATTTCATAAAGATATAGTAAATTATAATTTCGTCAAAAAAAACTCGAAAAAAGATTCTTTTTTTACCCTTGAATTTTATGAGAAAGTTGATAAGGGTCACCCCTTACCATCATTTTTTCAATTTTTTTAGAAAATAAATATTTGAATTTCGTAGGGATTATACTTATTTTTAGTAGAGTATTTTATAAAGATATATGAAATTACATGGGGTACATTCACACGTACGAAAACATTAACTTCCGGTACTTCTATTTTAGCCAAAATCTTGTGGTACTTCTTTTAGCCTCTAGATAGCTTAAATTTCAACTTTCAAGGCTCTGCGACTTACCGAAGACGACATATGAACGATTAAAATATTTATTTTGCGACATGACTAATTTACACCCCTTCCTTTATTTCAATCGGATTAAAATTTATACATGACTAATAACTCATGAGACTTGATAAGTACACCAATTTTTAGCGAAATTGTTACAGCCGTTTTCGAGAAATCAATTCTATATATATATATATAAGAATTGTTCATTTAATATAATAAGAATAAGATAAGATAAGATAAAACAAAAGATCTTTCAAATTATAACAGAGGGATTAAAAAATCAATAAAATCAAGACGAAGATTTTAGGGTGTAGGAAAAAAGTGCAAAGATTGATAATAGAATATGGAAGGGGCCTAATTATTTTTTAATTTGAGAAATAAAATAACTTGTGACGAGAGTTGTTAAAAAGAAATTAATTATTGGATTGCTTAAGTAAAATTATGTTTAATTCTAAAAAATTTAATTATGCTTCTCATCACTCAGTCTAGGAAATAATAAGATAATGCTTAAAATTTAATTATATATGGAAAATTGCTCGCTGAAGAGGTGTGAACCTGGTCGATAGAATCACAATAAAGATTGTTGATAATTAAATGAGTGGATAGGATTACTAAGTTGAAAGTTGTCGATAGATTCGGATAAAAAAAAAACTTTGTTTAAGAAAAGCGTTCAGGTGATCACTTTTAAATAGTGAGAATATTTTGAACCTCATGATAGGAAAGAAAAGTCGAAGACAAAGTCCTAGATTAGAATATTCTCCCCTGATAATTAAAGACCTACGATCTGGGTCTTTAGGGAGGTGAAATAAATATTTTAGGATAGAGTCAAAAATAAGCGAGCAGTAGCGTTTAATCAGTCTTTGAACTGATATGATAATAAGTAATTTATAATATAATGAAGGGCAGTCCATAAATTATTTAAATTTTATATGAGATAACCAAGTACCCTTATGATATAATGTTGGAAAATATTGTAATATTGTTGCTATCACTGAAAGGAAGACAAATAGAAACCGAGTTATACTCACCCATCAATAACTATTCAACCCTGAAGAAAAAAAAGTCCCCGAAACGTGGGAAATTGAATAAAATTTAAATAATTTATGGACTGCCTTTCATTATATTATAACTTACTTATTTCGCTTACCAGTCCGTCTTTCTAAGAAAATAAATAAAATTTGATATGATATTATTTTAAATAATTTAAATAATAGTTGATATAAAAATCTTATTTTAATAATTAAAATCACAATTTTCTTTGCTATTTTATTTCATATGTTTGAATTCTAATAATAAAAATGGCTTTAATCATTATGAGATTACATAAATTTAAATAAATTTTTTCTTAAAAATATTTTCAATAAATAAATTTTTAACCCTCCTCTCCTACTGTGGGTTCAGATCACACATTTATTACGGTCGGGTCGGATTCGACCCTTCTATATTTTTAGGGCAGTTTTCATTTAAAAAACGCATTGATCACGTAGAAAAAGGTGTAAAAAGGTGAAAAGGTGAAAAAGTAATTGATCGAAATATTTATTTTTGTTTTAAATAATTTTTATTTATTATACAAAGGTAAAAAAATTAATTGACATGTTCTGATCTGGCCATCCACTTGACTTTACCATACACGCTGAGGGGCCCTCTCTTATAATTAATATTTAATAAAATTATTTATAATCATGTAGAGGGGATTAGTTTTTGCATTTTTAGACTACTGGGGGGCCACTGTATACAAAATTTGGTTGAGTTTGGTACAAGAGCAAAGATTTTCATTTTTTGATCCTACATCTCCCCTCCCCCCTTTTTGGGGGGCGGTTAGTTTTTGCATTTTTAGGTTTCTGGGAGCCCACTGATTATGTATACAAAATTTGGTTGAGTTTGGTACAAGGGCCAGAAGAATTGCATCGATATAATCAGAGCATAGGTCTATAGTGGGTCGGATTCGACCCAAGAGGTCATAGGCGATAAACGGTACACACCTGAATGTTGTGGACAGGTCGGCTTCCTCAATAGAACTAGAGAGGAGGGTACATAAGACCTCCACACCACTTGGTGGAGAGAGATAGAGCGAGAGGGAACATCTACATGGGTCGGATCCGACTCGACCGTAGGAGAGGGAGGAGGGCTAATATACTTATCTCTAAGGATTGGTTATTTAGAAATTAAGATATAATTTTTTTTTTTTTTTTAAGACTAAATATAAAGATATCTGTCTCTCTTAAGTATCTAATTATAAAAAAAAAAAAAAAAAAAAATACTCTCTATAAGTCCGATTTTCATCAAAATATTGAATATTTTTTAGTGGACCTTCCTGTTGTTCCAAAACCTGCTAAGCTTTGTCTTCTTGAGCGTGATGTCTCATTGGCAGTTTTATATGGTCAACCATGTATTATTGTCTTACGACACCAACCTCGTGGGTTAGTTGTTGGACCAGGAACTGAAGTGCTTGTTTATACCATTCACAAGTAAGAATATTTTTATCACTTAATATTATCAATCGCATGAGAAATTAAACATTTATTTAAGAGACTGTAGTTTATCAAGCCTAATTACTTTTAATTCTAAATTTCTCTCAACTGTTGGGTAGCTATCTGGACAAGGTATAGTCTTTCTCTGGAGCCTCTGCCAGCTGAACAGCTTTCAGCATTTGAAGAAAACTGAAAATTTATTTATTTTGTGAATCCTTAATGAAAATAATATTACTTTAAAATTCTTTATTTAAAAAGAGAAATAAATATTTGAATTGACATTATCTTGTATAAAGTCAATTCAATTTTACGTTTTGAAAATATTACTAAGGCTGCTTAAATGGAAAGACGTTTTTATCAGCATGGCGCTGCGCCTCAACTTTCACAATACTGAATATATCCAGTTTCATCCGTCAATCTACCCATAATATTACCTTAGAAGAAACAGGGGCTTTTTATTTATGAGAATGTTCTATGATCCGGAACAGCTCTTAAGAACTAAGAGTTTGCTAAGTGCAGTCGCTAGAGAGCGCTTTTTCTATATATGGTAGCTTTCCACTATATATTACTCTATGCTGATAACATACAATAATTTGAGAGCAGATTTATCTAACAAATACAAGCGTTTTTTTTAAATAAAATTTTGTTTGGTAATTTTGACATACTATATTTTGATATAACATCCACGATATATCGGTAGCTTGGGCATGTTTCTGCCAAATTATATCATTGCTTCCCCATATTTCCCCATTAAACCATGACAAATCATACAATAAAGTCTTTCTGACGATACTTTATTATAAAAGTTGCAAATGTTTTATTCAAGCATAATCTTCAGGCTATAAGAAAACAATAGCTTATACTAGTATAATTTGAAAATTTTAATAAAAAATTTCTTGAAATTTATCTTTAACTTTTGCTAGTCATAATTATTTAAAAGGGCTTACAGATTAGATCGCCTCTTCAAGTAAATATAAGTAAAATTTCTATTTTCTAAGTTTTTTGTTTTATTTCTAAAAACACACTGGCTTGATATACTCGCTATTATTTTTTTAAATTATAAATTAATCATTGTTCTAATTTACAAAAATCATATTTTTTTCTAGGATGTCTCAAGCTCAAAAAAGTCATATTTTACGTTTAGATCTTGCTGGCCGTTTTGCCATTAGTGTTGTTGATAATTTAATCGTTGTTCATCATCAAGCCAGTAAAGTTAGTATAAATTTTAAATTATTAAGAAAATATTATAAAAATTACTTTTTTTTTCAATAAAACTTTTAAAGTATTTTATTCGTTCTTAATCACAAGTTAAAATTCATCATCATAAGCATATCGACGCTAGAAAGCAATTGTTCTGTATCTCTAGAAAATATGAAATATGAAATATGAATTAAGTATGTATCATTAGAAAAAAAAACTGCATCGAATTGTTTGGGTCTCGTTCTCCTATGATAAATTTTTATTTAGATAAGACGTTCAAAATGTTTAAGTTTTTACTTTACCATAACAGGTATGGTCGAGTATTGTAATCGTGCATGAAATAAGCTGACGTGTTCTGATGTGGCCATCCACTTGACTTTACCATACAACCTGGCCCCTAAAATTATTTATAATCATGTAGGGGGGGGGGGTTGTTTTTTGTATTTTTAGACTTCTGGGGGTCCACTGATTATGTATACAAAATTTGGTTGAGTTTGCTCAAACGGCCTAGATTTTTAATTTTTAACCCCCCCCCCCCCCTCCACCCCCTTAATTTTGGGTCGATATGCACCAAAATCTAATAAGCTCTTAATCTCAATGGACCAAAACTACCTGTGAAATTTGGTTTCGATATTCACACTAGTTTTTGAGCTAGCTCGTCCACAAAAATTTGGTAACGCACAGACTAACTAACTAACAGACAACCAGACTAACAGACATTTTGACAAAACAATTATTATCTCGAAAAATATAATTTTTTCGCTGTTCACTTATTAGAGCTTTTTTGTAGAGCGAAATGCCATGGTTTTGCTCAATTCTTTTAATCAAAATAGTTTCAGCCGTTTTTGTGATATTTCGAAAAAAAGAAGGAAAAAACCCATTATTTTCATGCACTATTACAATACTTGACCATAGCCTGTATGGTAAAGTAAAAAGTGTTTTTTTTCCTTCTTTTTTTCGAAATATCTCAAAAACGGCTGAAACTATTTTGATTAAAAAATTGAGCGAAACCATGACATTTCCGTCTACAAAAAAGCTCTAATAAGTGAACATCGAAAAAATTATATTTTTTGAGATAATAATTGTTTTGTCAAAATGTCTGTTTGTCCGGTTGTTAGTCTGTGCGTTACCAAATTTTTGTGGACGAGCTAGCTCAAAAACTAGTGTGAATATCGAATCCAAATTTCACACGTAGTTTTGGCCCATTGAGATTAAGAGCTGATTAGATTTTGGTGCATATCGACCCAAAATTAAGTGGGGTGGAGGGGGGTTAAAAATTAAAAATCTAGTCGATTTGAGCAAACTCAACCAAATTTTGTATACATAATGAGTGGGACCCCAGAAATATAAAAATGAAAAACTAACCCCCCAAAATGGGGGGGGGGGGGGGGGCAAAAAATGAAAATATAGGCCCTTGTACCAAACTCAACCAAATTTTGTATACATAATTAGTGGGAGCCTAGCACTCTAAAAATGCAAAAACTAACCCCCCTCCCCTACATGATTATAAATAATTTTATTAAATTTTAAATATAAGTGAGGGGCCAGGTTCTATTGTAAAGTCAAGTGGATGGCCACATCAGAACACGTCAGCTTATTTCCAATAAAAATGTTCGATAGATGTTGTAAAAAGATCAAAATTCGCTACTTTTCAGAATTAAATAGATACGTCACCATTCCTGCAAATATTTTTTTCATACCTCGTTCATGTTTGAATAGTGTAAAACATTTATCATTTTCTCTTTTAAATCGTTTTTTGACTCCCCTGTAAGGTTACATTTTTAGAGATTTTTTTTTTAATTCAATCGAATGCAAGAAGGGGCACACCAGTAAGATACAGCCCCTATAGATCTCGAAAGACCTTTGCATTACCGAAGAGAAGGGAAAGCTGATCAAGAGAAAGGGTGTTTGTGCAGCGGGTTTTGAAGGTTTGAAGATTATAAGTGCTGGGAAAGATGGAGGCCGGGAGAGAGTTCCAGTTCCTTGAAGTCATGGGGACAAACGTATTTGCTAATGAAGTGGTTCTGCACTTTTACAATTTAACCGCGAAAGAGTGTTGCGAATCGGCAAAACGCGTGAGATACAGCAAGATTGCTTTCTAGCTTCGTTATAGATTTCTAGAACTGATTCTCTTTCGTATACAACTTTTTCTTGGCTATCCCATTTTATAGGGATAGGATAGATTATTTCTACTTTTTGTCTTTCGGTCTGGACTCATTGTTCACTATCATTTATTAAAATAAAAAACACCCTTCTTGTGAAGCGCAAAGATCAAGCAGATTGGCCTTCTAAAATTAAATGTCGATAATTTAATGAAATATATAATAGTACATTATTTTTATACATGAATTAAATTAGTTATAAACCATAACTTTAATTAAAAACTTGATTATGTTTTAGACATCACTTCTGTTTGATATTCGAGCCTCACCATCCGAGACACTTGGCTATGTATCATATCATTCATCTGTGGCTCCTCCACGTTCTATCCGACCATGTGAACAACCAGCTTCTCAACTTTGTATCCTTTCCATTAAGATTTTAAATATAATTAATAAATATATTTTTATTTTCGGATTTATTCAAAGTTGGCCTTTCAATGACATTCAGAAAGCATTATAATTGAAAAGTTTTTGTTTTGCCGAGAGTAGCAGATTTGTTGATTCTCAAAGAGAAACAAAGAGGTTGTCCTCTGCTTGATGCAAATAAACATACACACACATATATATATATATATATAATTTTTCTTTTCTAAGACTATAATCGATTAATGATCCATTCATATATTTATATTTGTATGCATATTTAATTTCTGACCAGCCTTTTTTTGCGTATACTAATTTAAAAGAATGTGTCCATTTTGACCAATTATTATCATGTATTTTTATTTTGTTATTTCTGTACCAATCTTTTGCACTGGCTTCCAGAAAGAAACTCATGATTTGAATTTTTAAATTGTCATTTGATACTTTATGTCTATTGCATTCTGTTTCAAATGACTTCAACCATTCTATAGCATTTTGTTGAATTCCATGAAATTTATTTATGTTAAAATTTTTTTCAATGTTTAACATTATATTTGTTTCATTGTTAGTTTCTATATCTATTATTTTATCTATCCTATCTTTTTCATCGTCGGATTCAGAATTTTTCGATACATTTAAGCTTTTAATTGGTTATTCTTCTAATAGAAAGCCTTTAAAAATGAAATTATTTTGTTCATCTATGTAACATCTCTTTATCTCATCAGGTAAAGTAATATTTACATTTCTGATTAAAAGCTTAGTTTATGTTGTCTTATCAGAGGATATTTTAGTAAAAATAATAATCTTTTATTAAATCCATTTCGGAATAAAATGCATAAATGTATTCCAATTATGTTAGAGTTTCCTCAAAATTCTTATAGCTTTACAGATATTTATATTTTGCCTTTCTTCTACTGGATCTTAACCAATTTTCATTTTCATGAACCCAGTTTTTTAGTTTTAACATGAAGAAAATCCTTAACTTAAAAAAAGATTCTCCTAATTGGGTAGTATTTCAGCCAAATATAATTATTGACGCTAAACTTGGATGCCTTTGGTAAAAATAATATATATGTTTTCAACTTTTACTTTACCATACAGGGTATGGTCAAGTATTTTAATCGTGCATGAAAAAAGTGTTTTTTTCCTTCTTTTTTTTCGAAATATCTCAAAAACGACTGAAACTATTTTGATTAAAAAAATTGAGCTAAACCATGGCATTTCGCTCTACAAAAAAGCTCTAATAAGTGAACATCGAAAAAATTATATTTTTCGAGATAATAATTGTTTTGTCAAAATGTCTGTTCGTCGGTCTGGTTGTCTGGTTGTCTGTGCGTTATCAAATTTTTGTGGACGAGCTAGCTCAAAAACTAGTGTGAATATCGAAACCAAATTTCACACGTAGTTTTGGTCCATTGAGATTAAGAGCTGAATAGATTTTGGTGCTTATCGACCCAAAATTAAGGGGGGTTGTCTGTTCGTCGGTCTGGTTGTCTGGGTTGTCTGTGCGTTATCGGGGCCCTTGTGGACGAGTTAGCTCAAAAACTAGGTGAATATCGAACCAAATTTCACACGTAGTTTTGGTCCATTGAGATTAAGAGCTGAATAGATTTTGGTGCTTATCGACCCAAAAAATTAAGGGGGGTGGAGGGTGGAGGGGGGGGTTAAAAATTAAAAATCTAGGCCATTTGAGCAACTAACCGCCCAAGGGGGGGGGGGGGTGTATGGTCAAAAAATGAAAATCTAGGCTCTTGTACCAAACTCAACCAAATTTTGTATACATAATCAGTGGGAAACCAGAAGTCTAAAAATGGAAAAACTAACCACCCAAAATAGGAGGGGGGAGGGGGCGGGTAGGGTCAAAAAATGAAAATCTTGGCCATTTACCAAACTCAACCAAATTTTGTAGACATAATCACTGAGACACCAGAAGTCTAAAAATGCAAAAATTAACCGCCCAAAATGGGGGTGGGGGGAGGAGGTGTATGGTCAAAAAATGAAAATCCAAGCTCTTGTACCAAACTCAACCAAATTTTGTATACATAATCAGTGGGAAACCAGAAGTCTAAAAATGGAAAAACTAACCACCCAAAATAGGAGGGGGGGGGGGTCAAAAAATGAAAATCAAGCTCTTGTACCAAACTCAACCAAATTTTGTATACATAATCAGTGGGAAACCAGAAGTCTAAAAATGGAAAAACTAACCACCCAAAATAGGAGGGGGGGGGTCAAAAAATGAAAATCTTGGCCATTTACCAAACTCAACCAAATTTTGTATACAAAATCAGTGGGGGCCCAGAAGTATAAAAATGCAAAAACTAACCCCCCCCTACATGATTATAAATAATTTTAGGGGCCAGGTTGTATCGTAAAGTCAAGCGGATGGCCACATCAGAACACGTCAGCTTATTTTAACTGTAATACAAGAATATTTTAAAATTAATCTCGTTCGATCTCATTAATATGCTTAGTTTCAGGGCTGGTTTTGGGGATGTTTCACACCACATTAATTATTTAATTAGATTTAAAATAAATGTCTTTGGCGATTTAAAAGTTATCTATTATTATTATTATTTTCAGGTATGTCGAATTAAGGCTTCTTCCATTAACTACAATTGTGGAGGATAAGACAGCTCTAGTTGATATGCTTATGCGTCGTAAAAATGCCAAACCAATTATTTTACAAGTATAAACATAATATATTATTTTACCTATCCAAATAATTAATAACTCATTACTAATATTATAGCTTTTACAAAATATTACGGAGCCAATTTCCAAAGGTGGACTTCCTGTTGCAAATGTAGGCCAAGTTTTAGATGCTATCAATGATATCTATCGGACATTTCTTGAGGCCACAGCTGCAGCTGCAGCGGCTGCTGCCTCTTCGGCCCCCTCCACTCGACCTACTCCACCTTCCCCGAACGTGTAAGTTATTCTTCACTAATTACACTGATGAACAAATTCAAATTTTTTTTTGCCCTTTAAATGAAAATAGGTGATTATTTATAATTCCACCCCGCGAATCCAAATCTGGGGGATTCTACGGTAACTGTGGCTGCGCGATCTGACAATGAACTCTTATACTACTCACCAAAATAAGACGAAAATGAACAATACCATTTTTTGATATTTCGCTTAGTTTTCAAGATATCGAGTTTAAAAAATACTGTTTTTGTATTTATTTTCTTTTATTTTTCAATTGTTTTTTTATAGAAACCACGGAAACCGTAGTATCACGGATTCCGTGTGACGCCGCTATCTGACGACGGATTCTTTTAGAACTAGACAGAATAAGTCGGAAAGTAAAAATAAAATTTTAAACTACAAATTTGAACTGAAATTGAGTTTATGGACTGTGATGTCTCAAATTGCCCCCAAGTGAGCGCCAGTGGGCATTTGCAATTTTCACTTTTAGAACTTTCCATAGATTCGGTTCTATTCATCATCTCGGTTCATTTAGATAAAAAAATGGGTTCCCGAACAAACTTTGAAAGGTTCGGTTAAGATATATTCAGTTCGGCTCGTATATCTTCATTTCGGGGGGCATTTAGGCGATTAGGTTGGCTAGTGCCAACCTAATCGCTTAAAAACCAGCCCGAAATGAAGATATACGAGCCGAACTGAATATATCTTAACCGAAGCGGCAACGACTTTTACATATTCGAATTTTTTTTGGCATTTACTAATTATTTTTCAATTAATATTCATTTTCTAAAAGAATCCGTCGTCAGTGGTGGCGCCGCACGGAACATGTGATACTACCGTTCGTTTCTGTGGTTTCTATAAAAATAACAATTTAAGGGCGCGGCAAAATAACAATTGAAAAATAAAATAAAATAAATACAAAAAAACAGTATTTTTTAAACTCGATATCTTGAAAACTAAGCGAAATCTCAAAAAATGGTATTCATTTTCGTCTTATTTTGGTGAGTAGTATAAGAGCTCATCGTCAGATCGCGGCGCCTCAGGTACCGTAGAATTGCCCAAATCTGAAAGTAGAAATGCTGTATCACCTATCGTTTTCTCTGGATTTTCATTTTTTGTTTTTAATAAAAATTTAATTCCCTTTGTAATAATAATTCGAAATTTGAAATTATTTTTGTTTGTTTGCTCCTGATTTAAATATTCAAGTGAATAACTATGAAGTATAAAAAAAAAAATATATGTATAGGACCGATTTTGACTGTTCAATGAAGAAATTTCATGCAAAAAAAAGGACAAAAACACATTTTCAAAATTTATTTCTTGAACTCTGCGATTTGTAATTGCCAGCAGAAATCTCTCCCTTGAGGTTCCAACAGTAGTCTTCTAACATGTTCTGTACCGATATTCTTGCATATCATTTCTCCAGGACATAAATACCCTGGTGAAATCTCTCGCAGCATTCTTCACTAACCGCTCCTAAGTTAGGGGGGGAAAAGTCCAAATGCGAATGTAGAAAGTGAATTTTCTAGAAGGGTGATTCCTAACACTCTTTTGTCCAGGAATTATTTTTTTAGGCAAGGGGTACTGATGGGTATATATCCCCATTATGCAACAATACTACTTTTAAACTATTCTTAGATGAATCTAAAAATAGTCTCCACTTGTTTGTGGTCTGAATCCTTCCAAGTTTACTGAATGGTCTAGCCTAGTAATAGCTAGCTACCGTTGACACTTTATTTTTATTTATTTAGTAGCTATATTAATACGTCAGGCTCACCAATGTTCTTTTATTTAATTAGATTTAATATTACACTTAGCAAAAAGAACTAAATTATCAGTAGGGATAAAATTTTTATTTGCGAATCAAAATCAACAAGAAAGGAATACAAAAATTAGAAAAGAATACAAATTAAAAGTTCATCTAGTCTGTCGTGCCGAGCACCATCAGAAGCCATAAGCCAATTTACGATACTTTTTTTTTTTTTATTTTAATGTGTCTTTACCCCGGGGTCAGATTTTAGCCGGATGCCTCGAGTCGGATTCGAACCCGGGTCCACATGGTTAGCAGGCTGACACGCTGCCACCTAGCCTAACCCGGTCCCCAATATTTGTTTTAATTGCAGTTAAAACACGTGAAGCTATTAAACAAATAAGAAATGTAAAATTGATAGCGAGACAAAGTTGCTTACGTTACTTCAACATGCACCAGAATTGTAGAAATATTAGATACATTTTAATATGGTTGCTATTCTACACATATATTATAGAAATTATTAATATAAAAGCCGCCATTTCATATCATTAATTATAGGAATTCGAATGAGGGCTGGATAGACTTTCAAATAAAAAAATAATGTCTAAGTTAAGCCGGGTGCGAAGACCTGAAACTATAAAATGTGGGTGTTCCGCAAAAAATATAGGTGATTGAGAAAAACGGATGCGATATTCGTTATCAGCACATCTGAATACATAAAGATCACTTAGTTTTATTTAAAGGAAAATTTCATTGTTTATCAGTGTTAAATATTATGTTAATTTTCTACATATTACAGTTTATATCAAAATAAAAGAAAATTTTTTGGAAATTTTCCTTATAATTTGACATCTTCTAACCCAAGAATTAGTTTTTTATTAATCATATGCTTCTCCTATATAATATCTCAGCTAAATTTGAGATTATTTTCTTTTTCTTTTCAGTGTATTGGTAGATCAAGCTGATTTATATACAAATGTTTTATCGAGATTGGCGGATTCTGATGCTAAGAGAGCTTCGTGTGTACTTCTTGAATACCTTCGGTCACTTGCTGAGAGAAGAATTCCCGTAATTATTTTCAACGAGATTCACTAATTAAAAATATATTAATCTGTTAAAGCGCCGTTAGAGCATTAATATTTTAAGTCAAATAATTCAAAAATATTTGAAATATTCAAACCCGATTTTTTACTTTACCATACAGGGTTTGGTCAAGTGTTGTAATCATGCATGAAAAAAGTGGTTTTTTTCGAAATATCTCAAAAAAGGCTGAAACTATTTTGATTAAAAAAATTGAGCGAAACCATGGCATTTCGGTCTACAAAAAAGCCCTAATAAGTGAACATCGAAAAAATTATATTTTTCGAGATAATAATTGTTTTGTCAAAATGTCTGTTAATTAGTTAGTCTGTCTGTTAGTTAATCTATTAGTCTCTGCGTTACCAAATTTTTGTGGACGAGCTAGCTCAAAAACTAGTGTGAATATCGAAACCAAATTTCACACGTAGTTTTGGTCAATTGAGATTAAGAGCTGATTAGATTTTGGTGCATATCGACCTAACGGGGGTGGAGGGGGGGTTAAAAATTAAAAATCTAGGCCATTTGAGCAAACTCAACCAAATTTTTTATATATAATCAGTGGGACCCCAGAAGTCTAAAAATGCAAAAACTAACCGCCCAAAATGGGGGGGGGGGGGTCAAAAAATGAAAATATAGGCTCTTGTACCAAACTCAACCAAATTTTGTATACATAATCAGTGGGCCCCCAGGAGTCTAAAACTTGAAAAACTAACCCCCCCCCTACATGATTATAAATAATTTTATTAAATATTAAATATAAGTGAGGGGCCAGGTTGTATCGTAAAGTCAAGTGGATGGCCACATCAGAACACATCAGCTTATTTATTCACATAATCTGTATAAAATTCTAGTTATTTGTTCTACATTTATTTTTATTTCAAGTCAAATAATGTGAAAAATATTTAAAATTTTGAAATGTCATTTTTATATTCTAATCTGGAAGATATTTCACATTTCAAAATATTAATTAGATTTTCTTCAAAATTTAAATTTAGAAAAACTCGAAAAATATCGAAACCTTGTTTCCATATTCCTAATCTATTTTAACTTTCTGTTGTTAGAAATCGAAAGATAAAAATACTTACCATCGGCATTTCAAGTTTGTTTTTTTTTATTATTATTTGGTTGACTTCGGATACATATAGTCCATTTAGACAGTAGGTATTTAGTATGATTCATTTATCATAGGTTAATACAGCAAACCTTATGAGTTTGGTGTGTTAAAATTCGGAAAAAACCTGACTTAACTCGGGTGTCGTGTCACATCTAGAAATATTCATAATTTGGTGATAGTAGGAGTAGGATAGTAAAAAAACAAACATATTTTTTTGGATATATTTATTTATTCAAAAACAAAACCTAATTACTATTCTTTACATTAGTGACTTGAGCGCAACTTATGTTGACTCTTCTTGAGCGAAGACCGTCTGTAAAACGATGCATGTCACCCAAAATGTCTTAACGTGTCACTTTTGACACGCGTGTCATAGGTTCGCCATCACTGGGTTAATATGATTAGTGAGGGAGCCGGGTTTTCGTCCCACAAATTTTTACTCTTCCGTGATAAGGCCTGAACTTAGGCCTCCCACTCCAACATCGTCAACAAGACGTTGCAGAAGCGGTAGCTCTAACGCAACGATTCTTAACAGGCGGGCTTCGGAAAGTATGTAGGGGAGCCGCGAAAATATTATAATTTTTTAAGTTTTTATAACTTTACAAATAAAAAAAAGAAGAAGAAATCGAACAAGAATGGAATGCTATGAAATCAAGCCTGACTGAAACAGCCAACGAAGTCCTTAAATCAAAGAAAAACGAAATTAAAAAGCCATGGGTAACAGACGAAATACTGCAACTGTTTGACGAACGAAGAAAATTTAAGAACAGAAAAGACGAAGAAGGGAAAGAAACATATAAAAAATTAAGATGGAAAGTTATAAGAGAATGTAGAAAAGCAAAAGAAAAAATGATTCAAGAAAAATGTAAAGAAGTCAACGAAAATCTAGTATTGGGAAAAGTTGATGTAGCCTATAGGGCAATAAAAAGAAATTTCCAAGAAGACAAGCCAAAAAGCAAGAACATAAGAGATAAAGGAGGCCACATTATTCTAAACGAAAACGAACAGGCAAATAGATGGAAGGAACACCTAGAAGAACTCTATGGAGAAGAAAAAACAATGAACCCAATAGAAGAAGAAGAATCTGTGGACGAAAACGAATTAGGAGACCCCATACTCAGGTCAGAATTCGAGACAGCTTTGAAGGAACTAAAAAATAATAGAGCACCCGGAATAGACAATATACAAGCTGAAATCCTAAAGAACTCTGGGGAAAAGGCACTTGACAAACTCTTTGAACTAATTAGCAAAATCTATAAATTGGGAATCATCCCAAAAGATTTCCAAAAAAACAAAATAGTCACACTTCCCAAAAAGACAGGCGCGGATAAATGTGAAAATTTCAGGACCATTAGCCTAACCTCACATGCCTCCAAAATCCTAACCAAAATAATCCAGAGAAGAATAGAACAAAGAGTTGAAGAAAATCTGGGGGAAGACCAGTTCGGCTTTAGAAGAAACAGAGGCACCCGAGAAGCAATTCTCTCTCTTAGACTAATAATAGAAAGGGCTTTTATCAGGGAAGAATCTGTCTACATCGGATTCATAGACCTAGAAAAAGCATTCGATAACGTCAATTGGGAAATTATGTTTAAAATATTAAAACAGGCGGGAATAAAATTCAGAGAGAGAAGACTAATCTACAATCTATATCAAAACCAGACGGCAATTATAAATATTGGTGATGAACAAAGAGAAGCCAAAATAAAAAAAGGTGTAAGACAAGGATGTGTGCTGTCACCCATGATTTTCAACTTATACATAGAAGAAGCGATTAAAGAATTCAAAGACAAAATTGATACAGGTATAGAAATCCAAGGTCAAAAGATCGCTATGTTAAGATTTGCCGATGACATTGCCCTTCTAGGAAGCAATAAAAAAGAATTAGAGGACGCCTTGAATGGAATTAACCAAATCCTAATAGAAGAAATCAAAATGAAAATAAACAAGAATAAAACCAAGGTCCTAGTATGTACAAAAAAAGAACAAACGAGACAGGAATGCATCAAAATTAACCAAGAAAACCTAGAAGGAGTTAAGGAATTCCGCTACCTAGGAAGTAAAATAACATGGGATGGGAGGAGCGAAAACGAAATTAAATCAAGAATTGCCCAAGCAAAAATGGGGTTTAATTCAAAACAAAAACTACTATGCTCCTCCTCAATCAGCTTAGCAAACAGGAAGTTGCTATTGAAGACATATGTATGGAGCATAGCCATGTACGGGTGTGAAACCTGGACAATTAGAGAAGCGGAGAGAAAGAGATTAGAGGCTTTCGAAATGTGGTGCTACAGAAGAATGACGAATATCAAATGGATGGATAAAATTACAAATGAAGAAGTTCTTGGAAGAATCGGAGAAAGAAGAACCTTGTGGAAGAGTCTGAAGAAGAGAAGAGGTCAAATGATGGGGCACACACTGAGACATGGGGGACTGCTTAGGGATATCTTGGAGGGGGAGGTGGGAAAGAAAAGGGGAAGGGGAAGAACCAGATTAGAATATTTCAACCAAATAATTGGGGATATGGGATGCCAGACATTTAGAGAGGTTAAACAGCTGGCGGGGGACAGAGTCGAGTGGAGACGGATTGTTGCATCAAACCAGTCTTAGGACTGTATACTCAATGATGATGACAAATAAAAAAAAATATGTTACTAGTTTTTATAAGTGATACATATGTGACAGATGAATTTAATGACAATATTCTTAAACATGGGAGTTTTTTGACTGATTATAGTGGAGTTTCACAAAGAGGAAATAAAAATTTAAAAAATTTTTAAATTATATTTTGTAAAAATTTTTATTTATCTCTATACATATTTCGGGCCATGAACCCTTCATCAGGAGGTTTAACATTACAAGTTGAATAAAACCGTGTAAATATTTTTTATAAGTCTAGGTATACAATTTTTATACTATAGCAAATATAGGTACCTATTTTTTAAGATAAATCATATTTGGTTATTTATTTCAACGACAAAAATTGGATTGCAAAACTTTCTTACTTGGCAGACATCTTCACCATTCTAAACCAACTAAATATATCTTTTCAAGGATATCAACACAATATTTTTTCCATGCGAGATAAAATAGAGGCGATGAAAATGAAACTTCGTACATGGATTCGAGGAATAGAATCGAATGTTTTCGAAATGTTTCCAAATTATTCTCAAATGATTACAGAATATGATAAAGAACATACAAATTATTTAATTCAATTGATAAAATTTGATGGCTGTATATGTATATAATTAAGTAATGGAGAGGGATTCAGCCAATGGGTAGCCTCTGCTGAATAAAAAACTCCCAATTATAGAAAACGTTTCGGCTTTAATTAAATAATGCCACCATCAGTTCCTAAGAGCTGAAAAAAGCGATAGAGCACACATGTAAAATTACAATAAAAAATTTTTACAAAAAATCCAAACTTGTTAATTACAAAATTATATCTTACAGTATTAGCGACACAATTAATTTTATAAATAAATTGTCCGCAGGCAGAGTTGTTGTGGATTTTATCATAATATATACAAAATTATATGAATTACAAAATGGTACAAAATGGTAAATAAAAAAGCTTCGACAGCCCTGAGCACACACCATATCGACACCTCCCATGGATTTGAGTTTGATGATGCTGTCATCTTGATGAGATTGAGGAACAATTATAAGCGCACCCGAAACTCTGTAAGGTGTTCGAAAGTTTTCTTTCAGACCATAGTATTAAGGTTGTCATCGATGGAATATCATCTTCCCCCTTCGACACCAACGCTGGAGTTCCTCAGGGATCGGTTATCTCCCCTACGCTTTTTCTTATCTATATCAACGCCCTTCTAAACTTGCCCTCCTATCCGGTACATTGTTACGCAGATAACAGCACCCTGCATAAAAACCGTGCAGACATTGCCTCCTCAATTAATTTAGACTTATGCAAACTTAAAAACTGGGGATCCCAAAACTTAGTTAATTTCAATGCAGTTAAAACTCAGTCTTGCCTTATTTCTAGGCGCCTCGGCAGAAACCTCCCAAACATATCATTCGACTCAAACTCACTAGAATTCAGGGATAAAATTTCAATGCTAGGCGTAACTCTAGGGTCTGACCTTTCATGGAATGACCATATCTCAACCACTGCTAAAGCTGCAGCGCGCAAGCTTGGTCTCCTATTTAGGTCTAGACGCTGTTATACTCCCAGTCATCTTCTTATACAGTATAAGGCTCAAATTCGTCCCTGTCTCGAATATGGCTCTCTTCTGTGGAGGGGTGCCTCCAAGCATTCTCTTGCTACACTGGATGCGATTCAGAAGCGAACAATTAAACTAATAGGAGACCCGGCTCTAACCAACTCACTCGGCCCCCTGGCTCACCGAAGAACCGTTTCTGCCCTTTCCCTGTACTACAGATACTATCACGGTGTCTGTTCAGTCGAGCTGAAATCAATTATCCACCCTAAAGCCCTCTTTACGAGAAACACGCGGTTTTCGAACGCTCAGCACCCCTTCGCTGTCAAATTTGATAAAAGTCGAACAAGCGCTTTCGCCAACTCTTTTATCCCTATGACCTCCAGAGACTGGAACTCGCTCCCTGCCACCATCTTTCCCGCGACTTATAACCTTTAGCTATTTAAGACCCGTATCCACAGATACCTTCGACCCCCGCCCAGCCCATAAAATTCTTTCTTCTTCTTTTCACGATGCCCAACCCAGGCCTTTAGGGGTTGCACCTTTTTGGTGTAACTCCTTCTCTTATCATTTTCATAAAAAAAAATGTGTTTCAGATAGATTTGGTTTAAAAATAGCAAAAGGGCATTTCAAGTCAAAATTTACTTTTGGACAAATAAAACACGGCAGTGTGTCAGCCAAGTTCGAAAAAACGGGCGACGCACCGCCCATGTGTATATTTACACGAACCATTTCAAGATAAATTTCGACCCCCCCCCCTAACTCGTAGATAAATGGATATTTTATGAGAAATATTTAATAATTATTAATATAAATGTTTAAATGATTATTTAGATAAATTAAAGGATAAAACTTTTCAAAAATTAATGATATCTGTCCAAAAACATAAATGTGAAAAAGGGGCCGCCGACAAAGAGTTGAGATCTAAACGGGTACCAAGTTCCATAGCAGTTGCTTAAATCATAGCTATAGGGATGTACAATGTTCTTCAATTGATTTTAAAGAAAATTTGTTACGTTCTTTGAAAATATTAAATTTATAACTTGGCAAGTTTTATATCCAACTAAATTGTTTGTAGTATAAAATAGAAAAAATAGCAAAGCTAGATTTTAAGCTTGTATTAAATATCATCACGTTAAAGCTAATTTATTGACTATTATAACTTGCCAAGTTATAAATTTAATATCAAAGAACGTAACAAATTTTCTTTTAAATCAATTGAAGAACGTTGTACATCCCTATAGTTATGATTTAAGCAACTGCTATGGAACTTGGTACCCGATTAGATCTTAACTCTTTTGTCGTCGAAGCCGTTTGCACCGAACTTGACCCCTTTTTCACATTTATGTTTTTGATCAGATAGTATTTACAAACATGTATGTCTCGTAGTGCTAGCTAAAGTTAAGAATTACAATTAGATGTGTGCGTTTCTGACTAATTTATATTCACATAAAGAAATCAAGATTTATTCAATTTTTTTTTAATATTTTCAGGTTCAACATTATTTACATGAATTATTAATAAATGCTCTTGTTCGACTTGGGAAATTTTATCAGCTTCATCAATTACTGCAATATCATGTTGTATCAGATTCGAAACCATTGGCTTGTCTTCTTCTCTCATTAGAAAATCTTTATCCAGCTGCAAGTCAATTAGCTCTTGATATGCTTGGTCGTCTCTCTACTGCTGCCGATGCAGAGGTTCTTGAAGTTCTTCTTTCAAAAGGACAGGTTTTGCCTGCTTTAAGGCATGTGTATAAGTGTATACCTATATAGGTTTTTACTATTTTATGATTTTTATTATATATTAATAGACTTATTATTTGTTAGAACGTTCAAAAAAATTAGAATATACTTATTATTGTCTAATGTATCAGAATTGTTGATTTATTTAAGAGCAAATCAAAGAAAATAGGGCGTATATATATATATATATATAATATTATATAAATAAATAAATACAAATCTTTTATAAAAACAATCTTAAAACGTTTAAAATCCAAACGTTCGGGAGAATTCCTCGCTTTATCAATGGAATTTTAAGAAATTTGAAAAAAATAGATTAGCTTTATATTCTTTTCTTAAAGCAACGATTTTTTCAAATTTTTTTTTTTTTATTTCCTCTCCTCCTAATGGCCTCGGAATGAATTCCATTGTAGCCAGTCTACCATAAGTTTATAAACTATCAAATAGTATCACAGACAATGAAAATAATAAATAAATAAATAAATAAAACAATAAATTAACAAATAAATAATCAAATTTCTTAAAATTCCATTGATAAAGCGAGGAATTCTCTCGAAATGCTTGAATTTTAAGTCAACGATTTAATAATTAATAGGGATTGTGGTGTTGGTGCAAGGTGAAACATCTTTAATAAAGATTAAAGTAAATAAATATTATATTATATTAAATATTCATTTACTATGATTTAAGATTTCTAGGTCACTTGTTTCACATTAAAATTAAAAAAATTTTAATTTTATTGTGAAACCTAGAAATCTTAACTCGTAGTAAATGAATATTTCATATGATATTTATATACTTTTATCTTTATCAACGATTTAAGATTGTTTTTTATAAAGATTTGTATTTATTTATATATATATATATATATCAAAAAATTCAATATTTTTTCCAATATAATATTTATATAATATAAACAAACTCATGGACAATTTTTTTTTAATTGGCCTTCGGGAACTAAGCCCATTTTAACCATTAGTTTTATCAATGTGTTTGTTGTGTGTAAATTGGTGTAGGAATGAGTGTTTTCGGGGATGGGGGCGGGGGTGGATGTGGGGTTTAGGGATGCAGGAGGTGGGGTGAAGTGGTGGGGGTCCGGGGCCGAGAACCAATCATTCTTATTTAGACTCACTTTTCAATATTGTAAATATAATTAAAAAATGTATACTTATATTTTCTTATTTTCTCTAGAAAGTACATGAAAAATAGAAATATGATTTTTGGTAATTATTTTTCAAATTTTTGTTTCAATAGGCATGTAAGATCTAGCGGTTGTGGTGATCGGGTATCATCAAGGAAATTGCTTGAGGCTGCTCAAGCGATAAATGATCCTACTATATTTTATGCTGTTTTCAAACATTTAGAACAACGAAATTTAAGACTAAGAGGAACAACAGAGTTTTCGAAAGGTAATAAATTTATTATATACCTAGTTATGAAGTTGTTGAAGTTTTTAGCGACTACCAAATGTTATAAAAATGACTGCAATAATAGCTTTTCTTTAAGGTAGTTGTTTCGCGGCAATACTAGCAAAAAGTTAATGCTAGAGTATATAGAACAGACAATAAGGATTCATAGTTCATAAGACCAAAACTTTTTGCTGTTTATGTACCAATTCTAGCCAATCCCGTGCTCGTTTGACAAATCTGGCACCATTGTAAGAGATTGAATATCTTTATATTAAAATGATAGATAAAATACATTTTAAAGGTCGATTTATTTCTATAAAAATCGTTGTTATTTTTTAACAAATCTAATCAACGCCTACGTTATGAAAATTATAATTTTGAAAAAATCTAGCGCATGCGCGCTTTATACATCTTTCGCTAGTTAAATAAATGCGCTGTTGCCAAATTGTTTTTAGTGTAATTTTTTTTATACATTTTTCATTATTTATTCATTATTATCTCAGAAACTGTGTTGTAACTATGAATCAAAATTGTCTTAAAATAGGTATTGGTTATTGTTTAACGTTGGTTTAGTTTTTATAAAAATGGTAAGAACGGTTTTTAAATTATAATTAAATATGTATGTAAATTTTCCGATATCCCGTATTCTGAAATGTATAACAGTCTGAAAAACTCTATTTTTGAAATTTAATATCTCCGGAACTGTATTGTTCATAAATTTCATTTTGCCACCAATCGATGCAGAAGTATTTAAATAATAATCGGTCTAAATTTCAAAAAAATCCAAAGAAAACACATTTGGCGGAACAACTACCTTAAAAGAAATAATATCAATTATTATAAGTTATCTATTATTATAGCTATCTATTATTATTATCTCACTTTATTGAAATAAATTTTTATTTTAGGTGAACATTGTGAATCTTTTGTTGAATATTTCAGAGGATTATTTGCAGACTGTAATTCAAATGCATAAATTAATTATAAAAGATAAAAAAAAAAACATATTATATGTAATTAAGAACTTTATTTGTGTATGGAATATAGGTATATAATCATTTCAATTCACAGATTTAATAAATTTTAAATAAGTCATAATTCTACAATATATAAGATACATATATTATAATAAAAATTGAAATAGAATTTTGTGAATCCATGAAAAAGCATATTTAATAATGATGTCATATATTAAAATCCACTTTAAATATACGTGTATAGAAATTTTGAAAATGTTTATTTATTTTCAAAATGTGTAGGTACATATTAATCAAATACATTAATTCTTATTGAATAATATATAATTTGCTTTTATCCCAAGAAAATATAAAAAAAGATGATTATTTTTTCTTATATATTTTATATTTGTTGGTTATTACAGGCTAGAAAATAATAAAGTAGATTGTAGAAAAAAGATTTAGTTAAAGAACATAACAAATTGAAGCAAAAAAATAAAGAAAAAATCCTAAAAAACAATTTGTTTACATAAATTTTTTTTCGAATTTTACATTCTTTTATTAAAGTTTTATTATATTTTATTTACATTAATTTCTAAAGGCTAAAGGTTATAAAAAAAAGAGTTAGATTATTTTAATCATTAACTGCACATCTAAAAAAAAAAAAAAAAAAAAAAATTAAAGTAATATTAGAAAATAAAAAAACTAAGAAATTTAAAGAAATTACATTATTCTTTAACTCCGCTTTTCGAAAATTCAACAACAATTTCTTTTTTATCTTGAGATTTGAAAACTACAGGTGCGGAATAATATTGATCTTTGTTACTTAGTGACCAGCCAGAGTAGGTGGAGGTATTTTTGTATAATGTTTTTCCATCTTTAGTGAATGGTATATATTTTTGAAGGAGTGCTTTTCCGTCAATTTTCCAAATTGGTGGGTTGTCTTTCTTCTGATAGTCATTTCTTAAGACTACAAATGCGCCAGACTACAAAATAAATAAATACATATATATATATATCATTTTAATCAAATTGGTTGATTAAAAAAAAAAAATGTTTTCAATAGAAAAATGAGTTCATTTTATAAGCAGAAACTGCAGAATCTTAATTAGAAAAACCTTAGGAGATCTAAAGTTTCCTATTATTTATAAATTTATTATCATTACACAACTCTACAAAATTTTTTTTTTTCCTTGTTCTAAAGTTTATTTCATGATTTTTCTATTCAATGTGCACCAAAATAAAGGAAAATTACCTATATTCCGTATAAAGTTTGCTTTTGTAGTGGTTATAATAATAATAAACGACGAAAAAGGCCATTTTGACCTATTTTCGTGTCTCATTAGATATTAAACAGAAATATTTGAAATAAAAATATTTTGTTGATGTAATAGAAAACAGTTTCCTCTTTGATTTTCAAATTACCACTTGAATTTCGCTCAATTAGAAATCGAGTTATAACTAAAAAAGTAAGACCATATGTTTTTATATATGTATGTTTATTATCCTTTATAATCAAGTAGTTTTAGTTTTTTAGTTATAACTAGAGTTCTAATTGAGCTAAAAACAAGGCGTAATTTGAAAATCAAAGAGGAAGCTCTTTTCTATTACGTCAACAAAATATTGAGATCTCAAATATTCCTGTTTAATATCTAATGGGACTGGAAAATATGTCAAAATGGCCTTTTTCTTCGTTTTGACCGATAATATCTCCAAACAAGAGCTAATCAGTAATTTTTAAGGTGATTTTTGAATTCAGCAGGTGGAAATACATAAGAATCAGGTATTTTTGAGCCCGAGGCATTTTCATTGTTGGGCAGTGTTATTTATAGAAATACGAGATATTTCTTTTTAGTAAACCTTTTTTATTTTTAAAATTTAAATACAAAAATCATATGCAAATAATATTAAAAAAACAAGCTTTTATTTCAAAATGCATTATTTTTAGACAATTAAGAAAATTGTTAGAATAACCGAGAAAAATTTATTTTTTATTTTTTAGAACATGTTGAATTAAAAGCATGTTTTATTATTAATATTTTTATTTTAAATGTTTTAGTATTTGAAATTTTGAAATTGTATTTTAATGGAAACTGAAGCACCTATGGTATATCAAAGAGTATTAGATATAGGAAAAACTTTTTAACTTAAATATAAGCCATGAAATTAAATTGGCAAAATAAAGAAAATCGGCTGGATCTAAATTTGGCTACAAGATTCTACCAGGACAGAGTGTATGTAGAACCGAGTTAAACAAAAAAAATGTAAATCTAATTATTGATAAGTGAGATAATATATCTATATTATTGACTTAGGGGGCCCTAGTTAAAAATACAGCTCTCAAATGAAATATGCACCAAATGTTGATAAAAAATATTACTTACAGCAAATTCTTTTTCAGTGGTAGTTGAAGTGGCTTCTGACGTTACTATATTGGCTGGGCTCATTAATGTCGATGGAGTTCGCACTTTAATAGCAGCTGTTTTTACTGGGCTACTTGAGCCTCTGCCCCCTCTTCCAAAAGCTAGAAAAGAATTTAATAATATTTAATTAAATTGGTATGCATTATGGGGCCCAGGGAACCATATATAGGAAATTAATATTAAAACATTAATACCAATTCCTGCTTCCCTAATTATTTTAGAGCAAAAGTTCAGTTGATTACTTTACAAAGGATAAGTATATCAGATATTGTTCAACTCAGAATCATGGATATTTAAAACAAAGTCAGATCCAAATTTAAATCATGCAAGATTTGCAAAGGACGGAATTTAACTATTGAAAAGTTGTTCTTATTATTGAGTAATATTTTGATTTCTCCACACATATACAGTAGAAATTGTTATCTAAGAAATTTCTATCACATTACTGGTACAATTTGAAAAAAAAAATTCACTCTTCAAACCCTCATAATTAACTCAAAAATGAAGATTTTGGAATTCTCTTTTATTTGTCAATGCACCGATGAGTAAATAGGATTAAAAAAAATTATATTAAATCTTATTTCACACGCCAAAATAGGGTGAAGACCACTTATACACCTTTACACCTTTTCGTAAAAAAATGAGATGCGATACAAAAAAATAAAATATTTTCTGATTCAGCAGTCCAAAATTATAAAGAATCACATATAATTATATCGATTTACATTCTCAGAACAAGAATTTTCTTTAGCAAAAGAGATCCATCTCACTGTATGCATCACTTGTATCCTGAATTAAACAACTGAAAAACTACTTTTATTCATCATTGATTGTCTAATGTTAATTCATTTTATGACAGTCAAAATAATAAAATTGACAAAAATGGTAAATATTAATTTACAAGCAACGTCTTTGTTTGCTCTTTTGGTAAAAAGTTTGATATATCTATTTTTTGTACATTTATAATCTGGTCAATTTTTACCTGTTAATACTTTACTTTAAAATAATTAGGGACCAGGAATTCGAACAAATGTTGTTTGACATGCTAATTTTCTGGGCAATTGGGAACTGACGTGGAGGCGTGGATTAAAAAACATGTCGGAATGTAGCTTACACTTTTAAATGTTTAACCCGTGTGATAATAAATTAATAAAATGTTATTAAATATCACAGATATATTATCTTGGACGGGTGATAACCCAAATCAAAAAAATATTAATGATTTTATCTGTTTGTTATTTAATTAAATGCGGCATAAATAATGAAAAAATGTGACCGTAGTTTCCGCGTTATGTATACAAACATCACACATGAAAGAAAAGCCACATGAAATAAATGGGAAAATATGTAAAAGTGGAAAAATAATTTCTATTACATGTTCTTTTGTAAGGCAGGATTAGGAGAAAAGTGTAAACATGCAGTGGCAACATTATTTTATTGTTATCGGTGAGTTTAAAATTTCTAACCTCTAATATAAACTTTGACACTTTTACATTCAACATGCATGTAATTAATTAAAAAAAAATTTTTATTCTATTAAAGGATGACTTGGAGATATTTTCATGTACAGATTTAAAATGGAAATAGAAAACTTGGAAAGTTACGGAAAACCAAGTTTAAATTTTTATTAGCTTTACTTTGACAATCTCTAACTGCACAACATACTCTATTTTTTGACTTGTTACGTTCTGTAAATACTCCAACTTCCATTTTTATGTTTTATTTTTAGATAATTTGTTATAAAAAATACTAATATAAACAGCATGTATTTACCCAACAGTTGTAAGCTTTTTTACCACCAGACTGTGTGACTCAATTTGTCAGTTCACAATACAAGCGATATAATATTATAATGGTAGGCAACCGGAGACTATTAATTTCGAGCTCAGTCAGTTATTATGACAATTGATATTAAAATAACACTTAAGGAATTAAATTATTTTGAAATAATTAGTAAATTAAAAATTATTATAAGTTAATTACATGTCTTTGTTTTTCCTTTTCTTCTTTTATCATCATCTGAAGAATCTTCGTCCAAATCATCATCATCATCTTCGCTGCTCAATGGATCGACGAATCGAGCTTTTTTTGTTGCTTGTCTCAAACGAGAAGACTGTCTCCTTCCTCCACTCTAGAAAATAGAAATTGATTTTTTAGTATATAAATATTATCCTTTATTATTATTATCATTTCAGTCCATAATTTGTATTAATTTTAGTTTATAATAGGAAAATAAGGACAAGTTTTTGGCTTCAAATAGACAAGCCACACATTTTTTAAATTTCTTTAAGTAAAGATCAAAAAAAAAAATATTGTATTGTTTTTAAAAACAATGTTGCCTCATTCTATTTATGTTATTTCTGTTTTATATCTAATCTATCTATCTACTCTTATTAAAAGAGCAAAAATTGTTTGAATATTTATTTATATATATATATATGTATCATTGTTCTATTTTGAAAACAGCTTTACCGATTTTGATGAAACAAATTCTATTAACAAGTTTTGAGGATGAGAAAGCGATCTGGCTAGGTCTGGACCTCGACAAATTTAATCTTAATTGATCTTTTCTTAATTAAAGTAATTATTGACAGATGAAAATCTCAATAAAAAAGTTTGTTTACATTTTTTTCAATTATGTTTTATTTTATATATGCTTTTTTTTATATAACTTGGAAACAAATCTTATTTAATTTTATGTTTTTATTTCAGATCCTATACGATTATTTTTTATAATGTTTATCAAATGTTTTTACAAATATTCGTATAATTTGTTCCATTAACTCTTAAACTAACATATTCAATAAATATTGTTGATAATTTTTGAATTAAAAAAAAAAAAAAAATAAGTGAAATTAAATTTAAAGATACAATTACAAATTATCATACTTTTTGAATATTACTTTAATTTAAATAAAAGATCAAATTCCATTTGAGATATCAATAAAATGAATAATTTCGAATTAAGAATCATTGATAGAAAGATAAATTCCAATTTGACAGCGAAGGAGTGCTGAGCGTTCTAAAACCGCGTGTTTCTAGTAAAGAGGGGTTTAGGGGGGATAATTGATTTCAGCTCGACTGAACAAACAGTAGTTTTTAAGGAATTTGGTGTTGGTACTTGGTGAAACATTTTTTATACAATAATTTTGAACCGACAGTATCTGTAGTACAGGGAAAGGGCAGAAACGGTTCTTCGGCGAGCCAGGGAGTAGAGTGAGTTGGCTAGAGCCGGGTTTCCTATTAGTTTAATTGCTCGCTTCTGAATCGCATCCAGTGTAGCAAGAGAATGCTTGGAGGCACCCCTCCACAGAAGAGAGCCATATTCGAAACAGGGACGAATTTGAGCCTTATATTTGATTATATACAGTAAGAAGTTGACTGGGAGTATAACAGCGTCTAGAGCTAAATAGGAGACCAAGCTTGCGCGCTGCAGCTTTAGCAGTGGTTGAGATATGGTCATTCCATGAAAGGTCAGACCCTAGTGTGACGCCTAGCATTGAAATTTTATCCCTGAATTCTAGTGAGTTTAAGTCGAATGATATGTTTGTGAGGTTTCTGTCGACGCGCCTAGATAATTACTTAAATTAAGAAAAGATCAATTAAGATGAAATTTGTCGAGGTCCAGACCTAGCCAGATCGTTTTCTCATCCTCAAAACTTGTTAATAGTGTTGGTTTCATCAAAATCGGTAGAGCCGTTTTCAAAATAGAACTCAATATAAATATATATATATAAACAATTTTCGTTTAATAAGAGTAGAGTAGATAGATAGGCTACACGTTACATGGATTGAAGTTGTTTATAAGAATCGATTTATTTGACATATTGAATATATTTTTAAAATAATAAAGTAATTTACGTTTTTTTTTTTTTTTATTTTTTATCAATTTTTAATAATTGGAAATGATTATTTGATAAACCCTTGATCTGATGACATCAAGAAAAGTCTAACCACAAAGCCAAAATATTCGAGCTAATCAATTGAATCAGCAGAATACCTATACTCACCTCTCTATTATTACTGGGTGTCCATTCATCATCATCCGATGCACCTTGAAGCTCTTCTGGTTCATCTACATCAAATTCATTTTCAGAATCATCCTCAACGTATTTTTTCTTCATGTTTGTAGAAAATATTAAAAAAGCTTGTTTTGACGAGCTGTCTGTAAGAAAGGAACAAATTATTAAATAATTTTATTTAATTTAAATATAAGAATATTTTTAGAAAATGAAAAATAAATTACCAATCACCAGTGAAATTCACAAATTGAAGAAAGCTGTTTTGAATTTCTAAAAATTAAATACTAAGTATTGAGAATAAACAATTTACTTAAGAAGAAAATGAACGAAGCGTTCACAAATCAATAAAACAAGTTGATTTGTTGCTTACTTCGGGGTGCTTGTGCTTGCTCAATTTTTAACCTTAATATAAATTAAATATTATATTTAAAAAAAAATATATAACTAACGATCCTTCAAAAATTATCATATTGCTATATTTTATTTTTTCTATTAGATTAATATTTTTAATTTAAATATTTCAATTAGTCGCCGGAGGCATAGTCGCCATGTTCAGCTTGCTTTGTGAACGCACTACTCGATTCATCTTGACACAAAATTCAAACTGTCAATCCAAGCTATCTGTCAACTGAATTCTATTTTAAATTTTAAATTTGAAAAAGCAACAATACTTTTAAATAATGAATAACAGAGCTACCTTAGTGACAGATAAAAATATCGAATTATATCCAAATTTTGAAGAATACTGTTTATCAACTAAATTGCCCAAACTCTATGAATTGCCCATAAAAAATGGTAAATATTAAAAATTATTTTAGCATCAAATAATATTAATATGTTGGTTAAATAATGTAAAATTGACTCTCATATTTGTCACTTTAAAACAATAACGTCCGAAACACCTCAAATTTCACACAAAGCACAATTAAAACAATAAGTTTAATTAAATAGAAATAGAACATAACTTTTAGGCAAAGCGGTGTTGGCTTATAGTGAAACCTGAAACATATTTTAATATAATAATTATTTGACGGATTATACATGGTGTTTCACGAAGAGGAAATAAAATTAACAAAATTAAAATTTCATATTTCGGGCAATGAACCCTTCATCAGGAGGTTTAACAAAAGACTGAATACAAATTTTACATTGTATTAATGTTATAATCTAGTGGTTAATATTTTGGTACAGGACATAGGGATAAGGGCGCGGCGGTTAGCCCATTCCTTTGTGTGGGTGAATTTAGAGAGGGGGGGGAATCTGGATAATGAACAAATTGTCTGACTATAATCCGGAGGGTTCAGGTACGTTGTCTATGGTCGAAATTTATTTATAAAGGATTCTAGAAATACCTATTAAAGGAATTGTATAAAGGATTTAAGCTATATAAATTTAGACAAAAGAAGAAGATATAGAAAGTTAATTCAAAGGGAACAAAAGAGGAAAAAGAACAAATATTTTGTAAAGAGTGAATTTCTGTTAAATTAGGTTTATTAATAGATCAATTATTGTTGATTTTGTGCTTTCTAATTGGTTATTTAGAATGGGTTCTTTGCGGGCTATTGCTTTCTTAATTTCGGTGGATTCTAATAAATCTAATTTGCGTCCTTTTGGTGAGAAATGTAGAATAAGGGGGCTTTCTTTAGATGGGGAATGATTGTTATCAAATAGATGTTAAGCAAATGCTGAAACGTAATTTAGTGGTTGGGGATTAGGTTTATCACTGTTCAATTGTAGTTGCCTCAGTGATCTCTTGTGTTCAGCAAGGCGGTCATTGATGGATCTACCAGTTTGACCTATGTAAAAAACTTCACAGTCACATTGTAATTTGTAGAGACCGCTTTTTTCTTGGGGATTAATTTTGTCTATTTTATTATTTACTAGATAGGAGGCTAAGTTATGTCCAGCGCCGTAACTAGTTATTTTAGGGCCCTGTGCAAAAAAAATTTTAGGGCCCTTATATTTTTTTGGGAAAAAGTAATTATAGTTCAAATAGATATCATATAAAAAATTTATTGTACACAAAAATATATTACATTATTTATATTATAAGAATATTTAATTTTCAATTTAATTTTTTTTTTTTTTTAATTTGAATTTAAGGACGCGGCGACTACGAAGGAACGAATTTTCAATTTAAATTCAATTAACATGTCTATTGTAAAGGGGTAATATCTAATTTTGCGAAACTATTGGTTATGGGGTTGGTGAAATTATTGGAATAAAAGGGAAGTTTTTTGTAGATTTTCTTTATTGTTGGACTAATGGCATATATAGGCGGGTCGATATTTGTTTGGAAATGACTTTATTGTAGATATTATTTATTACCTGACGGGGATAATTGTTATTTTCAGCTATTTTATGAATCACTTAATTCATGTCTAGAGATGAATAAACTAGAACATCTTGTTTAAAAAGCCCGATCAAAACAATTCTCGTTAATATGTTAATTATTCTTTAATATATTAATGAGAAAATTCGAAATAGAACATGTTTGGAAAAGACAATCTCGTTACGACCTGACCTTGAAATGTTTTTGATTAATATGATTGAAAATATTTAATTTAATAGGAGAGTTCATGATTCTTAAGGAGAAATCCTTTTTTGGTTTCTCGTATTTAGAAATGTCTAAAACGTAGAGAAAAATCATTTTATGTCTGCCTGAATTAACACAAGAACAGAAGGTCTTTGAAAGTTCATCTGATGCCAAAATGTTTGTATTTCTAAAACTAATGAATATTGGGGCTTCAGTTTCTGGCTCAAAAATGCGAAAAATCAGAAATAAATCGAATTATTATAGTGAACACCTGTAACTCATGAAATTTGGCTCCCAAGAGTACTTAAATAAATAGCCTTCAACCATGTGCCAAGTTACATGCGCGCATTTCTCGGTTTTTCTACAAAACCACCGAGAGATTTCGTGGCCAATACTTGAGCCAAATCGCGGGGGAGTGATTCTTTGACATACACTTTTATAAGTAAGAATTACTCTTACTCAGGTCAATTCTCCACCCAGGCTCAAATCACAAATTGAACTGGGAGTTTCTTAAGGTAGTTGTTTCACCATATGGGTTTTCTTAGGATTTTTTTGAAATTTAGCGAGATTATAATTTAATTACTTCTGCATCGATTGGTGGCAAAATTTATGAACAATATAGTTCCGGAGATATTAAATTCTAAAGATAGAGTTTTCAGACTCTTATACATTGGACTATACGGGATATCGGAAAGTTTACATTCATTATTTAATTATAATTAAGAAACTCTTATTACCATTGTTATAAAAAACTAAACCAACATTAAACAATAACTATTACATTTTTTAAGAAAATTTTAATTCATAGTTACAACACAGTTTCTGAGATAATAATGAATAAATAATGAAAAATGTATAATGAAAAATTTACACTAAAAACAAGCTGGCAACAACGCATTTATTTAACCTAAAAAGTGGGTTAACTTTAGTAATTTTTTTGAGGTTTTTCGCTTCAGCCATTGTCGCAACAGCTTTCAATCGCTTATTAAGAACTTTTTGTTTTATATATCTCCCTTTATAATGTGCTTTATATGAAATTTCTATGATAAAATATATACATGTTCGGACAGTGTTGCCAGATTTGTCAAACGAGCACGGGATTGGATAGTAGTGGTACATAAAAAGCAAAAAGTTTTGTTTTTCTTTTTCTCTTCTTTTTTTTTATGTGAATTATTCTTTTTCTTTTTACTGCTCATATGAGGCAAACTGCCTCAGAGCACTAAAGATAAAATTTTAAGATTGAATTATGAATAAAATTATTATCATTACTATTATTATAAAATATATATACAAGCCGGACAGTGTTGCCAGATTTCTCAAACGAGCACGGGATTGGCTAGTAGTGCTACATAAACAGGAAAAAGTTTTGGGCTTATGAATTATGAATCCTTATTGTCTGTACTATATACTCTAGCATTAACTTTTTGCTACTATTCTCGCGAAACAACTACCTTAAAAGCAAACACGCTTTTTTTTCTTTTTATTTCTTTATTTACTTTTCCCAAGTGCTCTTTTTTTCACTCTTCCTTCGGCGTCGAAGAATAAGAAGAGCTCGTTACCGCTTTATGTCGCACAGCCTTCATGAAAAGAAAACGACGGCGATACAAGTTTTAATTTTCTAGTTTTGCTCGGATGTTTACTCTATTTACTACAATTAAAATAATAATGTTTACATTTGTCTGCGAAAATGTTTTCCTCTTGAATTAGTAATTCAAAAACAATTAGCAATGCTTGCTTTAATTTTGAATCAGTAAGATGAAGACCGCAATGAAAATTTGCTCCATCAAATATCATTAAAAAAAAAAAAAAAAAAAAAAAATTGTTAAAAGCATTGCAAAGCATGAGCGAAATGGGCTAAAGTTGATGAGCAACTGAATGAATAGAATAATACCTAATCCACATAATCGTTTTGCATCTACATATTTTTATTAATTTGAAAGTTTATAATAGGAAAATAAGGACGGAAGGGAAGTTTTTATGTGTGACTTTTTTATTTATCAGGCAACGTTTCGTCGACTTTTCCGACTTCTTCAGGCCTGAAGACGTTGGCTGATAAATAAAAGTCACACATAAAAACTTGTTCTTATTCTCCTATTATAAACTTTCAAATTAATACAAATTATGGACGGAAATGATAATAATATTTTTATTGTCTCATTTAAGAACCCTCATAACAAATAAACTGCAACGGATCGTTGTTAAACTTTATCCAAAGTCATTTGAAATATCAATATATTCCTTTATTATTAATCATATATCATAGTCTATTTGCGGTCCATGTTGAAAATAAAATAATAAAGAATTTTAAAAAATATACTATCTTACTCTAAAGTAAAGTACTTTAAAATATAATTTTACTAACAACTTTATTTAACCTTTTTTGTGGTCCCCAAGGTCCTTAATTAGCATAGTAAATTTCATCAAAATTGGTTAAATCATTTTCAAGATATTTAGAAAAAACTAAAAAAGTACTAATGTTTGCGGGCCGATATGTACCAAAAACTAATCAGCGCTTCATTTTGTTAAAATAATGATAGTTTTTCAATTTCATTTCAATCGGTTCAACGATGTGAAAAAAACAATAACATACATCCATACACCCGCACGCACTTCCTGAAAAAATCGCACTTTTTGGCCTCTATTCGAGACCTCGTGTAATTTTTGGCAAAACTGTTATGTGCTAAAATTCAACCTAATTGAATACTACAATTTGTGACTTTAATTGAGACCATGGGTTCCGTAGTCTTTACCTGAGGACCCTTTGAAGCCACGCTTGCCGCGAGACCGATTACATTACTTTACTCATGCTTCGCATTGGATAAAGTAAAAACATTAATAGAATATAAGTGAATTCTCTTTATCTAAAACTTAATATATTTAACTATTTATTCAAATGTAAAAAGCATTATTTGATTTATATGAATGTGAACCCCTAACGAATATAGAGATCCATAATAGAGGTATATTTCTAAAAGAACACTTATAAGGATAATAATAAATTTTACTTTATTTTCAGCTATAAATCAAGCATTGCCAAATAATGATCAATATTCTTATCTTCATATGAGACTCTTTAGCTCTCATAATCATTTATTTGTCGACAGCTGGACGAATCCTAAAGGTGTCTACTTTATTGATAATCAAAACAAAGTTATTAAATTAAATTTAGTTAATATTAGGGTAAGTTATTATATTGACACATTTTTAATTCTTTAAGTCCTATAAAATAAGCTTTGGATGAATCTAAATTACATCTAGCATTGATTAAAAATTATCTAAAAAATTATTTATTTTACTCTTTTAAAAAAAAATTAAATTTTTATTCAACAGTTTTTTTTTATAAGGACTATAAATCAAAGAGTGCGTCTTCTGATTGATAAATAAATATACATATATTGTGAATGTGTACATATAAAATTACATACATCTTTCTCTCGATTTACTATCCATTTCATGTGATTTTTTTTCATCATCATTCACTCAATTCCATCCGAAGACAACTCTTTCACTTCTCTTAAAGTCTCACATTCCATATCTTTCTTTATTTGGGGAAAATACTCCAATTTAGGTCTTGCTAGAATTTTTTAATAATAAAGTCCTTCAGTGTGAAAAAAATACTAATTAATAATCACTCATAATAGAAATCTAAAATGAAAAAACTCCGCGTAAGTGGAAGCATTATTTACTGTCTATAAAAAGTAACTCCTACTCTAAGGGAGTTTTATATATGTAAATATTTTATTAATTTGACAGTATATTTCCAAGGCTTACTTCGTCCACTTGATTGATATACAGGGTATTCCAGAGAACTCGTTCAATAAAAGTTTTAATGGAAAAGCTGAGAGAAAATTTTGAACTTTGACATAATTATGTTTTGGAATCTGCTCTTTTTAAATAAATTATTAACAACTTTTGGACACTTTCTGCTTTGCAGCAATCGCTATCAACTTTCTTATTTTCAATGCAACCACCCAAATATTTTTGCATCATTAGATTAAGTGTTAAAAACTAAGATGATTATGCATGATGCACTTGATGTCTAAAAGTTATCATTTCTGAGTTATTTTAGATAGTTTGTAAAATCTAACAATTTAGCGTTCATCTTTAAAAAGTAATAATAATTAAACTATTATTTGTAGAATTAATTTGATCAATTAATTAGACATTAAAGAATCTTACTTAATCATAAAAATTCAAATTTTTTTATCCAGGATGACCATGATAATCGTTTATTTCTGAAAATCAAAAAATTGTTAATACTCAATTTTTTCAAATGGAACAAGGCATAAATTTTAGTATTTTTGAATTCTACATAAAAATCTAATAGGAGTTTATCAAATATTCCCTATACCTAAAATAAATATTAGTTGAATAAAAGATTTCACTGTCGATGGTAACAGAATTGTTTTTATTTTAGGTTAAAAATAAAATAAAATGAGAGAGTCTTCTGTTTTTTAAATAAAATAATTTTTAATTATTTCTAGAGACTATAGTTTCGAAGGCATAGCCTTCATCATCAGTCTGTCACAAATATTTCAAATTAGTTACAAATTAAGATTTATACATAGACATTATATATTTTTCAAATTTTCTATGTATAAATCTTAATTTGTAACTAATTTGAAATATTTGTGACAGACTGATGATGAAGGCTATGCCTTCGAAACTATAGTCTCTAGAAATAATTAAAAATTATTTTATTTAAAAAACAGAAGACTCTCTCATTTTATTTTATTTTTAACCTAAAACTAAAATAAATAGTTTTTAAAATAAAAAATATTTTTAATTTCACTCGTCTAGATCTTATTTATTTATTATGTACTTATGTATCATTTTAGTATTTTTGAATTCTACATAAAAATCCAATAGGAGTTTATTAAATATTCCCTATACTTAAAATGAATAGTTTTTTAAATAAAAAATATTTTAAATTTCACTCGTCCATTATTCGTTAATTATTTATACATAATAATTAAGATATTTTTTATTTAAAAAACTATTCATTTTAGGTATAGGAAATATTTAATAAACTTATATTGGATTTAATATTAAAGATATTAATTTGCCGATGGTAATAGATTCAAATTTACAAGAAATCATAAGTTGGTGTCATCTATTAAATTCGATGGAATGGAATATTTTTAATTATATGTCCGAGGGGTTGTTTTTCACCCTTTCGGGAATCGAACCCAAGTGCCAGTAACAGTAATCCGGGCCACCTGGCTCACCTCCAGGATACCCCTCTGACATATAATTAAAAATATTCCATTCCATCAAATTTAATAGATGACATCAACTTATGATTTCTTGTTATATTGGATTTTTATATAGAATTCAAAAATACTAAAATTTATGTCATGTTCCATTTGAAAAAATTGAGTATTAACAACTTTTTGGTTTTCAGAAATAACCGATTATTATGGTCATCCTGGATATAAAATTTCAATTTTTATGATTACGTAAGATTCTTTAATGTCTAAGAGTTCTGATTGATCAAATTAATTCTACAAACAATAGTTTAAATATTATTGATAGATTTTACAAACTATCTAAAATAACTCAGAAATTATAAATTTTAAACATCAAGTGCATTATACCAAATCTCTTAGTTTTTAACAGTTAATCTAATGATGCCAAAATATTTGGGGAGTTCTATAGAAAATAAGAAAGTTGATAGCGATTGCGGCAAAGTAGAAAGTGTCCAAAAGTTGTTAATAATTTATTTTAAAAGAGCAGATTCCAAAACATAAATATGTCAAAGTTCAAAATTTTCTCTCAACTCCTTCCATGAAAACTTTTAATGAACAAGTTTTGTGGAACACCCTGTATATATTCTACCTATCTACATGTAGTCATCAGAACTGATGTTGAATATTCAAATATTGAAATATTTATAGTAGAGAACAAAAAATCCCAAATTAAAAAAAAAAAAAAAAAAAAAAACTATTTTCATAATATCATTATTTACAACAAGCAGAAAAAACACTTTGATTTATTAATTATAAACTAGGACCCCCAATTTTATTTGAATGTGTGCAGCAATCCTCAAAAAACAAAAGACACTTTATAAAATAAATTCAATTAGTGACAAATAATTCACGGGAATTTTCGAAATACAAACTCTCATCACATTATGTAAAATATATATGATAGATAAAATAAAGAAATTGTGTCAATTCAATTCTGGCATGAAATTTTAGTCGGAATCCAAATCTTTACGAAATCTTATTTATGTGGAATAGAGTAGCGAGAACCAAAGCTAGAAAAATTTATAGGGTTGATTTGATTTATAAAATGTTTTTTGTAACATTAACCTTTGAATTTGATTTTAAATTTCTAAAAAAAATTTAAATTTGCAGGATAAAGAGCCATTAATCGAAATTTGGGAAATGCCTACCCATCACGAACGGCAAAATGGACATTATAATCCAAGTATGGTGTTTCTATCGGAAGATATGGTTGTATTTTCTGACGGCTCTGGAACTTTGCATTTAGTCGATACAAGTACTCGCGATCTTATAGACAGTCCATGGAAGGTATTATTACTATTATTTTATAAATCTTATCTTATCTTATCTTATTATATTAAACGAGCAAATATTGTATATATATATATATATATCCAATCGGTTTCTCGAAAACGGCTCTAACGATTTGGATGAAATTCATGGGTTAGGAGGGTTTTGTGTTGGCGATTCGATCTGTCACGGTCTCATCTTCGGCTAAGTTGTTTTTGATGGGTTTTTTGTTAATTGAAATAATTATTCACAGGTGGTTGTATCGATAAAAATGTATATTTACATTTTTATTCAATTTCCTTTTAATTATTAAGTAATTGGTTTTTTAATTTTAAATTAGATCATTACAAATATTATTATATATATTAAAAGTTAATTGGATAAAAATCGAGTTTTAAATCCCACAAACGTATTTTTTCTATATTAGAATTTGGCAATTAAATGATGAACTCAAAAATTGTTATTTAATTAAAATAAATTATATGCTATTTATTTATATACCTTTACATATATACACATAATCTGTGGGCCACTACAAGGCTTGAAATGCAAAAACTGGGTGAGGGTGGAGGTGCCGCCGGGGGGCGGGGCGGCCGCGGGGGCAAGGGAAGTGGTTTCGGGGGTCAGGTACTATATCCTAAACAAACAAGACTCACCTTGTCGTAATATTATTTTTATTCCAAGTTAAATTAATAAATATAATAATAAATAAATTAAAAGAGAAAGAATTAAATCAATCTTTTTCGGACAAATTCTAAGATTTTAGTAGAAATATTATTAAATTGCGATATCAGACTATTTTCAAAAAAAAAGATGCTCAAAACTTTAATTATACATAAATAAATAAATTTAAATAAAGTTGTAAAAAACAAGGTTTTTTATTCAATAATTGGAATTTGAATCCGATTTGTTTTTGTTTTAGTGTCTTCTTAGCATTGAACCCTGTGAATCGCAATGTCCATTCTCACTTATTTATGGAATAAAATCTAATTCGAACCAAATTCATCTTTTGGCTTTGCGAATCGCTGAGAAAGAAAAAAAAGACGATGCTTCATCATTTTGCTCAATCATAGAATGGATCACAATTGATAATGGTGAATTAGATAAATATATATACTACATTTGAAAGAAAATTTAATTTAATGTTAACAGTTGGATAAACCTTGATAATTTTTATTTCCATAGATCACAAAATACATTATTATTATAATATTTATAATCATTATGAAGTATCATAAAGAGAAATAAAGAGGTTGTCCACGGCTTGAAGCAAATAAACATATATATATATATTTTGAATATAGATACAGAGGCGGCGCAAGGCCAAAATCTTATGTGGGTGAGATAAATTTTGCGAGCCCCCCCCCCCCCCATGTTGGCGCAATTTTATATAGAGAGAGAAAAAAGCAAAAAACTTCGAGGCGCGAGGCCGTGGGGTGTATGTTTATTATCTTTAAAGAATTTGGTGACGGTTCTAGGTGAAACATTTTAATAGATAATAAGTAAAAATATATTTTTACTTATTATCTGTATGTTTATTTGCTCTGTATAGATATGTATATAATATATCATTTATTTTTTGAGACTAGTTTCGAAGGCTTGGCCTTCATCATCAGTCTTTTTTAAATTATAAATATTATTTTTCATGGAGTCAGTATCGCCTGGATATTGAAAATTTTTGTTCTTTCTTAGCACAGAGCACAGACAAGCTTAGTCAGACATACTGACTCCATGAAAAATACTATTTATAATTTAAAAAAAGACTGATGATGAAGGCCAAGCCTTCGAAACTATAGTCTCAAACAAATAAATAATATATATACATATCTATATTTAATATATATGTGTGTATATTTATTTGCATCAAGCAGAGGACAACCTCTTAGTTTCGCTTTATGATTCAACAACTTTGCTACTCTCGGCAAAATAAAAACTTTTCAATTATGAAGTATCTTTTATAAGAACCTATTTATTAAATTGAATTGGAATACAAGATGAAGATTCTCTTCAAATGCTTCTATATCTATTCAGTTTACTAGCCACCAAATTCGATCTTACCCTGTCAACAAAAAAAAAAACGAAAACGCTTACTATATCCAAAGAGCCACTTCGATGCAAATTACAGCTATATGATAGGGTAATTGAACAGGTCATGTCATTTACGTACCTTGGTTTTCAGTTAACTTCTCATCAAGATCTAGAGACAGAAGTAAAAACACAATCTATTAAAGCCCTAAGGATTTCAGGTTGTCTTAATAACGCAATTTGGTCGAATAAGTTCCTAAGAACAGAAGCCAAGGTACGAATATATAAGACTATGATAAGACCAATACTGACCTGAGTAATAAAACGTTTTGATCTCCACTTCTTACCTCTGACAAATATCACGTATGAAAGATATCAATTTTTTAACCGAAAACAAAAAACAGATGAGTCCTTTGAACAATATGTTACTGCATTGAAAGTTTTAAGCAAAACGTGTGACTTTGGTCAATTACACAGCCGAAACAAGACCAGATACGGCCAAAACTAGGCAGATGTTGGAAACGGCCGAGATGAAGACCCTCAGAAGAATCCTTGATCTATCGTTATTTGAAAAACAAAGAAGTGAAGACATCAGGGAAAAATGTGGAATTCAAAAGATCGATGACTGGATCAAATGTAGAAGAGAAAATTGGTACACACACGTGGAAAGAATGAGCGAAGATCGGATTCTCAAGAAAATATTAACGAATAAACCAGCAGGCAAGAGAAGCAGAGGTTGACCTAAAAAACGCTGACAGGACGAGTTAGAATAAACAGACCATAGGTCTATTAAGAAGAAGAAGAAGAAGAAGGAATACAATATTTAAGAAAAATCAATAGTTTTTATTTTCGAACAAATTCTGTTTATGTTACATATTTAAAAATCTACATATTTATTCTTCTTCTTATAGTGCCAAGCCCGAACGGGCGTCGGCTACTCTCCACATTTACCTGTGCTGTGTGTTTAGCTGTTTTACTCAGATATACGGGACCTACTTTTTAACTCCGGTTCCGAGGTTGACTAGGCAATTGAACATTTGGAGAAGTTGACTAGGCAATTGACAGTTTGGAGAGGTTGACTAGGAAATTGACGGTTTGAAGAGGTTGACTAGGCAATTATACTCTTGGTAGTTTGCCATTGCTTTCCAAGATTTTTTTTTTAAATTATTATTATTACAATAATTTATACATTGAGCTCTAACACTCACTACCTATGGATATAGATCCATATTTTCAACAATGTCTTTTTATTAATTCAATCAGTTTTAAATTCTTAGCTGTAAGCCAAAAAAAAAAAAAATATTAATTGTGGAAAAATTTTGATAAAAACCCACTTCTAATCATAATAGTGAATAATAATGAACTTATATAAACAGTAAACATAAAACAGAAATTGAAAAGATTTTATTTAAATCACACATGATTAATTATAATTATTTATTGAAACAAATAAATATAATATAACTACGGCGTTTCGTTCGACTTATTCTGCGATCTTTCTCAAGTATGAGCACCCACTCCGATTATAGAACTGAGCCAATCACGTGTACTTCATGTTTATCTCGAATCAAAACACAAATATACCGACGGCCTCAGCGCCCTTGTCGGATTGAGCATTACATGTTTTTAAAGATTATAAATAAAAATTCAAACTTTAATCAAATTAATCACAAAAATAAAAGCTTCAACAGCTTCATTGCTGAAAAGATTTTGTTTTGCCGAGACTTAGGCTAGGCACACACAGTCGATTTTCAATCGAGCGATAGTTTAGTTGATGGACATGAATATATTAAGTTTAATGTAGGTGCATACCCAACACAACTGCAGATCAACTCGATTATTTAATCAAAATCGACCGATGAGCACTTGTGATAAAAAAATCGAGCTTAGTTAATTAGAGTTGGTTATAAATTGATAATGCATCACAATTTCAAACCAACACAACTAAATTGTTGAAAAATAACTGAAAATCGACTCTGTGTGCCTAGCCTTAAACTGTTGGATAGACACGTAGGTATCTAGGGAGTTTAGGATAGATTAGCTTCCATAATAAGAGACTACTTTCTATTTTCATAAGTGGAATAGTATATTTATTATCACTTTGAGCCAATATATGCCGTAACCCTTCAGATTATCTTCTCATTTTCTCATTGATATAGACATCCACTTTTTTAACCGACTTCAAAAAAGGAGCTGGTTCTCGATTCGACTAAATTTTTTTTGTGTCTATGTTACCTGATATTTTCGCCAAGTGTTAACCGATTTTGATGAATTTTTTTGCATTGGGTTCAGAATAGTTTCCGATTGGTCCCGTTTTTTTTCATTCGTATTGGACATTTTTTGTTATGTTTGTTCAGGCATAACTTCTTTGTTTATGAACCGATTTTAATTATTCTTTCTGCGTTTGGATCAGTATAGTTCCAAGATAGTCAAGATACCTAACTATTTATTTATTTTATGTATGTTCAGTGAGAACTTTTTGCCCGTTTGACTGATTTCGATGATTATTTTTTTATTGGAAATTGGGGTCCCATATTAATTTGGTCAAGTTCTGATGATATCATCAATGATGAAATAACGTAAATCTCCAATTCTTATGAGCAAATAATCGAAATTATAATTAATAAAATCTCTTATAAAAAAATCTTAAAACGTTCATTTAAAACCAGCTAACGTTTCGAGAGAATTTCTATATTTATGAATTGAATTTTTGTATCATTTTCTGATTCATTCGCCCAACGCTTTCTCTTACGAGGTGCATACAAAATATTATTTTAAGTCACTATTAATAATATCACTAAAAAGAGAAAAATAAAAATAAGTTTTATAAAAAAAAACCGACTTCAATTCAGACAAAATCTTTCTACAGGCGACATCTTAACCTATGTCACCCACACCTGGAACAATACTCTAGAGGCCGGAAAAGAAACCCTCGCTGTAGCCCTTGATATCTCCAAAGCTTTTGACCAGGTTTGGCACAAAAATCTTCTTGCCAAACTGCCAGCCTTTGGATTCACACCAACACTTCGCAAATGGATAGAAAGCTTTCTGACAAACCGAAGTATAAAAGTTGTGGTGGATGGAACATCATCTGAATCGTTCTCCACAAACTCTGGTGTTCCCCAAGGCTCCGTAATCTCCTCCACACTCTTCCTAATTTATATAAACGACCTTATCGATCAAACGGCAAACCCCACTCATTGTTACGCCGACGATAGCACTCTACACGGCAAACCCTCACTCCCGAATAATCGAATCAATGTTGCCTCCTCAATTACTCTCGACCTAGACAAACTGAATAAATGGGGCTCTCAAAATTTAGTTAACTTTAATTCAAACAAGACTCAATGTTGTCTAATTTCTAGGCGCGAAAATAAAGATTTCCCTGATATTCACTTCGATATCGAATACCCTGAAAATGTGTGACAGCCTATCCATGTTGGGCGTCTCTGTCGCATCTGACCTGTCTTGGAATGAACACATCTCCTCTGTGGCGAAATCTGCAGCAAGGAAGATTGGCTCTATTCAGGTCCAAGCGATTTTACAAACCCCCACAACTTCTCACCATCTACAAGGCCCAAATCCGCCCCTGTCTCGAATACGGCTCTCATCTATGGAGAGGAGCCTCAAAATATTCTCTTGCTACCCTGGATGCAATTCAGAAACGAGCCGTCAGGCTAATTGACGATTCTACCCTCACCAACTCCCTCGACTCGCTGGCTCATCGAAGAAATGTCTCTGCCCTTTCCCTTTTCTATAGATACTATCACGGCAGGTGCTCTGATGAGATAAAATCAATAATTCCCCCCAAAGCATGCTTTGCACGTAGCACGCGTTTTGCCGACTCCCAACACTCTCTCGCGGTCAAATTAGAAAAGTGCCGGACCACTTCATTCGCAAATACATATATCCCCATGACTTCAAGGAACTGGAACTCTCTCCCAGCCTCTATCTTTCCCAGCACCTATAATCTTCAAACCTTCAAAACCGGAGTGCATAGACACCTACGTCTACACCCTCTCACTTAATCAACTTTCCCTTCTCTTCGGTAATGCAAGGGTCTTTCGAGATCCATAGGGGCTGCATCTTTACTGGTACACCCCTTCTTGCATTCGATTGCATTAAAAAAAAAAAAAAAAAAAAAAAAACTAAATCCAACAAATAAAATAATAACTCAAAAATAAAATAAAATTTATTTTGTACCTTTTAGTGCATTTTATTTTATTTTTTGAGTTCTTATTATTTTATTTGTTGCATTTAATTTTTTTGAAGTCGGTTTTATTTTTTTTTTTACTAAAACCAAGATCTGGGCCGCGATCCCTAAAACATCATTAATAGTTTCTTCCTCATCCAGTGCCTGCTTGCTTGTTCTTTCGGGAAATTGTTTTTAATGTTTAAAAATTTAATATAAAAAATTAAAGTAATGAAAAATCGATTAGAATTTATTTTTCTATTTTCAATGTATTAATTGATTATAAATATCTTAAAAACAATTTTTTCTTAATACTTTTAATGAATTCCTGAAATTTATTTGTTTTTATCAAATTACCGATATTTCTAAATTGTAAAATTTAAGATAATAAACTTTGATATTAATTAATTTTATTTTTTTTAATGTTTTCTAAATGAAAGAAAATTTTCCAGAAAACTCGTGGAATCAATCGTCAAGAAGACAAATTGAAGTATTTGGTCCCGTTTATTCAGCCTATCTTGATCAATCGGGCGAATCTTTATATATAGTGGCAGAAGGGAAGATCACTTGTCTCTGGGATTGCAACGAGAAAGACAAACAAGAACAAAACGAACTAGAAAAGCCAATAAAATATTATTGGTGGCAAACGAATGAGGATATCACAATACAATTACCCATATCAGACGATCCTCTCCTATCAAAGAAGGATATCACTATCACCGTATCCAGTCAAGATTTGACTGTAAAATTAAAAAATCATATCATATTAAATGGAAAATTAACCAATCACATTGATGCGAATTTAACTACATATAGTATTAAAAATAAAAAGTAAGTAATCCTGATTTTTAAATTGAATGTAGTTTTCGATTTACTAAGAATCCAATTAAGGACGTTCCCTAATATAGCTCAGAAGCAGTTCGCTCTTTCCCCTACTCTCACGTGCACAGTAAGTCAAAAATATTTTCACTGCTTCGTTTCTCGGATCTGGCAACATTGAATTCTTACGAACGCTAAAAGACAAAGAATACAAAAAAAAAACACTTCATGAAACAGCTCAATGCGAAATTCCAGATGTGAACAGTATAGTTAGGTTAGCTAAAAATCTCAAATTCATTAGCTGTAGAAGTTTTTTAGATATGGAAAAATTGATTGATTTTAGTGCGACGTTGCCAAGTCGCCATCTTTCACTTCCCATGCCATGAGAGAAAAATGAAAACTATCAAAAGTACCTAACTTTTAACATTTTTCATACAAAACGAATACCGCTTGATACAATTATTTTAACAAAAAAATATTTGTTATATCTTCAGTTAATGATTCTCAGTTTTTCAAAATAATTTCAAGAAAATTACGATTGTTATTTAATGAAACAGTCGCTTTAACATCAATCGGGATAGGGTTCGCGTGTTAAATATGCAAATTTCAATGGTCAATATTTACAAAATTAGTCTCGCAAGGACTATTGAAAAAAATTTCTACGTATAAAGGACACTTATAAATATATGTATTCAAAGTTTTAAAAGAATTGCAAGAAAATCGATTTATTAGGTAATGTCCTTAATTATAAACTGTTAGACAAATAATTTAACAAATTATTTTTAATTAAATCTATACTTTTTAAGCCCGCAAAGGAAAGACTTAATCCAGCCAAATTTTTCTACTAACTTTCTACGACTTTTCGTTAATATTAATATAATATTATTGTATTCAAAGTTTTAAAAGAATTTCAAGAAAATCGATTTATTAGGGAACGACCTTAAATGGTTTCAAAATTAAACATCGATATTGAACCATCCCTTCATGAAGTTGAGATACGAAATTTATTAGATTCGAAGTACCGATTACAAATGGGCATTATTACACAAAAAGTATGGATTAATTCTCTAGTAAACAAAAATAAATATAATGTTTCTTAAGACTTTTTCTTCTAACTAATTTCATACTTTATAATTTACAAGATCATGTTATTATAATAGTTAAGTAATTTTTAATGCAACTGGACCTTTTGCCAATAACCTTAACCCAGAAGAGTTATTGGAAAGCTTTAGTTGTTATTGCCGAGCTCGTTGACCAAACCAAACTATGGAATTGGAGTCAATAAAAGGTTTGCATAGATGCAGTCCTAGGACCAATAACGGACATTGCTATTAAAAGGCATATATGATAATTTAACAGAAAAACTACCAGGCCTTTTTTCCTCAACTTTTCTACTAAAAACCCCTGACCTAATTCACTAATTTCACTTATTTTCATCACTCCTCTACTGATGAGTCTAGATTTTACAAACCAAAGTGTAATTTTATGCACTCTAATCAAAATCATTCTCTGGGTGTGATTGAGTCACCCCATGAGAATATTTTGAAATCTTTTTATTTTGTTACAAAAAATTACGAGCGTTCTATGGACGTAGATCAAGATAATATCAATTATTACGCGGTGGGGATATATCGAAATTACAAAAATAATAAACCCTTTTTTCAAAGTCTATTATCTTATCTTAATCATATTAAACGAGTAATTCTTGTATATATAAATATAAGTACCTGGAGGCATCGAGCGATGCTCGGTAAGTTCTTCCTTCAGTTAAAATCTTTATTTTAATATTATTTTTAATTTAAAATTCTGATAAAAAGGTCGATTTTTATTTGAGAGCCGTTTTCAAATTAAAAAATACAAATATATCTATATAGTATTCGACCACTGTACCCCCCACCTCCACCCTGCTCAACCCCACCCCCGAAACCTCGCCCTATCCCCGGATCCCCCACCACTGCCCCCCACATCCACCCCCGTTCCGCATCAAGATCGCTTTCTCATCCTCAAAACTTGTTAATAGAGTTTGTTTCATCAAAATCGTTACAGCCGTTAAATAAAAAAAAAAATACAAATACTTACATATATATATATACCTTGAAGACCGAGCTTTGTTCGGGTTTAGTTAATGCTTGACAACAACACACCACAATCACAATATTTCTTCAAGGCCTTTGAGAAAAAAGGATTAACCCAACCCATTGTCTTCCTGGGTACAAAAGGAAAAGAGTAACCTTTTTTTTAAAACCCTAAGAATGGGATTTGTCTACCTGAGAATAATTAATTTGATTACGAAAAAACCCATCAAAAACAATTTTGTCGAAGGTGAGACCGTGACAGATCGAATTGTCACCCCCAAAAACCCCTAACCCGTGAATTTCATCAAAATCGATAGAGCCGTTTTCAAAATAGAACTAAGATACAAATATATATATATATAGGGTGTTTTTTTTAGAGGTATAAAACTTCGAATTGAAATAAAACACAAGAAAATCGTTTTAATGTCCATCAATTTGGCTTTATTGGAAGGATAATTTTATGCCATTAATGTTTAAATATGATTTCGGGCATGTGGCCGCCGCGGCTGGCTCGAATAAATCCAATTCTACAGGTCCAATTTTCAACCACTTTTTCGAGCATATGGGGCCGTATGTTGGCAATAACGCCACGAATGTTGGCTTCCAAGTCCCCTAACGTTTCTGGTTTGTTGGCGTAGACGAGCGACTTCACATATCCCCAAAGAAAATAATCCAATGGTGTCAAATCACACGATCTTGGTGGCCAATTGACAGGTCCATTCCGCGAAATTATGCGCTCATCGAATGTGACGTGCGCTGTGTGGCATGTAGCGCCGTCTTGTTGGAACCACAACTCATCCACATTCATGCCATCCAATTCGGGAACAAAATAGTCGGTTATCATGGCTCTATACCGGTCTCCATTAACGGTAACTGACTCTCCAGCATTATTTCGGAAGAAGTATGGCCCAATGACTCCACCAGCCCATAGAGCACACCAAACAGTCAGTTTTTGTGGATGTAATGGCGTCTCAAGGGTCTCATGTGGATTCTCTTCACTCCAAATGCGGCAATTTTGCTTGTTGACGTAGCCAACATTCGTGGCGTTATTGCCAACATACGGCCCCATATGCTCGAAAAAGTGGTTGAAAATTGGACCTGTAGAATTGGATTTATTCGAGCCAGCCGCGGCGGCCACATGCCCGAAATCATATTTAAACATTAATGGCATAAAATTATCCTTCCAATAAAGCCAAATTGATGGACATTAAAACGATTTTCTTGTGTTTTATTTCAATTCGAAGTTCTATACCTCTAAAAAAAACACCCGATACAAACAAATAGATATATAAATAAATATACAATTTTTGCTCGTTTAATAAGAGTAGATATATAGAATCGGTTTCTCGAAAACGGCTCTAACGATTTGGATGAAATTCACTGGTTAGGGGTTTTTGTGTTGACAATTCCATTTGTCACGGTCTCATCTTCGGCTAAGTTGTTTTTGATGTGTTTTTTGTTAATTGAAATAATTATTCACAGGTGATTGAATAAAAATTTATAATCACATTTTTGCAATTTTCTTTTAGTAAAATTAATTGGCTTTTTATTTCAAATTCCACTAATAGATCATTACAAATATTTTTATTTATTAGAATTTGCCAATTTAATTAATTAAAGATATTTTTCTATAAAATAATTTATTAGAATATCAATTTCATTCTTAAAAAATCCGACAATTCGAAGGATCGTGCCTCCTTCTTTAGGATTCAAAAGTGTCAACAAAAGAACCTCTGTGTATATTATTATAATATTATTTTTAATTGCAATTAAATTCAAAACTTGGTGGCCAGTGATACGTCTTGATGATTGGTGTAAACGTTGGTAAAAATATAAATTAAGTTTTATTTCAATTTTATTGTATTTTGACTCCGATTAAATATCGACCTTTTTAAATTGAATTTAAAATTAAAAATAATATTAATATATCGATTTTAACTGAATCAAAAAATTACCGAGCATCGCTCGATGTTCCAGGTACTAAAGAGTTATAGTAAGTGTAAAAACTAGAATTTCATTGATTAATAATTTGAATGATAAGGAGCTAGAATCAAATTGAGGATTAATTGTAAGATAATAATATTATATTTTTAATAGTTTGATAATCGATCTATGTAAAAATGAATCTGATGAAATGTGGCCTGATTTACTACCTGTTTCGTCTGGACGAGGAGAACAATTAATGGATCCAACCCTTGCTAATCAAATACAAAAGCAACTCGGTCATCTTACATCGGAAAAACCAGTACGAGACTCAAGTGGTATATTAGTAGGTGGAAATGATGAATTGGAAGAATGTGATGAACCACCAAAAGATATTTTTCGTTTAGTTCGTATAGTAATTCCGCCTAAAAATCACATTACTCATCAGGTAAGTAAATCTGTTATTTTTTCAAAATATTTTTCTTTCTAACAACAGTTTCTTTGTAACTTTTCAAGTTTAATTTAACTGGACATCAATGGATTTACGGGATTAACGATTTAAAAAATGAAAGTCAAATTATTTGTCTGAGACATGGCGATGATGCATATATTTGGGCTCCAGAAAAATTGGATGATTCATTAACATGGAATTGTAAACAAAAAATGATCTTTCCTGCATTCGGATATATACATGTATGTTTATTGAAGGTTTAGTGGTCACGTTGAAAAACTCAAGAATTCTTTAGAATTAGACCATCTATGGTGAAATCACAAAATTCTTTCAAATTTTCTCGTTTATTCATGCGGTATCGGTTTTCAATTCTGAAGCCGTTTTAAAAAATAAAATTCAGGTCAGTTCAACTCATTCTGTTCAGATAGATGTGTCCATATTGAATTACTATTACCACTTCAAATAGTAAGTTAATTTTCTCATTAATATATCAAAGAATAATTAACACATTAACGAGAATTGTTTTTGATCACACTTTTTTTAAACAAGATACATATCGCGAGACTACTGCTGGTTGAGGCTATTGGAGTCTACTGAGTCTGGACCAAGAGAGAATGAAAAAGATGTGATCCATTTGGCTATAATCCAGCATCATTTCGCGATTGGCCCGCATGACACTTTTTATATCAAACACTGATATGGATCACCAAATGAATTTGTAATCTGAGATGTTATATATTCAATCTCCCAGTCCAGAGCGCACGATCTGTTAGCACGTGTGTTAGGTGTTTTGCCATTAATTAATCATAGGTTTCCTGTATTTTATTCGATCGCGAATCGAATGCAGATGATTTTTGTCAAATATATTAATGGCAAAACACCTAACACACGTGTTAACAGATCGGTCTCTCTGGGCTGGGGGTTGAATATATAACATCTCGGATTTCAAATTCATTTGGTGATCCATATCAGTGTTTGATATAAAAAGTGTCATGCGGACCAATCGCGAAATGATGCTGGATTATAGCAAATGGATCACATCTTTTTCATTCTCTCATTGGTCCAGACTTAAGACTCAGCAGACTCCAATAGCTTTAACCGCAGTAGTCTCGCGATATATATCTTGTTTAAAAAAAGCGCGATCAAAAACAATTCTCGTTAATGTGTTAATTATTCTTTGATATATTAATGAGAAAATTAACTTCACTATTTCAAGTTAGAAATATATAAATTCGGATATTATTTTCACTTAATATTTGACAAAAATCATCTGCATTCGATTCGCGATCGAATCAAATACAGGACACTTATGATTTATTACTACTTCATCTATCTTCACTTTAAAGTGTTTTCATTATTAGAAACGACGTAAATAAACTAGAAAGATTACTACATCTTCTCTTTTTTAATCATAACTCCACCGTTTTTGAGGTTTCATCAATCTTCCACTTCTACTTGTTTTTGGGACATTCTGATCTTCATCTAATTCATTCCTGCTTCCCCTTGTTTCATTATTGTCTCTTTATATGATCTCCTTTTGGATTTTCTTTACACAATCATCCTTTGACTCAAAATTATTTTTACATTCATAGTAATTAGATGTGACAAATCAGAGGAAAAAAGGAACAATTAAACACCGCGTTAAAACATGCGATAAATTGCAATGTTTCGCCAATTATTGTTATTCATAATTGTGGCTTCATAAGGCTCTATTCAAAAAATAACATAGTGAAATGATACATATATATCTAAATGACTCTATTAACTTCAGAATGGACACGAATAATCTAAGCTGTATATATAATAATTTATTGAATAAATATAAGGTCCATAAAAATAATAAATAAGCTGACGTGTTCTGATGTGGCCATCCACTTGACTTTACCATACAACCTGGCCCCTCACTTATATTTAATATTTAATCAAATTATTTATAATCATGTAGGGGAGGGGTTAGTTTTTGCATTTTTAGACTCCTGGTTTTAGACACTGATTATGTATACAAAATTTGGTTGAATTTGCTCAAACGGCCTAGATTTTTAATTTTTAACCCCCCTCCACCCCCCCTTAATTTTCGGTCGATATGCACCAAAATCTAATCAGCTCTTAATCTCAATAGACCAAAACTACGTGTGAAATTTGGTTTCGATATTCACACTAGTTTTTGAGCTAGCTCGTCCACAAAATTTGGTAACGCACAGACTAACTAACAACCAGACAGACAGACTAACAGACATTTTGACAAAACAATTATTATCTCGAAAAATATAATTTTTTCGATAGTTTCAGCCGTTTTTGAGATATTTTGAAAAAAAAGAAGGAAAAAAAACACTTTTTATTTTACCATACAGGGTATGGTCAAGTATTGTAATCGTGCATGAAAAGTGTTTTTTTTCATTCTTTTTATCGAAATATCTAAAAAACGGCTGAAACTATTTTGATAAAAAAATTGAGCGAAACGATGGCATTTCGCTCTACAAAAAGCCTAATAAGTGAACATCGAAAAAATTATATTTTTCGAGATAATAATTGTTTTGTCAAAATGTCTGTTAGTCTGGTTTTCTGTTAGTTATAAAGTTTAGGGAAAGCGGTGTTGGTTTATAGTGAAACATATTAAACACAGGAATTATTTAACGGGTTATAGTGGTGTTTCACAAAGAGGAAATAAAATTAAAAAATTAAAAAATCTTTTAAATTATTTTGGAGATTTTTTATTTATCTCTATACATATTTCGGGCTATGAACCCTTCATCAGGAGGTTTAACAGAAGGTTGTATGGTAAAGTCAAGTGGATGGCCACATCAGAACACGTCAGCTTATTTCATGCACGATTACAATACTTGACGATACCCTGTATGGTAAAATAAAAAAAAAACAATATTAAAACTAAATAACAAATTTATTAAAAAAAAATTACATTTTTGACGAAAACAAAGATTGAAATTTTTCATTTTTTTTTATATTGAAACTTTTAATACCAATTATTACCTCCTCTTACTCTTATTACTTCCTCTAATCTTCTTGGCATACTCTTAATTAAGTTTGCCACCACCTCCTGTGGTATTTCTTCCCAAGTTTTTAACTAAAGCAATTCTTAGCTCCGGCAAGGTGGTAGGTGGGTAAATTTTTCTTTTAATGCGCCTTGAGAGCTCATCCCTTAGGTGTTCGATGGGATTCAAATCTGAACTTAGTGCGGGCCACTTGAATGTTGGTATCCCGACTTCTTTCAGATAGTCAGCGGTAATGTGGGCGGTATGTGGCCGAGCATTGTTATTCATAAACATGAAATTCTCTCCAATAAAGTGAGCATATGGCACAACATAATGTTCCAAAATATCATTACAAAATGAATGGGCATTTAGCAATACTCTGGAGCAAACATGAAGGACTGTCTATGCCTCTAAAGATATGCCACCCCATACCATCACTGATCCACCCCCAAATTAAACTCTATGGGTAATGTTACATTGTGCGTAACGCTCCCCGGGTCTTCGGTAAACAAAAAGACGGCCATCTGGTCCAAATAAATGGAACCTGAACTCATCTGAAAACAAAACGTTGCAATTGATCTCATGTTTTACCACGGTGTTTTAATTGTTCCTTTTTCCCTCTGATTTGTCACATCTAATTCTGATAATGGAACTGAATAACAATAATGAATTCCTTAATAGTAATATTCTTCTTCAATTTGTTTATTATTCCAGATGTAAATCATATAACTAGAATTCCTTCTACTTCTATAACCATGCATCTCTCGGTTCTGCCTCTTTAGCAATTTATCGCATAGCCTTATTTCTTCAGGGCGGGACTAACCGTACTTGGCCTCCTACATTTAAATCTAATATCTTTTATTGTAATATATCTGATTCTTTATTTTCTTCTTTTCCTCATTATTTATTATTATATTTAATCTTCTAAATTCATTTCTGTATTATTATTTCTTTTTTTAGGCCGGTAAACCTAACAGAAAGTTAACCGTATTCTCGCCAGATTTGAATGTAGCTTGTATTGCTGAACAGAATGGACAACTTTATATTTATTACCATCCAAACGCATCCCAAAATGCTGATCAAACTAATAAAACTATAAAATCTATACATAATGTTCTTAATATAAGAGAAGAAATACTTGGAATTTATCTGGATAACCAATATGGATTTCTATTAACGCCATGTAAAATTTTTATTTGATTTTACCTGATTAAAAACTATTTTAAAATACATACTATACATTTTCCTTTTTTTAACTTTATTTATATCTTCCTCTTCATTTAATTAACATAATCCTCTAGGTGTTTAGGTATCCTGCCTGCGTTCTCTTCAACTGGTTTTTAAGTTTTGATTTTCGTTTTCTTCTAAAGCACTTACTATTTGCTGATTGAGCAATTGTTTGTTGAACTGTTTGTAATGCTGTTGGGATTGTTCTAGATACATTTATTTCACTTGATTTCATATCGTTTTTTAACGTAGAAGCATAATTAATTATTTTTCTCTACTTTTTTCTATTAGTGAAAATCACGATAAGTGTGACATATTTTCAAGATATATAGAAAATTAATAATTACATGTAAAAACCATATATTTAAATATATCTTATCTTATTATATATATAGAAGCGGCTCTAACGATTTGGATGAAATTCACGGGTTAGGAGGGTTTTGTTTTGGACATTTTATCTGTCACGGTCTCATCTTCGGCTAAGTTTTTTTTGATGGGTTTTTTGTTAATTGAAATAATTATTCACAGGTGGTTGTCTCGATAAAAATGTATATTTACATTTTTATTCAATTTCCTTTTAATTTTTAATTGTTTTTTTTTAATTTTCCTCTTATTAAAAACAAGGACTAAAAAGATGTTGGCAAGCTCAGAGAAGATCAAGGACAGTCGATAGTGGAGAAGTAATCTCCAGAAGTCGAAGCTCAAATACAATGTATACATTAATTCATGTAAAATAATTGGTTCAATAAAATTAAAAAAAAAAAAAAAAATTTAATTGATTAAAAATCGAGTTTTAAATCCCACAAACGTATTTTTTCTAAATTAGAATTTGGTAATTGATGAACTCAAAAATTGTTATTTAATTAAAAAAAATTATTATACCGTATTTATTTATATACCTATACATATATACACATAATCTGTGGGGCACTACAAGGCTTGAAATGCAAAAAAAGTGGGTTAGGGGCCGGGGGCGAGGGTGGGGGTGCAGTGGTGGAGCCAGTCGGGGGGGGGAGTAGTGGTTTCGGGAGGAGGGGCTGTAGTTGGGTGTAAGGTGGAGGGGTGCAGGAGGTGGTGTGAAGTGGTGGGGCGAGGGGGGTGGAGGTTCTGGAATTATAAGCTTTTAACCGAAGTAAAAAATTACTGAGCATCGCTCGGTGGCCAGGTACTATATATATTGGGGGGTTCCATTAAGGCATGGAGAGGGATTAATTTCTCATATCATAATTTTTTAAGTACTTTTTGCATTAAATTTAAAAGATTTAGTCATCAATTTGTATTTTTAAAATTATTTCATATTTTGTTTTTGATAAAATAATATGAAAAATTCAACATAATTGTATTTATAAAAAAATAGTGGGAAGCGATAATTTTGCACATCAGTTTATTACTGCCCAGTGTCTTGATCAATAGGTGCGAAGCCCTCTTTCCTATTCAGGGTCTACTTCCTGGACCCCTTAGGCTGCTCAAAACTGTACATAGCAAGCATTTACGGCTTCAAAGTAACCATAATTCCTAAATTTTAAATGATTAGCTCCAGTAGTTCAGAAAAATCGTGATGAAACCGAGATTTTTTTCTCTTTCATCCCTATAAAATTTGAATTTGTTAAAAACTGTTCTTAGAAAGCATTTATGTCTTAAAAGTAACCCCCAAACAAAATTTCAAGTATCTAGCCCGAGTAGTTCCGGACAAATAGTGATATCTTAAAATGAAACGCAAATTTTTTTTCTTTGTTTTCCCCGGAATTTAAAAAAAAAAAGCAAGTGAACATCTACGTCCTAGATGTAATCATCATATAAGGCCAAATTTCAATTTCCTAGCCCCAGCATCTAGAGACAAATAATAAAAAAATCAAACCAAAACAAATGATAACTTAGTTACATTTGTGATGAATCAATAATGAGTTGGTAACTATATATCTATCTACTCTTATTAAACGAGCAAAAATTGTATATATATTTATTTGTTTATATATTTGTATCTTTTAGTTCTATTTTGAAAAGGGCTCTACCGATTTTGATGAAACCAAATCTATTAACAAGTTTTGAAGATGAGAAAACGATCTGGCTAGGTCTGGACCTCGACAAATTTCATCTTAATTGATCTTTTCTTAATTAAAGTAATTATTTATAGATGAAAATCTCAATAAAAAACTTGGTTTACATTTTTTCAATTATCTTTTATTTATTGTTTTTTTTTAATTTTAAAACCCACTAATAGGTTATAACAAATATCATTATATTATATTAAAATTAGGATTTTTTGTTTGTGTTTTAATTAACAGGTGTCTAAATCATAATATTACAGGCGGATTCATAACAAAACAGGTGTGTTTACAAATAAAGTGGTTGAAGTAGCTTTTTACTTTATCCAATGCGAAGCATGGGGAAAGTATTGTAATCGGTCTGGCGGCAAGCGCGACTTCAAAGGGTCCTCAGGAAAAAACTACCGAACCCATGGTCTCAATTAAAGTCACAAATTGTAGTATTCAATTAGGTTAAATTTTAGCACGTGACGGTTTTGCCAAAAATTACATGTGGTCTCGTCGAGAGGCCAAAAAGTGCGATTTTTTCATTTAGTGCGTGCGGATGTATGGATGGATGTATGGATCGATGTATGTTATCGTTTTTTGGCCCCCGATTTTTTCCACACCGTTGCACCGATTGAAATGAAATTGAAAACCTACCATTAGTTTAACAAAATGAAGCCCTGATTAGTTTTTGGTACATATCGGCCCACAAACATTAGTACTTTATTTCAGTACTTTTTAGTTTTAGTAAGAATGGATGAAGCTTCTCTCTGTGAAATGCTAAAAATTTGGGAAAAATTTGGGAGGACATTTTATAAGTAACCATAGCAACTGCGTTGTTTTCTTATCCGTTACCTTTGCTGAAGACATGGAGGAATCCACTTAAAATCAAAAATAGCGATTGATTCTCATCTAGTACATGAGGAATAACCATTCTATATTGGATTTTTGACGTTTCGCTTTTTATTGGTAACCATTGCTGAAGACATAGAGGAATCGAGTTAAAATCATAAATAGCGATTGATTCTCATTTAGTACTTGAGGAATAACCATTCTATATTGGATTTTTGACGTTTCGGTTTTTATTGGTAACCATTGCTGAAGACATGGAGGAATCCACGTGAAAGAATTGAAAGAATTGGGGTAAATATTGTACTATAGTATAGGTATACCTATCATAGGTAAACAAGTTCACAGAGCCTAGAGGGGCGTCAGCGAGTCCCTTTGTATTGGACGTTTAATAAATCATCCCCCAAAGATTACATTTTCGTCGCCAGTTGGCGCTAAAGTCGTGACGCATGGTCACTATAAGAAATAAAAAATAATAAGATAAACATAAATCTACGCACTGAGTCCACGCTCAGCCATATAAGACGAATGAAATTCAATTAAAAACTTTAGTTATATTGCCGACAATCCAGGGTAGAAAAGTGGTATTGTTTTTTGAGGCCAGTACTCTTGGTAACCAATTTTGAATTTTACTTTGAGTTCATCGTTAGAGGCGAGTGAAAGTCGAATGGTATTCAGTAAACACGGCTAAAAAATTGGTAGAGGTAAGTGAAAATTTAGTGAGATAGATAGGGACAGTGAGGGGTATATAAGGAGGGGGGAGATAGGGAGGGGTAAATGAGGGGGGAGATAGGGACAATGGCTCCCTGTTGCGAGGCTATATAAGGGGGAGAGAGACAGGGAGATGGTCAGTATGTGTCAGTCAGTGACGAGTGAAACATCGACTGTGAGTGTAAGGAGGGGGGAATTTAGGGACAATGGGAACCTGGTGAGGGGTATATAAAGGGGAGAAAGATAGGGAGATGGTAAATATGTGTCAGGCAGTGACGAATGAAACATCGACTGTGAGTGTTCCAATATAGCCTCCCCACCTTCATCCACCCTCTCAACTGACTCCAAACCTCACTAATAAACAACTCTTCATCCCTTATATTAATTAACTGCATAGAATCCAAGAAGCCAGTAAATATAAATTTATTTATTAAATTTGCGAACGTGAATAAAATATTAATATCTGGGTAACGGGTAGGTAGGTACTTCTATTGTTCTTATAGATAAAGATATACAGATCCACTTCAGGTGCTGACATCCCTGCCCAAATATTAAGAGAATCATGTCCTATCCCTAATCCTAACCAACTGTTTTCTATCCGTGTTTTCACAATTACTTATTCCTTCGAAGTGTTTCGCGAGTATATATTTACTTGTGCGGGAGTGTACGTAAGTGTGTTCCGTTCCTGTGGGGTCACAGTATTCCAGGTTCAGACACGAGACATTGGCTGTAAAGGTAACATATCTTTATAATACTCTATTCTTATAATTATATAAGTAAGAATTACTATAAATTTTTCAAGTACTTTTTTATAATTTTTAAAAAATAAAAAAACCATTATATAAATAATATATTTAATATAATTTTATTCCGAATATTTTTTAAAAAAATACTTTCACTTCCCTATATGTTTTTACTAATAATATTTTTTTCTTTTTCAGGTAGGTGCTCGTCCTACTAATATTAACATTTGTGGCCAGAGTATTCCAGGTCCAAGCAGGAGACTTTCTCTGTAAAGGTAAGATAACTTTATAATACTCTATTCATATATAAGTAAGAAATACTCAAAATTTTTCAAGTAATTTTTTCGATTTTTTAAAAAAAAATTTCAAATTTAATAAATAATATCTTAAATATAATTTTCTTTAGAATATTTGAATAAAAACTACTTTCACTTCCCTATATGTTTTTACTAATAATATTTTTTCTTATTTCAGGTAGGTGCTCATCCTACTAATATTAACATTTAGAGTAAGTATTAGATTTTCTTCATTTATGGAAAATCAAATAGTTTATCTTTGGGTAACGGGTAGTTGTGTACTTCTTTATTCTTATAAATAAAGATGTACAGACCTACTTCAGGGGCTGGCGTACCTGCCCACGTGAGCTTATATCCTTTCCCTAATCCTATGCAACTTCAATCCCTGTTTTCACAAATCCATATTCCTTCGAAGTGTTTCGCGAGTATTTTTTTACTTGTTCGCGAGTGTAAAGTGTGTTCCTCTGTGGCCAGAGTATTCCATGTCCAACCAGGGGACTTTCTCTCTTCTGTAAAGGTAAAATATCTTTATAATACTCTATTCATATATAAGTAACAAATACTCTAAATTTTTCAAGTAATTTTTTCGTTTTTTTTTTTTAAATTTCAAATTAAACAAATAATATATTTAATATAATTTTCTTTAAAATATTTGAATAAAAAATACTTGAAATTATCTATATTATTTTACTAATAATATTTTTTTCTTATTTCAGGTAGGTGCTCATCCTACTAATATTAACATTTAGAGTAAGTATTTGATTTTCTTATTTTCTTGAAAACCAAATACTTTATCTTAGGGTAATGGGTAGTTGTGTACTTCTTTATTCTTAAAAATAAAGATGTACAGATCTACTTCAGGGGCTGGCGTACCTGCCCACGTGAGCTTATATCCTTTCCCTAATCCTATCCAACTTCATTCCGTGTTTTCACAAATCCATATTCCTTCCGAAGTGTTTCGCGAATATATTTTTACTTGTGCGGGAGTGAAAAGTGTGTTCCTGTATGGCCAGAGTATTCCAGGTCCAAGCAGGAGACTTTATCTCTTCTGCAAAGGTAAAATATCTTTATAATATTCTATTCATATATGAGTAAGAAATTCTCTCAATTTTTAAAATAAATTTTTCGATTTTTTAAAAAAAAATTTCAAATTAAATAAATAATATATTAAATATAATTTTCTTTAGAATGTTTATATAAAAAAATACTTGAAATTATCTATATTATTTTACTAATAATATTTTTTTCTTATTTCAGGTAGGTGCTCGTCCTACTAATATTAACATTTAGAGTAAGTTTTAGATTTTCTTCATTTATGGAAAATCAAATACTTTATCTTTGGGTAACGGGTAGATGTGTACTTCTTATTGTTATAAATAAAGATGTACAGATCTACTTCAGGGGCTGGCGTCCCTGCCCACGTGAGCTTATATCCTTTCCCATATCCTATCCAAATTCAATCCTTGTTTTCACAAATCCTTATTCCTCCGAAATCGAAATGTTTCGCGAGTATATTTTTAATTGTGCGCGAGTGTAATAAGAATGTTCCTGTGGGGTCAGAGTATTCCAGGTCCATGCATGAGTCTTTGGTTGTTAAGGTAACATATCTTTATAATACTCTATTCTTATATTTAAATAATTAAGAAATACTCTAAATTTTTCAATTCTTTTTCCGAATTCAATTCTTTTTCCGAATTTTTCAATTCTTTTTCCGAATTCAAAAAAACAATCAAATAAAATAAATAAATATAATTTTATTGGAATATTTCTATAAAAAATCTCATAATTTCACTATATAATTTTGCTAATATATTTTTTTCTTTTTCTAGGTAGCTGCTCGTCCTACTAATACTAACATTAAAATCAAGTAGAAATAAATAAAAAAATTAAAATTATTACTTTTTTCTAAATTAAATATGAGATATTGGTTTGAAACAATATCGCTTTTATATTTTCAGTCTAATAAAATTATTTTACATGGATAGATAATATAATTTCAATTTCGGTTAAAAAAAAATAACCTTCAAAATAATTCACTTTTAAAAATAATCGTCTCTAAACTTCAATCTAATTATTTTTCTGTTTTTGATTTAATGCATGAGTCATCAATAACGAACTTTCTCTCATCATATTCAGATCTACAAATTTTTTATATTTGTGTCTTAAATACAAATACTTGATAAAATTTTTATACAAAATTTCTAATGTTTTAAGACTTTGATTCGAAACAAATTGCAGTATTGGAGACATTGTACTGGTATTTGATTCGGAAAAGGTCTTTTAACAATTACTTATCTCAAGTGTAGACGTATTTTGGTACAAATACTATGTCTCCTATTTGTTCCAAAACACGACTAGGCTTGAAATTTTCATTATTTTTGACTTTAAAATTTCAAATTGTATTTCCAAGTGATTTATACATTTGTAAATAAAGGAAATATTTAAAAGTATCACTCTATTAGTATATTTTGTAATTTGCGATCAAAATTATATTAACGATCTCCGTTTAATTATTATTTATTTATCTATCCATGTGGGGGGTGGCGACAGCTGCCTTCTCGTGGTGCCCCCTGTTCTCGCTAAACAGCTGTCTATGTCTCTGTATAAATTATATATCGAGACATAATCATATATAATAATTTCGTTTGCATAATTTTACATACACATTTTCCTATTAATAATAATACACATTATCGAAAACGCATATATTATAACATATTGCTACTATTGCTATTATAATTTCACTTTTGGTTTTGATTTTACAAAAATAACATACAAAATTCTTGTTTAATTTTCATAACTAAAATTCATGCAAACAATAATATATTTTATATGAAATTTGAAGTATTTATATTCGACTGAAAATATAAGGGAAATTTTCGGACGTCAATTGAATTGGTAGTATAACAAGTAATAAATACAATGGCTAAGTGCTTATTTTTTTCTAAATTAAATAGTTGTTGGGATAGAAATTTGCACAAATTATTATGATAAAAAATTTAGAGATTTTAAATATGATTATATTCCTAGATTACATGTTGCATTTTTGAAATTAATTTGAGAACGTTGCGAGGGGGTGGGGAGGGGGGTAAATGAAACTTCTGTTCAAGGGGAATTGTAAGGGTATTTCAAGGTCAACGTTTTTTTTTTTAAATAGAAACCTATATATATATATATATATATAGCCTATATCGATTTCCAATAAACAGTAGATATTTGTTTAACGCTTCAAAAATTAAATATTTTTTCAATTTTCGGGTCAAAATTTAAAAAAAAATAACTAATAAATAAAAAAAAAATAAGAAAAACTAAACAGCGAACTTTGTTTTTCACAGTCGATTGATGAGCGATATTTTAATGAATGTGGGCGTTAACTTTTTTACAACGCTAGCCGATTTAATATTTTGTCTCGCTATAGCCAAACAGAAAAAACGTTCTCAAGCTTGAGTTGTTTATCAAAAATGAATTTAGTCTTTTTGATTTTAAGTCGATTCTTCCAAGTTTTCAGTAGAGGTTGCCATTAATAGTCAAAACATCAAAAATGGAATGCAATAAGGTTATTCCTCTAGTAGTAGTTAAGAATCGATCGTTATTTTTGATTTTAAGTCGATTCCTCCATGTCTTCAGCAATGGTTACCAATAATAACCGAAACGTCAAAAATCCAATATAGAATTGTTATTCCTCGACTGTTAAATGAGAATCGATCATTATTTTTGAATTAAAGTCAACATGAACTGCAAATGATATACCTAGATATCTGATTAATAATAAAGGAATAAACATATTAATATTTCAAATGAATTTGGATAAAGTTTAGCAACGATCCGTTGCAGTTTATTTTTTATATAACTTGCAAAGAAATCTTATTTAATTTTATGTTTTATTTTAGATCCTATACAATTATTTTTTTTATTATTATTTTCCTATTTTTTTTTTTTATAATGTTTATCAATATGAACGAATGTGGGGAAATTGGTGTACAAGTAAACAAATATACACATAATATGTGGACCACTAGAAAGGTAGAAATGCAAAAACTGGGTGTGGGGTGGATGTGTGGAAGGTGCAGGAGGTGGGGTGCAGTTGTGGGGGGGGGGGTCCAGGGGGCTTGTACTCTATATATATTTGTATTTTTTTTTTAATTTGGTTGCCGTGCATCGCTCGGTGGCTCCAGGTACTATATACTTATATATTATTGAGGTAAAAGATTGAAAAGGATTTTGGGTAATATGTTATTCGTATTCAAAAGCTTTTAATAAAAATATCTCTTCATGATTCATTTCAATTTATTAATAATTTACAAATACAAAATTACATGTACAAAACATTTTGATTAAATTTGTTTCATAATATGTACAAGTTTAAATGATTAATGCTATACTAAATTTAATTAAATTGATAACAATAAAATGAAGGGCATTTTTTTAGTGCCCAGCTGCTAATGAGACGCAGGCTTCTTTAATTGATGGGTATTTATATTGGAAGCCGAGTTCAAGTGCCCTTTTTGGTTGCACTCGTTGACCTTCTAACATGATTTTAGCTCTCTCAGCACTAAATAGTAAATTTAGTGCAGATTCTGGAACTCGAAAGAAAGTCGGGCGCCATAACGCAGATCCGAAGGCTTTAGTGAATTGTTCATTTGTGACTAACTAAAAATTAATTAATAAAATAAATTTAAATTATAAAAATCCTCATTAAAAGATAATAAAAATTTAAATGAATATATAAGTAATTAGTAAAATAAAAATGAATATTGACAATTTTTTTAATTTTTACTAACGAAATTACTGCTAATTAGATGAAATCTATCTATGTTATCATTTAAGAATGCAAAAATGCGAATAATGAGCCACGCAATAAGTTTTTTCTTTAATTGTTGCATTCACAAATGTACAAGAATAGAGGCAAGGCCGGATTTAGGATCTAAGACTCCTCTCGTGGCGCGGGCCCTACCGTGGAAAATATTTTTTTCTTAATTAACCTATAAAAACCGCATCTTCAGAAATTATTCAATTAAAAACTTAAAAATAAACGTGCATGACTCTTTACCGAAACCTTGTTAAATATATTTTTAAAAAATAGAGCCTTTGTTGTGCGGGCGAGGGTTCATAGGCTGCAGCCTGCGTAGCCTGAGCTTAAATTCGGCTCTGAATAGAGGTGGTTAGAATTCTTCATCATAAAATATGACAACTATTGCTAGGTTCAGCTATAAAATGTTTCCACCACTAGTGCTTTTAAACCCATTCACCACAAAAACCCCTCAGTGAATGATCTGTTCAAATAAGCCAGTTTCAACTTGTGCATAATTTCCAACCTTTCTTTTTCTTTTAAGTACCATATCAGGTCTCCCTGAAGTTCGGCTCCTCTCCACATATACCTGTGCTGAGTGTGTTTAGTTGTTTTACACAGATATACGGGACCTACTTTTTAACGCCGGTTCCGAACGGCTAGTTTGGAGAGGTTACTAGGCAAATCTACTCTTGGTAGGTTACCATTGCTTTCCAAGAGGAGGCGACTCCAAATATCTGATCTGCCGAGACTCAGTCTCGAACCAGCGTACTTCGAATCAGCGACCCGACACTCTATCTACTGACCCACAGTCGCCTCAACCTTTAGGTACTGTAATTCATTGAATTTTGTATCAGAAGGATTCTTTTGATTGTGACCATTTAATGTTCGATTGTGAAGAGCGTAGACATATTGCTATTAGGAACTTTAAATGAAATTGTAATTAAAATCAGAGTGAGCATATCAAGAAAGGTTTTCACCGGAAGCTAAGAATGAGACTTGCTTTGCAAATAGCAGAGGCTGCATTGTTTCACAAATGAAATTCAAATTGTTTGGAGATTTAAAAAAAAAACCTTCCATTACTTTTTGGTATAAATTAGTCTAATTGTACCTATAATTCATGTTCATAAAATAAAATTTTTAAAATAATGATCTAGGTTTTTTCATAAGAATTAATTTTATTTCAAAACGTCAACTTTTAAAAACTTTTACTTGGATTATAATTTTGGACGTAAAAAAGTGCTCAGAGAAAGAAGAAATATTTGTACAGCATACCTCAGGAGCCACTCCATTTATAATCCCCCTTGTTTTCTCGTTTTGTAGGGCAAAGAGAAGTAAATTTGTCATATCATCGATATGGATCCAAGGTAAAAATTGAGTGCCTTGACCAATAGGACCTCCAAGTCCTAGATAAAATGGTATATAAAGATTCTTAATCATTCCTCCATTTCTCCCAAGTACTACACCTAAACAATGTACATAATTTGAATTATATATAAAAATATATCATTTGAGTCATTGTAATTTATGATACCTGATCGTATTGTAACTCGTCTTACATTACTACAAGTTTCGGGCAAATTTCCGGCTGCTTCCCAATCCAAAACTAATTTAGAGAGAAAATCAAATTCATTTACAGAACTTTCTTCGTCATAATTTTTTGTCAGGCTTGGCTCGTAGATACCTAAAAATTATTTCTTTTAATCAAAACGAATATTTGATAGATTAATAACTAATATAATTATGATAAAAGGATATTATTGAAAGTCAACGAATATTCGGTCTATATGACAAAATAGGTACTATTCGACCGAAGTTTGAAATATTAAAAAATAAATAAAGGGCCACTTGATGGGGGGATAATTGAGGTCTAAAATAAAACACGCTTTACTTCATATGTGAATACACTTCAGTGATAGTCGCAAAGTACACATGAAAAGCCTGCAAATAAATCCATTGAATATATATTATAGCTACTTTGGGACTCTCTCACATAAAGGTAAATAAATAAAAAAAAAATTAAACATAATTCTATTTAAAAAGATCTTGACAGAGACTTTACACCCTATGATAAAATAAGCTGACGTGTTCTGATGTGGCCATCCACTTGACTACCATACAACCTGGCCCCTAGAATTATTTAAAAATCATGTAGGGGAGGGGGTTAGTTTTTGCATTTTTAGACTTCTGGCGTCTCACTGAATATGTATACAAAATTTGGTTGAGTTTGGTAAATGGCCAAGATTTTCAATTTTTGACCCCCCCCCCCATTTTGGGCAGTTAGTTTTTGCATTTTTAGACCTCTGAAGTCAACTGATTATGTATACAAAATTTGGTTGGGTTTGCTAAAACGGCCTAGATTTTTAATTTTCAACCTCCCCTCCACCCCCTTTAATTTTGGGTCGATATGCACCAAAATCTAATCAGCTCTTAATCTCAATGGACCAAAACTACGTGTGAAATTTGGTTTCGATATTCCTACTATGTTTTGAGCTAGCTCGTCCACAAAATTTGGTAACGCACAGACTAACTAACAGACATTTTGACAAAACAATTATTATCTCGAAAAATATAATTTTTTCGATGTTCACTTATTAGGGCTTTTTTGTAGAGCGAAATGCCATCGTTTCGCTCAATTTTTTTAATCAAAATAGTTTCAGCCGTTTTTGAGATATTTCGAAAAAAAGAAGCAAAAAAACCACTTTTTTTCATTCACGATTACAATACTTGACCATACCCTGTATGGTAAAGTAAAATAATTTTTTTGGACCACATATATTCGACCTTCCTCAATCATTCGATTAATATTTTAATAGTATTTTTGATTTCGGAGAAAAATCTTAAAATGAAAAATCAGTTTGGCAGCTACACTGCCAACGACAATACACTGTTTTATACAATCACGAGCTGCTCCAGGCGTGCCTTCGGCAGGCCCTCTACGCCTCGGCGCTCCGGGCAGGTGGCCCTGGCGGGCGGCGTCTCGGCATGTGATTATTAGGTCTGTAATATATATTTGTAATATTTTGCCCCCTCTTTCGCCCCCACGCACTCATTTTGGCTATTGATTTTTACAGCATACATTTTATATAGTCTTAAAAACTAACATTACAAAATTTGATCTATATCCGAGAGAGTATTAATTTTTTGCCCCCACTCACATTTTGGGAGGTTGAAATTATTTTTTAGATATTTGCAAATAAATAACTCTCAGTTTTCTAAAGAGTAAATGTACAAAAAAGCTAAAAATTTCTATATTTTGCTCCCCCCCCTTTCGCCCCCATACAGTCAATTTTGATAGTTGATTTTTACAGGAATAGTTTCTTAAAGTAATAAAGAATAACTCTACAAAATTTGATCAAGATAGGAGAGAGTTTTAATTTTTGCCCCCACTCACATTTTGGATAGTTGGGAGTCGAATTTCAAAAAATCCTGAAATTACTTTTTAGATATTTGTATTTAGAATTTTATTAAGTAAAAATCAAGTAGATATCTTATCGTTCTTAATTGAAAATGCATAATTAGTGTAAACACATTGCAAAGATATTTTGCCCCTTTTGACCTCTTTAGGGGTCGAATTTCAAAAAATCCTGAAATCACTTTTTAGATATTTTAATTTAGTATTTTTATAAGTAAAAAGCAAGTAGATATTTTATAGTCCTTAGGAGATATCGCATAATCATTGAAAACACACTTTGCCCCATTTGACCCCCTTAGGGATCGAATTTCGAAAAATCCTTTTATAGTGAGCCCCTATGTCATAGATGTAATATCCTCTCCTAATTTCATGTTTCTATGTCCTGTGGTTCTGGCTGTTTTTATGATGAGTGTATCGGGCAAAGAATTTTATATAATATAGATTGATATTTAACACAGATTACTTAATTTGGGGCATTATAGGACAACGGTTTCTTTTAAGATAGGATGGTAGTTGTCTAAAGAATAACGGTAGGTATTATAGCGTTTGCATTATCCTACCTACTCCAGAGATTGTAACAAATACTTTGGGCTTTTGTTCGGATTTCGTAATTGCATTGACAAGCATTTGGTTTGTATTGATTCTACTGTTATAAACATTTTGTTTAAAGCCAGCTGTCCATCTGCGTGTGGGGTCGAGGACATTTTGACCAGACAGATTGACAACCGCTGTTACATCTTTCGGCAGACCTTCACTCGAAAGAGTTTTCTAAAAAATAGTTTCGCTTTTAGAAAACACAAAAAAAATACATTCACTTATCATTTATAATTAAAATAAGCTAAATTTATCAAGAGATTCTTTGAATGCCAGGCATTCGAGAAATGACAGTAACATTATAATTTTTGGATTTAAGTAAATTTATAAAATGGGTTCCAATAAAACCAGTACCTCCTCCTAAAAATAGAAATAATATATATTATACATATCTAGGCATTAAATGTATAGTTAAGAGAATATTTGAACATTACCGACTTATAACATGTCCAGCCATATTTTTGAAATAGAATTATATAAAATTCAATCGGTTTTTATTTTTAAATTTACCGCAGCTATTTAATAACTTTTTATTTTTATAACATATCTCAAAATTCTTTCAATTGATATTTATAAAAAATTTTACTCTTGAATTATAATAAAAAAAATGTTATTTTTAAGATTTGATTCTTAAAAAATTTATTAAACAAAAGAAAAAAAACATTAGTTTGGTTGAATAGTGGCGCTTTAATATCTCCTCTTTGTTATTACATCTCATTCTTTTTATTCTTTGCTATTTAATCATTCACATTTAAAATAAATTAATTTGTCACTTTATAATGTTAATTTAATTATTATTAAAATTATTTAAATATATAAGAAGGGATAGAATATTTTTTTTATCTGAGCAAGATTCGATCGAAGCGTTACGGATAAATTATGAACTATTCGTTCAAATTAACCCCAGCACACAAAAAGAATATTTTAAGGTAGTTGTTCAGCCAAATGGGTTTTCTTAGGATTTTTTTTGAAATTTAGACAGATTATTATTTAAATACTTCTGAATCGATTGGTGGCAAAACGAAATTTATGAACAATATAGTTCCGGAGATATAAAATTTCAAAAATAGAGTTTTTCAGACTCTTGTACATTGCACTATACGGGATATCGGAAAGTTTACATACATATTTAATTATAATTAAGAAACCCTTCTTAACATTGTTATACAAAACTAAGCCAACATTAAACAATAACCAATCCATATTTTAAGACAATTTTGATTCATAGTTACAACACAGTTTCTGAGATAATAAATGAAAAATGTATAAAAAAATTTACACTAAAAACAATTTGGCAACAGCGCATTTATTTAACCAGGGAAAGATGTATAAAGCGCGCATGCGCTAGATTTTTTCAAAATTATTATTTTCATAAGGTGTAACGTAGGCGTTGATTAGATTTGTTAAAAAATAAGAAAACGATTTTTATAGAAATAAATCGACCTTTAAAAAGTATTTTATCTGTCATTTTAATATAAAAATATTCAATCTCTTAAAATGGTGCCAGATTTGTCAAACGAGCAAGGGATTGGCTAGAATCGGTACATAAACAGCAAAATGTTTTGGGCTTATGAATTATGAATCCTTATTGCCTGTTCTATATATATATATACTCTTAGCATTAATTTTTTCCTAGTATTGTCGCGAAACAACTACCTTTACACACACAAAAAAAGAATATTTTAAAAATTCAAGAGAAATTATTATTATTATTATTTTATTCTTGGTCGCAGCATACTAAAAGGTTTCACACCGTTCTGCTGTGGCACACATTGAGCCACTCAACCCGGTCCTGAGTGGGAGGATCGGAGGGCTATAAGGGGAGAAGTGGAGGCCATTAAAAAAAAAAAGTGAAAAACTTTTCAAGTCTAGGTACGCTCTAAGAACCTTAGTCCTGAGGCTGATTCGTTTTTTCTTGGCAGTTTTTATTTTCCAGGTTACTTTGCACGCTCCCTACAAATTTTGAGGATTTGGAAAATTTCGAATAATGTGAGGCAAAAAAAAAAAAATGACTGAATCAAAAAACCTCAAAAAAATACTAAAGTTAATCCACTTTTTAGGTTAAATATATACGTTGTTGCCAGCTTGTTTTTAGTGTATATTTTTCATTATACATTTTTTATTATTTATTCATTATTATTATCTCAGAAGCTGTGTTGTAACTATGAATTAAAATTTTCTTAAAAAACTTATTAGTTATTGTTTAATGTTTGTTTAGTAAGAAGAGGTCAGATGATGGGGCACTCACTGAGACATGGGGGACTGCTTAGAGATATCTTGGAGGGGGAGGTGGGGAAAAAAGGCGAATGGGAAGGCCCAGATTAGAATATTTCAACCAAATAATTGGGGATATGGGATGCCAGACATTTAGAGCGGTCAAACAGCTGGCGGGGGACAGAGTCGAGTGGAGACGGATTGTTGCATCAAACCAGTCTTAGGACTGTATACTCAATGATGATGATGATGATTTTATAACAATTGTAAGAAGAGTTTATTAATTATAATTAAATATGTATATAAACTTTCCGATATCCCGTATAGTGCAATGTATAAGAGTCTGAAAAACTATCTTTGGAACTATATTGTTCATCAATTTCGTTTTGCCACCAATCGATGCAGAAGTATTTAAATAATAATCTGTTTAAATTTCAAAAAATTCTAAGAAAACCCATATGGTGAAACGAGGGGTGAACCGCGATTGAAATTAGGTGTACACCGTCTTTGAAATTATTTGGAATTACTTTGGAATTCATTAGATAATCTATTGTCTTCTACTTGGAAATGAAAGTGAAAGTAGGTGTACACAATTTTAGGTCGCGGTTCACCCCTCATGGTGAAACAACTACCATAATGAAAACTTTCCAGTGAATTGAGGTCGAGCGCGCACCTTATAAAGGAAATAATTAAATATTTGCGCTCTATGAGGTTCACAATTTGCCTGCTAGAGAGCGTGACGTCGACTTAAAATTTGTTCAAATCAATGTCTCATCTTCGAAATAACCTATTAGATATTGAAAATAGAGAAAAAAAAACTTCAGTGTTCCAATTCATTCCTAAGAATTATTATAATTATTATCACTTCTCTTGTGAGTTTTATGTGATTTTTACTTTTTAAAGTGTATAATTATATGTATTAAATATATTTTTATATACATAAATATTTTATTAAAGTGAAAAATGGCTTCCGGATTGGAAAATTTAGAAACTCAATTGGAATTATTTATCGAAAATGTTCGTCAAATCCGAATTATTGTTGGTGACTTTCAACCACAAGGACAAAACGTTTTGAACCAGAAAATGTAAGAATCACATTCAATATTAATAAACCTAAGTTTTGCTTTCTTTCTTAAATTTTTTTTGATTTATTTCAACAGCCAAGCCTTAGTTCAGGGCTTAAATGAAATTGACAAAGCTAAGGCCAATATTCAAGAAATTCACGTACCATTAGAAGTATTCGAGTAAGTATTTTATTTACTATATACATTTTTTATTTGTTTCCATAAAATTAATTTTTTTGATACCCACTTAGCCATTATAATCACACAAATAAATCGTCGCCTTAGAGTGTAAACCTGCTAACTCACAAGGAAATTTTACAGGGCAGAGAAAAAACACAAAATTTAATATTCATGTTATGGAAAGGAACTATTTTTCAAATTTTTTTTCTACAACTTACGATCGTAATTTTAAGTAGCAGTTTAACTTGGACGATGCTGCATTTATTTTTCTTTCGAACGGTATTAATATGTCATTTATGATAAAAAATGGATCTCAACCAAAACATTATGTGAAAAGACAGACCAAGATCGAAAAAGTAGTGAAATCTAGTGAGTAACCAAGTTAAATTCCCCAAGAATAATTAAGTTGAGAGAGCTACTATTAACTCAAATTAATTATTCTTGGCGATAAAGATAAAAGTAAATGAATATTATATGAAATATTCATTTACTATGAGTTAAGATATTCTAGGTCACTTGTTTCACATTAAGATTAAAAAAATAAAGAGGTAAATTTTTTCAATATTATATTTTGAGCTGTAAGCCCATCTTCAGGAAAGTACAGAATTATAACAGCTATAATTCTGTACTTTCCTGAGGATGAGCTTACAGCTCAAAATATAATATTGAAAAATTTACCTCTTTATTTTTTTAATCTTAATGTGAAACAAGTGACCTAGAAATCTAAATGAATATTTCATATAATATTTACTTCTATCTTTATTAAAGATGTTTCACCTTGCACCAACACCACAATCCCTATTAATTATATTCTTGGCGAATTTAACTTGGCTACTCACTAGATTTCACTATATTTTCGAACTTGGCCTGTTTTTTCACAGAAAGTTTTGGTTGAGATTTATCTTCTTTTTGTAAGCTATGAGGAAGCCCGTTTGTCCAACGGGGTAGAATTTTTATTTTTGACTCCCTCACCCCATTTTGGGTGGTTAGTTTTTGCATTTCTTGCCTTCGGGGGGCCCACAGAATATGTATACAAAATTTGGTTGAGTTTGGCCAACAGGCTAGAATTTTTATATTTGTGAAATCCAAGTACAGTGGAAACCTTAAAGAAGTGAATCTGCGACTCTGGTCATTAATCGAAACGATTTGCACCATAGAAATTAATGCAAATTGTGTTTGTTCTGACGAAATGACAGCAATAATTCCTCCTAAAGCTTCAATTTTGCGAAATACACGATTTTCAAACATTCAATAATCCTTTGAGATTAAATTGTATTTATTTAATATGAAAAACTCACGGAACAAATACAGTAGCCAATTTGCATCTCCGTCTGTCTTTCTGGCTACATATAACCTTCAGTCTTTTAAGACCCGCATCCTTGAAGTTTTTTCTCATTTTCACGATACAGGGTTCCACCCGGAGTAAAGAGGTTGTAGCTTTTTGCGCAACTTCTTATTGTAATGTCGCTTAAAGAAAAAAATACAATTTATGCGTTCTAGCCTCCAAAATTTTTGTCACTTTATTTGTATAATGGGTTTCCTTGTTGAAAATATAGGAACATTTTGCATTATTACAGCAACAAATATATAAACTTAATTTAATAAAATATCGTAACTGTACAAATCATAGCTTCACTAACACTGTCTTCAGCTAGTTGCTTTCCATTGATCCATGTTAGCAGCACTTTTTCAACTTCATCTGAAACTTTAGATCTTTTGATTTCATGTTCACTCCGAGAGTCACTTGGACACTCTTAAATGCTTCTTTGTTTTTAATAATTGTAGAGATAGTCGATTTTGTTATATTGTATTCTTATCTGCTATATCGATTAAAAATATATAAATAACAAATCACACAAATCAAAAACTGGGGATCCCAAAACTTAGTTAACTTCAATGCAGGGAAAACTCAGTGTTGTCTTATTTCTAGGCGCGTCGATAGAAGTCCCCCAAACATATCATTCGATTCAAACTCACTGGAATTCAGGGATAAAATTTCAATGCTAGGCGTCCCACTAGGGTCTGACCTTTCATGGAATGACCATATCTCAACCACTGCTAAAGTTGCAGCGCGCAAGCTTGGTCTCCTATTTAGGTCTAGACGGTATTATACTCCCAGTCAACTTCTTACAATGTATAAGGCTCAAATTCGTCCCTGTCTCGAATATGGCTCTCATCTGTGGAGGGGGGCCTCCAAGCATTCTCTTGTCACACTGAATGAAATTCAGAATCGAGCAATTAAACTAATAGGAGACCCGGCCTTAACTAACTCACTCGACTCCCTGGCTCACCGAAGAACCGTTTCTGCCCTTTCCCTATACTACAGATACTCTATCATGGTCTGTTCAGTCGAGCTGAAATCAATTATCCCCCCTAAAGCCCTCTTTACGAGAAACACTCGGTTTTCGAACGCTCAATACCCCTTCGCTGTCAAATGGGATAAAAGCCGAACCAACGCTTTCGCCAACTCTTTTATCCCTATGACCTCCAGAGACTGGAACTCGCTCCCTGCCACCGTCTTCCCCGCGACTTATAATCTTCAGCTGTTTAAGACCCGTATCCACAGATACCTTTGACCCCTACCCAGCTCATAAAATCCCCTCTTCTTCTTTTCACGATGGAGGGGCCAACCCAGGCCTTTAGGGGATGCACCTTTCCTTCCTCCTTCTCTCATCATTTTCATTAAAAAAAAAAACAATAAAGAATTTTAACACAAACACTGGAAAAACAATGTTCACCCCGTGCACGCCTAATAACAACTACAATTGAATACAAAAAACCGGCATGTGATTGCGTTCGTTATTCGAGATAAAATTTTTGCAAAATAAAAGTTCGATAACCGATTTGGTCGTTAACTGAGGTTCCACTGTATTTAATTTGCTTATGTGGAAATCCAAGTATATTAAACCGCTGAATCCTTTTGGGTTCAGACTCCAATTAGAAAATTAGTGATCACCTGGAGAATTAGAAGAGCAGACGGTTTATTATCAAGGCGACCGGTTAATGAGTTCGTTTTTGTTTTTTGGTTTTTCAAATAATGTTTGATTAGTTAAAAAATGGGTTCACTCAACTAAAATATATATTATTTAATTTAATGTATTTATTTTTCAGTTATATTGATCAAGGAAGAAATCCACAACTATTTACTAAAGACTGCATTGAAAAGGCTTTAGCTAAGAATGAAGAAGTAAAGGGTAAAATTGATGCTTATAGAAAATTTAAAGCTAATCTACTTGGTGAATTAAATAATGTCTTCCCGAATGAATTGGCTAAATATAGAGCTATAAGAGGAGATGAAAGACCATTACCTTGAATGGATAGTCTTTAAAAGATTGTAAATATATTAATTTATAAATTAAGATTCTTATTTTTTTTAATTTTAATTTTTTTTTTTTGAAAGATATATAAGAATGTAAAATAAAATTGATTAATATTAAAAAATATTAAATATTTATAAAAAAAATTCTGAATCATGTTTTATTTACCTAATAAAAAGTAAGTAAATTTTCAAGGTAGGTTTCACAAAATAAAACATATATATGTTTTATTTTGTGAAACCTACTTTGAAATTTTACTTACTTTTTATTAAAAATGTTTCACCTTAAACCGACACCTAACTCTTTAAAAATTATTTTTATTTACCTGTTGTATTTTTTTTTATTTTGTATTATTCCAAAAATGAAGCGAAACAATTTTCTACACCAAAGTCTTGGAAATTTTTCATGTCAGAATTACGTTCAATCAAATTTACATTTTGAATCGTAAGAAAATGTGCCTTAAAAATATAATTTTTTTATCTATTCCGACTTGTTATTTTTACTTTACCATATAGGGTATGGTGCAAGTCCAAATGAAGGCATGTGCCAACAAATTATCCATAAACATTACCACGAATTAACTAAAATTTAAGTAAACTTAAAGGATTTTTCATGTGTGAATCAAACAATAATACCGAAATGTTGGATGATATTGATGAATATTAATCAAAGAAGTCACCGAAAGAAGCCTGTTGCTAGTCCCAGTGCATGATATAAGAAACAAGCTATGTTCATTTCAAACCAAAACTCGTCCTACTCTGCGCATGACGTCATCTGGCTGTTTGACAAGTAAGGTTCTAATGCAGGATAGCAGAATAGAAAACAAATCAAAGTTTTTTTGGTAAAATTAACAAATTTCAAGAAAATAAAACACAAAAGAGATATGATTACTTTTAAATATGTTTATTTTATAAGTATAGTACAGTCTACAAATAAATACAAAGATATAAATACAGAAAAAGACTCCTATAATATCATCAAATGTAACAAAATAAGTACAAAATTACCTAATATTAAAAAATTATTATTTATTATATTAGATTATTATAAAATTTTTTTAATTTTCTTTGTCTTGGATTTATTTTAGAATGTTTTTCTAAAAGTTCTTTATTAATTTTTCGTATTCTAATGTACGTTCGTACTTTTATAAAACATTTTAAAACTTCTAAAGGAATCTCTTCGATATGCTTAGTTTTTATATGGATTTCTTTAGATCCGTTATAATATTATTGTTATTATTGAAATTATTGCCATGAAACTTTTTAAACATATCCTCTGCAATTTTAATAAATGAAAAGAATTTTTCAGTTGGATAATTTAAATGTCCCTCAGATATAAATGTAATCCAATTTAAAGTTTCATCAATTTTATCAAATGCTGTTGAATTATTGCCAAGAAATGAATGTTTTGACTCTTAAATCGATACACAACATATCCAGATAAATACGTTTAGCCCGCATGACGTTGGATTATAGCTAAATGGATCATATCTTTTTCATTCTCTCTTGGTCCAGACTTAAGACTCAGCAGACTCCAATAGCTTCAACCAGCAGTAGTCTCGCGATATATATCTTGTTTAAAAAAGAGCGATCAAAACAATTCTCGTTAATATGTTAATTATTCTTTAATATATTAATGAGAAAATTATAAATTTATTTAACTTCATTATTTCAAGTTAGAAATATATAAGTTCAGATATTATTTTCACTTAATATTTGACAAAAATCACCTGCATTTGATTCGCGATTGAATCAAATATAGGAAACATACGATTCTTCTTCTTCTTCTTGTTTTTAAACCTATAGGTTTGTTTCTTCCAGATCGTCATGCCATCTTTTCTTGGGACGACCTCTACTTCTTATTCCAATCGGCTTGTTGGTCATCACTTTCTTTACTAGTCGGTCTTCTGTCATTCTTCCCACATGCGCGTACCATTCTGTTCTTCTTCTCTTGATCCATTCTCCCACCTTCTATATTCCACATTTTTCTCTAATATCTTCACTCTTCATTCTATCGAGCCTGGTCACGTTCATTATCCTTCGCAATGTCTTCATTTCTGTTGTTTCCAATAATTGAGAAGTTTTTGCAGTGTCGGGTCTTGTCTCAGCTGCGTGCATGTTAATATTGGGCGTACCACGTGTTTTGTAGACTCGTACCTTGGCCTCCGTTCTTAAATATTGGTTTGACCAGATTGCACTGTTAAGGCAACCCGATATTTTCGATGCCTTTATTGCTTGATGTTTTACCTCTGATTCTAGGTCTAAACATACGATTAAAACATAATATTATCAACATTTTTAAACATCATAATTGGGAAGCCCAAAATCTAAACAATTCTCTGTATTCGAAATATAAACATATTTGCACTAGAATGAACTTTCTACGACTTTCTGTTGTTTTTGTTTTTTTTGAATTATCGTGAATATCCGACGCATTGGCAGAAAAATAAATCATAGATGAAGTAACTTTTCTAATCAAGAATAAGCAAAAAGAAAAAGAAAAAAAACCGGCAAATTTATCTTTTAATTAAAGTAGGTATACTATCTTGAACCTTGTTGTAATCATTTAAGTTAAATTAGTTAAAAAGATTCAATCTCTTTCTGATTATCTGCATTTTTTAACCGACTTCAACAAAGGAGGAGGTTCTCTACTAGTATTCGTCTGAATTTTTTTTTGTGCCTATGTTACCTCATATCTCCGCCAATTGTGAACCGATTTTGAAAATATTTTTTGCATTGGGTTCTACCTTCCGATTGGTCCCATTTTTTTTTCTTAGGTATTAGACCTTTTTTGTTAGGTTTGTTCAGGCCTAACTTCTTTGTTTATGAACCGACTTCGATGATTCTTTTTTTATTGGAAAGGGGTTATCTTAGGGATGGTGCCATATTAATTAGGTCAAGTTCTGATGATATGATCACTATTAATAACATCACTAAAAAGAGAAAATAAAAATAATTTTTAAGAAAAAATAAAACCGACTTCAAAAAATTAAATCCAACAAATAAAATACACTAAAAAGGTATAAAATAATTATTAACTTATTTAGTTACAACTAAACGACGAAATATTAACATGAAATTACTTTTTGTAGTCGGTGCCAAACAAACTATACCTATAAGCGAGCGTACCCACCAAACGTACTAAGTAAGAAGATCCGTCGAGTGCGATTCATAAATTAGTTAAAAAGATTCAATCTCTTTCTGATTATCTGCATTTTTCATCTGATAATTTTGAAACTAAAAAGCTCAAAATTTTATCACTTCTTTGTTTTGAAAATATTTTGGTGCCAGAACGAACTCTCTACGGCCATTCCGTTCTTGTTTTTTCATAGGTATATTTATCCTTACAGACAGGAACATAAGAGCTATTAAATGTCTAAGTTTTAAACATTTTCAAGAGCTTTTGAAAAAAATCTTACCTTCCGGTGAGGTTTACTCGGTGTATAGTGTATATCATAAAAATAAAACTTTTTTTAACCGATGGAATTCATTAGATAAGAACTGGAAATTATTTTGCTTAATCCAGTTGAATAAAAGACAAAATATTAAAACACTCTAGAATATTTGGCATTATGCCAGATTCTAATGGACTCACTCTGGAATTCCAGCTCATGCCAATGGACTCACAACCTGGAGATAGCTATGAAAATCAAATTAAATGTAGAGAAACCATCCTTATTTTTTTTAATTGCCATCAATTTCTAAAGTATTTAGACAACTATGCCTATTTAATATATACCTATTTATGTAAAAATAATCTAAATGTTTCGCTTGTAAGAACATAACATACATACATTAATAATAAATATAAATTAGAAACAAATCAACCCTATGGAGACTCCTCAATTTATTAATCCATACTCTACTTCCATTTTTACTGGGTCTTATAATATTTTCTCAAATATTAGAGATTTTTATAAAGAGAATTCATTTAGGTTCTTCTCTCCTTGATGCAAATAAACATATTATATACGTATATATATATAAATTATTATCTATATTAATAAATTGTATTTCACAAGCGTTCAATAAAAGAGTCACGCAGCTTTTGATATTTATTTGATTAATAAATTGAAGTGCTACGATATATACATAGAAATATTAGAATGAATTAAAAAAAAAACCAAACGGGTCTAAACGTTGGTAAAAATATAAATTAAGTTTTATTTCAATTTTATTTTATTTTGGCTGGGATTAAAAATCTACTTTTTTACATGAATTAATAATTAAAAATAAAATTAATATATCGCTTTTAACTGAATCAAAAAATTAAGAAGTTGATCCAAAAAAATTGAATTAAAAACAGAGTTTTCTCCAGCATATTGAATGAGAAAACTATGTTTTTAATTTAGTTTTTTGGTTCAACTTCCTACGATTCTATCTCAATTACTCAACATTGTGCACAGTGATGTCTCGGAGCAAGTGAATAAAACAAAATAAATTTTATTTCAATTTAATTTAGTTCTGGCTGCAAATCAAAATCGACCCTTTTACCTGATTTTAAAACTGAAAATAATATTAATATACCGAGTTTTAACTAAAGCAAAAAATTACCGAACAACACTCAGACTGCTCATACATTGGCGTAGTTAGGGAATTTTCCTAGGGGGGGGGGTGCAGCCGCAGTGGCGGCGCCAGGGTTGAGCGAGGTGTGGCGACCGCCCAACCAAATTTTTGTTGAAAAACTGCAATTTTTTGCAAAAAATCGCAGTTTTTCCTTCATAAAATGAAAATTACTGATCCTAGGAACTTGATTCCTATCTCATTCTGTAGGAAATCTTATTGACTTGAACGTTTACTTGAACCACTTTTTGATAAAACTCTTAGATTTATAGATATCCAGCATTTTCCATGACGCGATGAGGATTCGGATCATATCCTGTCCGGAAAATGTAGGATATCTATAAATCAAAGAGTTTTAACAAAAAGTGGTCCAAGTAAACGTTCAAATCAACAAAATTTTCTAGAGAATGAGATAGAAATCAAGTTTCTAGGATGAGTGGTTTTCATTTTAAGAAGGAAAGACTGAGATTTTTTGCAAAAAATTGCATTTTTTAAAAATTTCAACCTCATTACGACACGGGTTACCAGTATCCAATTAATATGAAACTTTGTTTAAATTGTAGGAAATTTAATCTAGTTTTAAAATATATAGAGTCGTTTTTGTTGAAAACGTGCTCCTTCATGGTCAAAATGGGAAAAAATCGAAAAAAGTGCGAGTTTTAGGGGTATTCAAAAGTGATCCTGGAGGCTGTTTTTTGGATCCCCATTAAAAATCGAACTTCTAAACCAATTCTGCATTTCTTTTTTAATGCGAAAATTTGTCCTCTTTAATTTACTATAGAACAGTTATTTATAAAATATGAACTGTTTTCGAGTGATAAGCGAAAAACTGAAAAAAAGTCCGAAAATTTCGAGGTTTTTCGGCCGCCAAAAGTTGTCCCCCAGACTTTCGAGGTCGCAAACTTAGATTTGGCATACCCACATCATACCAAACGATCCTAAAAAATATTTCCCCGCAATTAATATAAGCTGAAACCCCCCTATTTACTGGGATATATGGGAAGATAATTTTTTTTGAGATCTACATTTTTACTTTCATTCAATCTGTATTGATTTTTTAAGAATAAAATTAATCTCATAGCATAAATAGTTATTGAGATATTGACTGATTTTTCTAGGAGGGCAGTGTCCCCTTGCCCCCCCCCTCTCCCTTAACTACGCGCATGATGCCAGGTACTAATAGTATTAGGTATATTATATACAAGAATTGCTCATTTATTAGAATAAGATTATGGATGGTGAATAGCAATAGCAATAGCAATATCTTATCAATCTACTTTTCGTGGCTGTTCGGGTTGTTCCCGCTACTTGGAGAGTGAATAGGTTGAGGGAGGCCAGTGACCGGATCGGCCCGGGGGAAGAGGGAATCGCTCCTGGTCGCTGGTCCTGTATCTCAGCAACAAGAAGTGAGTGGTTTCAGTACTGGCTTAGTATATAGTGAGTGAGGAGTGATCTGTCGGGTCGGCTGTGCAGCAACATGTCCCGGTCCTCCGCCTGCAGTCGGGTCTTCGTCGTGGCTCTCGTGCTGGTCACCTCCGCCATCCAGTCCAACAGGTTCAGTCCCACCCACACAATAAGCAAACTCAACCGTTTCCTTCATTCTTTGACAATCTTTTTCTTCATTTCAATTCGCTCTCTAGAAAAAAAAATAACCATACCTGCATTTTCAAAACCAACATATTGACTGGGAGTTCAAGAAAAAGTTTATATCGAATTGCAGAGAAATCTTCAATATTAGATTACAAATAAATCTCAATCACTTTTCAAATATTTAGATATAAATGAGCACTTAATTGAAAATGTTTTGTTTTACCGAGTAGCAGAGTTGTTGATTCATAAAGAGAAATCAAAGAGGTTGTCTTCTGCTTGATGCAAATAAACACATATATGTATATATATATATATTATTTGTTAGAGACCATAGTTTCGAAGTTTTGACCTTCATCATCAGTCTTCTCTTAATTAGAAATATTCTGGTCTGCCATAATAGTAAGGAGGTCACTCAACGAGTGCATTCTCTAACAAATAAATTACATATATAATAGCCATATATATATATATTCTAATGTAAGTATGTGTTAATTTGCATCTTGCAGAGAAAAACTCTCTGATTTCTCTTTATAAAAGAGCAGATTGTATTTTAATTTTTTACTTTATAAATAAACTGATGTGGCCATCCACATGACTTTACCATACATCCTGGCCCTCTCTTATATTTAATATTTAATAAAATCATTAATTTTGTGTTTTTAAACTACTGGGGAGGGCCCACTGATTATGTATACACAATTTGGTTCAATTTCGTACAAGGGCCTAGATTTTTATTTTTTGAACCCCCGCCCCATTTGGAGCGTTTAGTTTTTGAATTTTTAGACTTCTTGGGCCCCACTGATTATGTATACAAAATTTGGTTGACTTTGCTCAAATGGCCTAGATGTTTATTTTTGCCCCCCCCCCCCCAATTTTGGCCCCAGAAAAAAAATATCTTCAGTTATTATAAGTTCATTTTGTAGTATATTTCATTTTTCTTGTTTTATTAGTTTGAAAATATTATAATTTCAATTTTTAACCTCCTCTCCCCCCTTAATTTTGGGCCGATATCTACCAAAATCTAATCAGGTATTAATCTCAATGCACCAAAACTACAAGAGAAATTTCGTTTTGATATTCACACTAGTTTTTGAGCTAGCTCGTCCACAACAGTTTGGTAACGCACAGACGACAGATTAACAGACACGTACTAAAAGACATTTTGACAAAACAGTTATTAAAAAATATTTTTTTTTCGATCTTTACTTATAAGGATTTTTTTGTAGACCGAAATGCCAAGTGTTTCGCCCAATTTTTTTTAATCAAAATAGTTTCAGCCGTTTTTGAGATATTTCGAAAAAACAAAAGCTAAAAAACACTTTTTTCATGCACGATTACAATACTTTTGACCATACTCTGTAAGGTAAAGTAAAAATACCTCTTTGAAGAGAATTTGAAGACCGATTAAAGAATTTAAATAGAAAAATTAAAACTTTTCTAAGAGTCGGCTAATAAGCGTTCCCTAATAAACTTATATATTTATATATAAAATGCGAAAAAAAATTGAGAATAGAGAGGAGGGAGAAAATTAGCAGAAAAATATATAAGAAGAAATCAACGATTACACTCTAACATATAGTAATTACTTATATATAAAATAAAAAAACAATAAAAAAAACACAAGGAAAAGTTGATTTATGAGTATGTATTAGTAAAAATAAGAAATATTTACATTCACTATTCTTTTCAAGCATAAAATATCACGTTTAAAAAAATCAAACTCATCGATTCAATAGAAAATATTTCAAGACCAAAATAGCTGATCATATAAAATACATAAAATGCCGATAGTAGCTGAGTTAAGATTTCTATAGGAAATCCAAAGAAATGGTCAACTATACTAAAATTCGAGATATTATGGTTAATATTTATTATGTCAGAAGGGTTTTATTATAGTCTAATCGGCATTCGTTTTTTATATTCAAATTAGAAATAGTCATTCCATTGTCATTCGATTTTTGAAAATTTTCAATAATCCATTTCCCTCAAAATATGTGATAGGTCCGTAAGTTTAGATTTACTTAGTCTTCAAATTTTTTTAATGATGAATATTAAATCTGAGTGAACAAATTTAAGCGTTACATACACCTCGGAGTGGCAAGCCGTGCCGAGGTCTGCATTTTTGACATTCGGGTTCAATTCCCAAAGGGTGAATACAACTCCTTCTGACATAATCGAAATCATCCAAAACATCTCGTATTTAATAGCATAGAAGACCTCTTTTTTGATTTTCTATAGATGATCATTCAATTTCCGATTTACTCAAGCTTACAAATTTTTTTACTTTACCATACAGGGTATGGTCAACTATTGTAATCGTGCATGAAAAAAGTGTTTTTTTTCCTTCTTTTTTTCGAAATATTTCAAAAACGGCTGAAACTATTTTGATTAAAAAAATTGAGCGAAACCATGGCATTTCGCTCTACAAAAAAGCTCTAATAAGTGAACAGCGAAAAAATTATATTTTTCGAGATAACAACTGTTTTGCCAAAATGTCTGTTAGTTAGTCTGGTTGTCTGGTTGTTAGTCTGTGCGTTACCAAATTTTTGTTGACGAGCTAGCTCAAAAACTAGTGTGAATATCGAAACTAAATTTCACACGTAGTTTTGGTGCATTGAATTAAGATTATTAGATTTTAGTGCATATCGATCCAAAATTAAGGAGGGTGGAGGGGGGTTAAAAATTAAAAATCTAGGCCATTTGAGCAAACTCAAGCAAATTTTGTATACATAATCAGTGGGACCCCAGAATTTTAAAAATGCAAAAACTAACCGCTCAAAATGGGGGGGGGGTATAGGGTCAAAAAATGAAAATCTAGGCCCCTGTACCAAACTCAACCAAATTTTGTATACATAATCAGTGGGACCACAGGAGTCTAAAAATGCAAAAACAAACCCCCTCCCCTACATGATTATAAATAATTTTATTAAATATTAAATATAAGTGAGGGGCCAGGTTGTATGGTAAAGTCAAGTGGATGGCCACATCAGAACACGTCAGCTTATTTTTTACTGCACTATCTCCTTGAAAATTACTTAAAAAAACAAATGGTGTTAGTGTTTCTTACTTAGAACAAATAAATAAATATAGGAATTGTTTCCTGGAATAAAATGTTCATTTGGTGTGGAATGACCCATATAAGTCTATTTATGTTATCTCGATTCTATGAGTTCTCCATGTAGGTATTTATGATATTATAGGTTTAGAAGAAAAAATTGAGGGGTGTCATATGGCTCTCACGAAGGTACCCTCGAATCCGCTCCTATTTAAAATTCCCCTTTTCGACCTCTCCAATTTCAATAACGGCGATTCTATGACTAACCTTGTATTTAATGGAATTATTTCAAGGCTTATGCCTTTGTCATTTAAGGTAGAATCTTGTCCTTTCGTTTGATATATAAATACATGCTGCGCTGTAATCTTTCAGGGGAAATTCAATGTAGAATTTATCACGCATTATGAATTTTAGAACGGGGATATATCTCGAACATTCTGGCCGAGAATTCCCTGGTTGCTCGTAACCTGACAGCGAATAAAATTAGCTATATTAGAAAAATAGAATTGCAAAAAATCACGACGTTATTTATTTTCTACTGAATCCGAGGTGGTATAGATTAGTGGTTCCCAACCTTTGTGGTCCATCTCCCCTTTCTGAAGGTTGACTAAGACCTATAGCCCCCTTTTCATTTTCATTGTATGCCTAATTTTAATTTGAAGTAAAGTGTAAATAATAAATCAGTTTTATTATTTTAAACAATTTTATTACCGTATATAAAAACAACTAAATCAGTTTATCCGGTCACTCTTAAATAAAATAGAAAATAAATTAAAATGTACATTTTTTACAGATTTTTTTTAAGAACAAAGAAATGAAATAATTAACTAAGATCATTGTCGTACATTTAAAAAACAGGAGTACATGTTTTCATTTTTAAATTGGAATCTGGAAAAATTAAGAAAGTTGACAGTTAAAATTTTTTGGCTTTATGTTCGTCAAGTTCAGGCCCAAGTCCAACTTATTTCTATGTTTTGTGCGGAGCTGGACAACAGAACTAAATCCCTTTTTAACTAAATATGTTGTCGGGAACGAGATGAGAAGTGGTTCAGTTTTTCCCCACAGTTGTAGATAAGTGTCCATAAGCTTCACCCAGGCTAACTCGTAATCGCTCTGCTTGAAAATGATTTTCGCCTCACAGTCATACTTCAGATCTAGAAACTCCGTCTGTAAAGAGTTATCAAGCTTATCCACAGCTTCAAACGAGAATGGATCTAGAATACAATTAGGAATTTGTAACTTGGTCAAATCTTCAAATCTTGATTCCATGTCAGTTGGACAAGATGCTTGGTAAGAGAGGAAGAGATGCCGTAGTGCTCTCGAAATTTGGATTAACCACTTGAATTAAAAAAAATTACTGGAAATTAGAAATTGAATTTTATTCATCCTTCTTTAAAAAGTACTGTAACATATCCAGTACGGACCAAGGCATTTAAATGTCATATTAAAAAATTTTATAATTAAAAATTATTATGTACTTTGTACACCTGTAATCAAATACTTTCCATGAATTGTGAATTAAAACACAATCAAATTAATCACAAAAATAAAAGCTTCAACAGCTTCATTACTAATTAAAAGACAGTTTACCTACTCCCAGTATTAGCTAAGCTAAAATTTGCTTTCTAACTTGTTAGTTTACCCAGCGCCGTAACTAGCTTTTTTAGGGCCCCTATATTTTTTGGGAAAAAGTAATTATAGTTCAAATAGATATCATATAAAAAATTTATTGTACACAAAAATATATTACATTATTTATATTATAAGAATATTTAATTTTCATTTAATTGTACTCTTCTAGCTTTCATTTGAGCAAAGTCATTAATTATATCGTCATAATTAATATCCTTTGCGATGTTATACTCTATAGATATTATGGCAAGATTGGATAATCTATCTTGTCCAATAGTAGACCTTAAATAGTTTTTAATTAATTTTAACTTGCTAAAACTTCTCTCACACGAAGCAATTGATACTGGGAGTGTGAGGAATAATCGTATAGCAATATTAATGTTTGGATAAGATTCAATTAATCCAAAGTCATGCAGACCTTGTAAAATTTCAAGTGGTGTTGCAGTTTTTAAATCGTCTACTAATATCGATGCTTCAAATTTTTAAACTTTGCCGCATTCACTTTGAACTAATATTTAAAAAAATTCTATTTATTAATTCAATAATTTTTAAAATTATCTTACATATTTTATTTTAAAATCTCGAATAAAATTTTTGTAAAACAAATTTGTAAAGAAAATTCAATTAATAATTTCGTTTTAGCGCCCCCTAGATCTCTGGGCCCTGTGCGGGTGCACCTGTTGCACCTGCCTAGTAACGGCGCTAAGTTTACCGTATTTTCAAACAAGTGTTTAAATATTTTTAAACATATTGAATAGTAAATAAATTCTCAAATTGTGATTTTTTTCATTTCTTGTGCCTAACCAGATTTTCCGGTACCTACTAAATTTATCTCCTGAATAGCCCTGGCAATATTTTTTCGATATTTGACGCTAAGTATTGAAAATAATCAATAGCTAATTGATGAGAGTGATCCATTTATGATGACATGGTAGCAGGGTGTCATGCATAAAAAATCGAAAGGTTGTTATTCCTGTCCCTTTGTGCAATTTTGTTCAATATTATGCTAATACTTACATATTATCTTGTTTGCTTTCCGCTCTTCTCTCCTATCTAATCTCAAGCGATAATGATAAAGATTTGTCTTGTATTTATTAATCATAAGTTTCCTGTATTTGATTCGATCACGAAAGTCAATTTATACTTTGTTCGAATGGACCACCGCGAGGTAATATGCTGAAGTAGGCAACCGAATGAGTCTGACTGTGTGACTCGCCTATATTGAAAAGTCAAACTGGGGCGGAAAATTATCAAAGATTTTGCAAGGGCTATATACTTATTGACATATTAAAGCAAATACTTTTTCACCTCGGAGATGAATTAGTGTGTTTAAAAATAGTTAAAATTATTTTAATAAAAATAAATAATAAATAAAAATTAAAGCTAAATCACACAGGCAAAACTACAAAAAAGTCTTAGGTAGGTATGTAGTGAACATCAAAAAATTATATTTTCATTAAATAAGCAATTTTTGCATATATAAATATATATATACGAGCTTTTCGTGCGTGCCTTCGGCACGCCCTCGAAGCTCGGCCCTCCGGGCTGGTGCCCTGGCGGGCAGCTTTTCGGTCCAAAATTTTTATTCCTCTTAAAAACCACACTCCAAATGTATACCCGTAAACTACCGAAAATACATCGTCTCTTAAAAGTTTCGCCTCTTTAATTTTTGAGTGGCGGGGGGGGGGGGGGGGGGGAATAATTATGAATATATTTAAATTTAAAATTTAAATTTCATTTTTCCTTTTCAAAACAAAAATAATGAAATGATTTATGAACTGCAAAAAATTCGCAGGCTGAATCATGGAAATTATTCAAATTTACGCGGTTCAATTAATTTAATTAATTACAAAAATATATTTAATGTTTCTTAATTTAAAATGAATTGGAGTCTTTCATTTCAAAATTCGAGTGCAAATTAAAATTATATTTCAAATTTGCCTGGTTAATGAAAATCCATTGGAGCTGTCAGTTTAAAATCCTAGCTGACAATTATATTTCAAATTTGCCTCGTTAATTAATATATATATTTAATGTTTTTAATTTAAAATCAATTGGTGTTTTTTCATTTTCATTCGAGTTCAAATGAATACAATATTATCTCGACACAAAGTCTAAATCAAAAATTTATAGTTTTAGTAACTGAAATCATGGTATAAATATTAATGTCAGATTGGTCTAGTGGTTAAAGCTAATGACCTTAGTTCAAGAGTTCGTAGGTTCGATTCTAGGCAAGAGGGAGATTTTTTTAGAGAAATTTCTCTTAGCGTTGTTACAAATTAATCTAGACAAGGGGTTTGAGAGTTTTACTCGACGTTTCGGCTCACCTTTTGGAGTCATTTTCAAGAGAGAGGGTGGGTGGTCTACGTAGTCTTAACCTTGTAGTCCAAGGTTCGTTTTGGAGGGTGTCTTCCGAGTGAATTTCTTCAGTCGGAAGGTTGGGTAGATTTGGATATATAGGAAGTTTTGGGTGTTTTGTGGTTGAGGGTGTATTACTTACACTATGGTGGCTGATGTCTCGGCTGTTGCTGTTTTGAGAATGTTGGGCACTATCGATATGTTCACTGTTTGTAGGCAAATGTGGTCTGCTTGTTTGGATCGGGCAATATATAGGGGTCGGGTCATTATTGAAAATGGCTCCAAAAGGAGAGTTGAAACGTCGAGTAAAACTCTCAAACCCACACGGAGAAACCCAAAAAACCTCTAATGACATAGAACCTATCCGCGGAAGCCTCACTGAACAAATATTTATATATATATAGAAAACGGCTCTAAAGATTTCGTTAAAAATTGTGTACTTATCAAGTGTCATGAGTTATTAGTCGTGTATAAATTTTAATCCGATTGAAATAAAGGAAGGGGGTGTAAATTAGTCATGCCTCAAAATAAATATTTTAATCGTTCGAATCTCGTCTTCGGTAAGTCGCAGAGCCTTGAAATTTGAAACTTAATAAGCTATTTAGAGGCTACAAGTAGTACCACACGATTTTGGCTATAATAGAAGTACCGGAAGTTGATGTTTACGTACGTAAGAATGTACCTCTGCTGTTTCGCAACCATAAATCTCAGAGCTACGAAATTCTAAACTTAAGCTCGATATAGGCAAGAAGGGGTATATCAAGCTTTTGCTTGAAATCGAAACACCGTAAGTGGACATTTACATGAAAGATTTTTCGTTTTTATTTTTTATTTTCTCAAAAACGGCACTAACAATTTTTTTTGAAATTGGTGTACTTATCAAATGTTATGAGTTATTAGTCGTGTATAGATTTTAATCCGATTGAATTAAATTATGGGGGAGTAAATTAGGAGTGTCGTAAAATAAATATTATAATCATTCATATATCGTCTTCGGTAAGTCGCAGACCCTTGAAATTTGAAACATAAGTTATTTAGAGGCAAAAAGTTACCGATCATCGCTCGGTGCTCCAGGCACTATTAATTTTTTACCAAAATGTCTGTAGGTATCTACGCTTATTAAGAATGAGAAAAGGTGCTTCCCCCAAAAGTCAACTCAAGACCGACTCTCCTCCATAAGAAAGAGGGGGGCATTTTGGGAATAGAAGTCTAAATTACTTGAACCTAAGCCATGAAAGATTAAAAATCCCTGACAGCACACTCGCTCTAGATTCTATCTTATTCAGCTCTTATTCTCTTTAAGATATCATGGGTGTCGAGTCTCTTCTAAGCGAACCTGCTTTCAAAGATTGTATGACTCAAGAAAAGATAAAAAAGCTGATGTGTCCATTCACATATGACTTCTACCGAGGGTGAACCTCGATTAGAATTAGGATGTACACGGTCTTTGAATTATGGGGATTATTTTGGAATTCATTAGATAATGCCCCTTCATCTAATGTCTTCTACTTGGAAGTGAAAGTAGGTGTACACGATATTAAGTCGTGGTTCACCCCTCGGATTTCACTCATACACTTGCCCTCTTTCTAATATTTAATAAAATAATTTATAATCATTTACGAAAGAACCTTCCCCTTCTCTATAATTTTGGCCTCATTAGCAATTTATGATATCTCATTATAAATGAGAATCTCCTATTGTAAGATATCAACTTTCTTCGA